>OX451212.1:14482790-15082790 GCA_949628255.1 Macrophya alboannulata
GTCAGGGAATAGAGAACGGTGTTGCGCAGTTCAGGTTTACTACCTACTGGAGAATTCAAGAGAAGCTTCAAACGGAGCGCATAAGGCGAAGATGTAAGAATATTGAGTCACTGTAATTTAGTAACTCGTATAACTTTTACGCGACGAAATATACAAGGTTCAATGTTCCCTTCCTTCTTCGAGAACAGAAAAAAAAAAAAAAATAAAAATGAATAAATAAATAACCACGTGTAAATTTATTTACCTCTCTCTCTCTCTCTCTCTCTTTCTATCTTACGAACGTTTCTCACACGGAGATTTATATCTCACGGGATCTCATGCCCCCTCTCGCTCTTTCTCTTCCTATCAAACGGGGGGGTACAGCTCGAGAGACAGACATACAGTCAGAAAGGAAGAGAGAGAGAGAGAGAGAGAGTATAGTCGAGAGAGGAAGAAAGAGAGAGCTGTTTCTATCTCGCTATATTAATTACATGCGGAAGGTGTGACTGAACCGATTTATCAAGCCTTCGATTCGAGAGATATATCCAACGAACCTCAAGGTAGTCTGGTATTTCCCACACATTACTATTAAATTCTAAATTTGGCTGCCTGAGAGGAATCGGAAATTGCGTCGATTATAAACCATGGCCATGAGAGTGATCCATCCATCTTACACGGTATATCCTGTCCCAAATCATTCATCGTTCATTTTTTTCGTTCTACATATACATACGCACAGTACATACATACATACGCACACACACACACACAAAAAAAAAAATTTCTGCTCGGATGTTCGGGTGTTCGGATAGCCCGAAGGCGCCGCTGTTTCATTGTTCGTGGCCGTCAGCCCAGAAAGCCGCTTCCGGTCTGTAGTCAGGTTGCAGGCAAGTGCTCGGCTCCCGGATCCCAGGTACAACTGCGTTCGCGTAAAACACCTGCGGGATTCTACTTATATTGTATACAATATTCGTCAAGGTGCAGGGAAGCCACATTATAATATATTGCATTTTATCTGTCTTTTGAAATTTCAATTTTCACGACATCTGCTCAATGACCAAAACTCCATGCTGCACGTTGCAAAGGTAATTCATACGTGAATATCATCGGATATTATGGGTCCACTTAAAAGACGAGGGGTATCTCTGAATGACTCGTCTGTCCAAATAGAATATCGCTACAATCTTAAGCAAAAACCATATAGCCCCAGTCCTAAGACTAGAAGACATATCTTTTGTGATAAAACTGGGCTCCAAACCGAAATTCTTTCGGGATACACAGATGGTCCTTAAACACCTTTCCGATCGTGTATAAGCCACCTGTATCTATCGAGTGTAGTTTGGACCTGTGCCATTGTTCCTCGGAGAGTTCAGTTCTCAGAGTATAATAGACACATTAAATGCCATTCTCCTTCACTCTACCCGGACCATTGATATATTTCTTTTATTCGAGTATCCCACGCCGTTCATTGTACCCCAAAGAGCCCTTATTTTCATTAATATTGTTATGTGATAGCAAAAAGACGAGACAGCTGTAATAAAATTGCGGGTGCTTAGTAATTAATTGATGGTAAATTAGTTAGCAGTTAATTAAAGCAGCGATTCCGCCCTGATTGTGCGCAATTTAACTTTGATATGGATGTTATGTCTAGTTTATGGTATCCTTAAAGTAGAACGGGGAAACAGTTATTATTTGATAGAGCGTGCAAAAGTCGGGCCAATGTACTGGCAGTGATTCGGCCTGCTTCCTGCATCGGCTGCAGGTGATAACGAACCGCTATTAATCAATTCTTTATACCATACCAAGATAATAACATCAACTAACTCGCGTATAGGGGTACACTGCAGGAAGTAAGCGTGGAGAATCGAGTGGCGTAAAACCCGGCGGAAACGGTCGTGGGATTATTCGGAAACTTGAAAACAGCCTAGCGGAACCGACATGGATGGTGGGAACCGCTTCTCCGTAATACAAACGCTCGTTTATGTATCCGACATATTTGTCTATGACAATTACACACCGGATGATCATGGGCTGAGAACATGAATTTGTATTCGAATTATTTTTTGATAAAAATAAAATATTTCATCATTTCTTGTATCTTTTTCTTTTTCTTTTTTTTTTACTAAATCTTTATCGTCAGCCTTGCTCTTGGCATTCGCTGTCTGAATCTAAAGAGATTGAGCTTTTGCCAAGCTATTCGCCAGCTGTGACGGTTTGTCCGATCTGCTGAACTTGACGATTTTGTATACGCTATGTGCATATTTCATAAGAAGTTATGAGTAGTTACTAGCATTTTCAATGCCGTATGGCAATATTTCATAGTCCATGAAATGACAGATCAGATATGTCAGGGATTACACATCTGTAATCCTCCTGATTGCGAGATAAGATTTTAATTCATAATTAATATCTTGTCCGAGGCTATAAAGGTGCCCAGTTCTAGTCCACAGCGTTTACCAAGTCTGTGTTCAGTTAATAATTATATAATTTATCGGATTAAGAATATCAACAGGAGAGCTTATACTCCCTGCAGTCTCTGTCGAAAATGGTAAGGTTAGTTCTGGCGCTGGCCGTCCTCGGCATCCTCTTCCAGGACGTGATACAAGGTGAGCTGAACATCTCGTGGAATCAACGTCGAGTAAATGCGAATGAAATGTGAAAACTTATTTGAAAAAATGACAGTAAATTAACGTGTGAAAGAAGAGTCGATATTTTCTTCAGGATTATCAACCGGGACCGGAATCGTAGGTGGAGAAATTGCCGCCGCAGGTGAATTCCCTTGGCAGGTGTCTCTCAGAGCACCCGGCCGTCACTTTTGCGGTGGTAGCTTGGTTTCCCTTCAGCATGTGCTGACTGCTGGACACTGCGTCACGGGGCGTGCCGCGTCTTCGATCATTGTAGTGACCGGAACGAATAGGTAGACAATTTTCTCTACATGACGTTAAATTAACGTCACCTCAGCTCGGTATCCATAATATTATTTTTAGTTTGGCAAGCGGTGGAGAGGAGCACGCAGTCAGAACCGTATTCATACATGCCCAGTACAGCAGTCCAGCACCTGCCTACCATATTTCTGACGTGGCTGTCCTCGTCGTAAGTTATTGTGGTCGTTATCCTGCGCAAAGCGAAGTTGATGGAGGGCATTAACATGTTTTTTAGCTCAACGCTCCTATAATCGAATCGCCACTCCAACGGCCAATCAGCTTGCCGATAGAAGATGTTCCCGAAGAAGCCGAGGTCGTTGTATCGGGATGGGGAAGAACCTTGCCCGGGAGTGAGAACCTTCCTACAGTACTGCAGAAACTTAATGTAACGATTGTCAACCAAACTAAATGTCAGAGTCAGTGGGGTGAACAGATCATCATGGAAGACCATCTCTGCGGAGTGCAAAATTACGGGGCTGGAGTTTGCAACGTAAGTTTTCTTATAATTGATTCGTTGATTGGACGAGGAATCGAATGATGGAACTTTCCAAAGTGTTAGGATTTAATTCCGGTTCTCATTTCGCAGGGTGACAGCGGGGGCGCTTTGGTATACAATAATCAAGTCGTTGGAATCGTGTCATGGGCCAATCCGTGTGGTTTTGATTATCCTGATGTTTACACCCGGGTCTATGCTCACCTTTTCTGGATCGGGTGGCTTGTTCATAATACAGAAACAGACACTACTACCGAAATAGAAGCCACGACACCCAGCAATCAAATATCGATATCCGAAGGGAACAATGTGATACAAATTTTGTGTATGTATGCTCTTTCCCGGAAGCTATTTCTCTCAGATTAGGTTATACCTGACGATAATTTTTATCGATTTACTGGGAAAAAAAAAATCTAATCAAGCTTATTTTGGTGAACTTTCTCTCGCACTGTACCGTTCAACGTTGTACATAATTACACACACACATATAATATGTAATTATATACCTATAAAAAATATTGTCGATAATTATTTATCCTTCAAATTCCAATTATCAAAAATGTATTCTTCGATTTCTTAACGGTAAAAACAGTTAAACTCTGACGTTTCGACATCTAATCGCAAACCTTTATCTATCTAATCGTTAAATGTAACATGTTAGTAAGAATTGATATTACACAGCGTAACAGACGTACACTTGAGATAAGACCCTGGTAATAACTTATAAAGACGGGTGCTGCTAGTCATTTATAATAGATCGGTTAATTAATCAGAGTGTGTATAATATTTGATGAAATGGCCTCGCTAGTATTGGCGTTGTTGGCGTTATCCACGTTTTCTTCAGTGGCATTAGTCCAGGGTAAGATTTAATAACGATAAAATTAAATATGACAGAATAATTCCTTGAGAAGTAAAAAAAAAAAAAAAAAAGAGATCATAAAATACATAATTACGACTTTACAGGATCAGTTTTGGACCGATCGATCTCCGAGAGAATCGTGGGCGGTGAAAGAGCCGCAGAAGGTGAATTCCCGTGGCAGGTATCGCTGCGGTCTACAGGTAGACACTTTTGCGGGGGTTCTCTGATCTCGCTTCAACACGTGCTGACCGCAGCTCACTGCGTGGTATCGGCAGATATATCGACGCTTACTGTAATCACCGGAACAAACAGGTACCAAAACCTGTAGCCTTTACCGAAGAGAGGCGGTATATTTATGAAGTTATTATCTATAGTTTCTAAATCCAGTTTTGAACTGGCATAGCGTTATTAAACAACAGCTGCTAATGCTGCTGCTCGGACAGTTTTCTTCGGGGATAAATAATTTCTGCACTACGCGGTATTACATGTATTTTCAGTTTGGCAACTGGCGGCGAGAACCACGCCGTCCAAAATATAACATACCCTCCTGCCTTCGTGGGCGCCTCGAATTCGTACCTTTACGACGTGGCAGTTATCACCGTAAGTACACATGAAACTATTGAACAAGCTTTTAATATCCATTACCAGGAATCTGAGGATAGCTCATACCTGATTCATCTGTTTTAAGCTCGCAGCTGAAATCACTGAGACCGAACTTCAGAGGCCGATTGCTCTGGCCATAGAAGACGTCCCTGTTGGAGCTGAGGTCGTTGTCTCGGGATGGGGCAGAGTTCTTTTACCAAGTAGCTCGCTTCCGACTGCCCTCCAAAAACTTAGCTCGACGATAATCAATACCACAGAATGCCAGAATTACTGGGATACGATCTCTGACTATTTTACTATTGACGATCTCCATGTGTGCGCAATTAGAGAATCGGGGTCTGGAGTCTGCAACGTGAGTTTATTGCGTGTATAGGGTTGACAATTAAATTGAACACCCAAATATCCCGTAATCTATTTGTAATTTATGTTGCAGGGCGATAGCGGCGGTCCTTTGGTATACAATAATCAAATTATCGGAATCGTTTCATGGGGTAATCCCTGCGCTAATGGCATTCCCGACGTCTATACCCGGGTCTATAGCTACATATACTGGATCGGGACGATTCTCTACAACACTGAGTCTGTCCATGATCTTGCACAGATATTTGGCATGAATGAAGACGATTTATTAGCGCTGGTCGATAGATAAATAATAAAATTAATTCATCACTATAATGTCGTGCAAAAGTTCTCTCTACTTTCTTTCGCCCCTCATCGCAAGAAAGCCTAGCACTTTCTTCTCCTCCCCGGATTGAGTTATGAAGCAACGAGAGTCCGGGAAAAACCCCAGTCATAATCGCTTCATATATTTCGGCTGATAAATATCGCATGACTTATCAGCGAGTCGGTAACACTCGTAATCAGTTGCAATGTTATTACGTGTTGAAGTGACTCTGTAGCTACCAATTTTTCAAACAATTAAGCCTATTTTATATATGTAAACTAATTGAATGGATACTTACGTAAAGCCAGCCTAATTCTATTAGGGTATTAAAAATTGATTCAGCCTATCTATAAGGAATTTCGTATGACTGAGAATTACGAAGATAATTGTAATCTATAGTAGAGACTTTGAGTAAAAATGTCTATGAATGATAATGTCTGTTAGTTTATTATCTTAAGATAGTGGGAACCTACTTACCCGGATCACACAGCTTCGAAAAATAGCTAAAATTTACGATAAATACCTGTCGACGGGATTTATTTATTCCGATCCAATGATAGTCTAATACTTAATCCAATAAATCAGCGAGATATAGAACAAGGTCTTTGTAACCAATCGCTTCCCAACTGGATAGTCGATTTGATCTTATTATCCTTCGATAAGTAAATATTTATTGCAATAGTAGATAGTTATAGGTGTACCAGAGTCTCTAATACAATATCCAAGACTACAGTGACCGCGTATTGTTTGGCGCAAAGTATGAGGACCAGTATAGGGAGAAAAAAATATAATATCATGCACGAGGGATTCTCTGCGGAAATATATATACAAAAATTTTTAGTCCCTCACGATATTGTTAAGTTTATGTATTTATAACTATGTTAGATCAATACACATCGTTTTAAAACGGATTCATCACGCATCATTCATGTGTGTCGTGATCCAGGCGGAGTACGAAAAGACTCTGGTGTAGACGTCGGGGTAACCGACTCCGCAAGGTCGGACCCAAGAAGTAATCCCAACAACTTCTCCGTTGACGACTAGAGGCCCGCCACTGTCACCCTATATTTGAAAAAAAAAAGAATTAGCGGTTTGTCACGTATGAAAAATGAAATGGAGTAAGCACCTGAGGAAATTCAACTTACGCTACAGACTCCTTGTCCGTATTGAGACATTGCACAGATATGATCGTCGTATATCGTCAGGGTATGATATTCCTGACACTCTGAATTTGATAGAATGGTCAGATTGTACCTCTGCAAGGCTGTTGGTAGCGAGGAGCCAGGGTAAACGGTTCTACCCCAGCCACTGGTAACTGCTGGTGTATCTCCAGGGATGATGCTGGTGCTGATCGGGATTGGATACTGAGATTCGGAAACTGCTGCCTCAGTAGCTAGCTGATGTGAAAAAATTTCCGATTATTCTTATGATTGTAAAATAAATTCTGTTAATACGGTGGCGAACTACGGCATGGGACTCACTGTGACAATCGCGACATCGTAACGCCATGAATATTCAGATCCCTCGACATAATTCTCGTGGTAAACTATGTGCGATACGGCATGATATTCGCCTCCACGAGCCAAGCTGATAGCTCCTGTCACGGCGTGGACATCCGCAGCCGTACGCGAATCGACGCAATGTGCGGCTGTCAGTACCTGCCGATACCCATCTTGTTAATAATTCTTTATACCTACTATTTTCACCCTTATTTTTTCTGTTCGTTAACTTAATTGAAAATATCCAAGTTAACTTACCTTCCTTGTCGATATGAGAGAACCGCCGCAAAAGTGTCGTCCTAGAAGTCTCCTGAGAGATACTTGCCATGGGAATTCATTGGTGGCTGCAGCTGTGCCACCAACTATCCTTCCTCCAAGAATAGACGCCCCTGGAACAGTCAAAGATTAGGATTTTTAAATTCAGGAAAGATTTACACATAAATTTCGACTGATATCAGATTTGAACTTATAAATCATGGACTCGGAGTCTGTTACCATTGATGGGCACTACAACACCGAGAATAAGCAAAAGAAACGGCAGAAAACTCATGGCAGCTGCGGTCAGAAAGTTTTCCGCTTCGGTTCAGCCGTTCTTATATACCATCATCTCAGCTCGGTAAGACACCGATAAGCGTGATAAGGGCTTATCGAATATTCGCTAGACTATTAACTGAATAATTCCATGATGATACTTGACAAATGGGTACTTCTGCAGGACGTCAAAGATAGATTCTCGACGCATACAATAATATAGTTAATTTACAAGGTATTTCTGTCTCAGCCAGACATTTATGTAACTATTCGCGTATATCTGATTCTATATAATCAGTAATTGTGTCTACGAATGTCATTTTTTTACATTGTCAACCCTTGAACCCAAGATAAGACGGTAAGATTCTTGTCGATACGAAATTTTGTTGCATCATTAATCGTGAGTGTCTACTAAACGAGTACTTATCCACGATGACATATTCTGCAGTTTAATAATGAGATTAGAAAGCGCGATATGAAAAATTAGACGTTTCTTTTTCAGTACTCGCACCGCACCCGTTGCGGAAAGAAAACTTTTACTTTGCTGTAGCGATATCCAGCATCGTCATGGGTAAATTAAATACGCAGCGTTTCTTGAAGAGTGTGATACATTTCATCCCACTTATGACTTTGTTTGCTAGTTATTTTATAATATATCTATATTATCTACTGAATAACTTTTTTTTCGTGAGATATGACGCGATCTGAATCTGTGCATTTCATTTAAGTATTGCAGGGCGGAGGATTTGATCAGGGAAAACAAATTGTAGACAGTGTTACGTGGAAATTGATCAGACATTTTTCAATATTCATGTAATACCTCGGTCAAATAAAGAGGTTCACAGTTTATACATAATTTTTGTTTTCTCCTAAACAGAGTCATCGCTGATGTGTTCTGCAATCCAATCTGTGTATGAAAAGACTCTGGTATAGACGTCGGGTTTACCAAGCGCGCAAAGTGATGCCCAAGAAGTGACACCGACAACTTGACCGTTCGCTACCAGAGGTCCGCCACTGTCACCCTATACGAGAAAAAAAAAAAAAAAAATCGATGATTAAATTATCACTACTAATAATTAGACAGAGTAAACACCTCGAGAGAATCAACTTACGCTACAGACGCCTTGTCCGTATTCCGACAACGCGCAAATCTGATCTTCGTATATCGTCAGGGTATGGTACCTCTGACAGTCCTCAGTTGATAGAATGGTCAGATTGAATTTTTGCAGGGCTGTTGGTAGCGCGTAACCAGGATAAACAGCCCTTCCCCAACCACTGGTTATTGCCGGTGTATCTCCTGGAAGGACGGTGGTGCTGATGGGGATTGGATACTGAGTTGCTGAAACTGCTGCCTCAGTAGCTAGCTGATGTGAAAACAAAAATTTACGGTTATTTTCTATGACCGTGTAAAATTTCCGTTAATACGGGAATCGACTCACTGTAACAATCGCGATATCATAACGGAATGAATTCGCCGATCCTCCTATGTAATCCTCGTGATAAACTATGTTCGATACGGCATGATATTCGCCTCCACGAGCCAAGCTAATGGCTCCGGTTACAACGTGGACTTCTTCAGCGGTATAAGCATCGACGCAATGTGCAGCGGTTAATACCTGCCGGCACATCTCTCGTTAGTAATTCATTATTTGCACTGGTTTCAGGCTTATTTTTTTAATCGTTAATCTTCGGTCAAAATATTATCAAATCTGATTTACCTTAGTTGTGGATATCAGAGAACCGCCGCAAAAGTGACGTCCTAGGAGTCTTCTCAGAGACACTTGCCATGGAAATTCACTGACTGCGGCAATTTCACCACCAATAATTCTTCCTTCGGGAAAGGACGCTCCTGGAACCGTCACAAGAAATTAAATCGTGAATTATTTTATGAGAAAAGTTTTGCAGCCTTAGGAAGTCTGGACACAGATTTACAGCCCAGATTCTACTGAGATACTATTCGAACTTCTATATCAGGAAATTTAGCAGCTAGTTACCATTAGCGAACACCAGAACTCCGGCAAGGAGAAGAAATAATGGCAGAACACTCATCTCGATTGGTGCCAGAAAGTTTTCGACCTCATATTAACCGTTCTTATATACCGTGATCCGAGTTCTTTAAAAATCGATAAGCGCGATAGGTGGGCTTATCAAAGATCGTTAAGTCTGTCAATTTTACATCGATACGGTAATTCAAGAATGTGTATCGACAGAGCGGGGAAGGCGGAATCTTAACGCACAGAGATAAATTTTCGAGTACTTGTCGGTTAGAAATATAATTGACACAATTAACGATTGTGTACCGAGTCTCAATATAAATAATTCACAACGATATAACAATGAAACAATATTATTGTGACAATATACCATGATATTATTGTTTTTGAACTCAGATAGCAAAGGTTTGATCAACATTTCAAATTTTTTCGATTTTATACAGATAAAAGTTTCAGAATGTCGTAAACTTTCGTTTTTTTTTTTTTTCACACAGAAATGAATTTTTTTTTTCTTACCGGTATACAGTAGCTGTCGAATATTTCAAATCGCGTATAATTTTTCCCCGCAATATTTTGCGGTTTAACGAGTGGGTCGGTGGGACAAGGAATTTCTAAATTCACGGACAGCTAAACACGAGAGCCACAGACCCTATAAACGACAGTTCTCAAATCCGTGAACCATATCAAATGCAGAATCCTACCCTGCAACACAGCCGCGAGATGTGACGAGTCTGCGAATTTATTACAAGTCAGAATTGTATAAAATCGAGAATAAAACCATTGTCCGAATCGAATCCACTATTTTGACACGTTGATCTACATTGCATGAATTACGAGTTTCACTTTGATCCGGCAGTAAAATTGATATGAATTTCTTAAAAGCCGGGGTTATAAATCATAGTACAAAAGTTTACGAAATTTACAGCGCCCCTCATAATCGTATTTTAATCGTATTGTTTTCATTAATAGGCAAACCAAATTGTAGGATTATCGTAGTTATAGTAATTCAGTATGTACAACTGGTCATCAAAGGTCTAGGTTTGCGAAATAAGCTGTAAGACTTACTAAGGGGATTAGGAATAGACGAATAATTATTTCAGCTTCCATTCGTCAGCCACTGAATTTTTTCGAATTTTATTTTCATTGGAATCAGGATAAAAAAAAACTACACATAAGTAAATTTTGTTTTATTATCATCATCGTCTTGATAAAAGACAATGATCTCTCCATTTTCAAAAAGCGTTTACACATAGGCGTTAAGATATTCCGCTTCCTCGTCCCAGTTTCTATGCTGCATCATCTTCACTGTGTTCTACGATCCAGTCATTGAATGAAGCAACCCTTGTGTAGACGTCGGGATAACCGATCCCGCAAGGATATACCCAGGAAGTAACGCCGACAATTTTACCGTCAACTACTAGAGGACCGCCACTATCGCCCTGTTTAATAACACATCAATTAATTTCTTGTAAAATTTGTGGAAACAAATATTTTAGCCGAACTTACACTGCAGACACCTTCTCCGTATGATGACATAGCGCATATATGACTGTCGTATATTGTCAGCCCGACAGCGCGCTCGCAATCTTCATTTGACACAACTGTCATATTGAATTTTTGCAAGGCTGCTGGAAGCGCGTTTGCTGGATAGAGGGTTAAGCCCCAGCCACTCGTTATTGCAGATGTATTTCCTGGTATTATTGTATCACCGAGTTCGATCGGTCCCTGATTTTCCGAAAGCTTTGCCGGAGTTGCCAGCTGAGAATGAAAATCTGGTGTCAACGTGAATCAGTCTAAATCGCGGTTATATCATTTTCAGTATATGCAAACCATGAAAAATAACCCACCGTGACAATAGCGATGTCGTATTGCCACGAGTATTGTTGTCCCGCAATGTAACTTTCGTGGGAAACGATGTGCGATACCGCATGGTATTCACCGCCTTTAGTTATGCTGGTCGATCCTGTAACGACGTGGACATCTTCAGCGGTAAATGCAGGTACGCAATGGGCAGCTGTCAGTACCTAAAACGATCGAAATAACTCACTTTGAGTATCGATTATGACATGATTAAGTCCAGTACCTTAGTTTCGGATATCAATGCACCGCCGCAAAAGTGTTGACCGTAATTATACCGGAGCGATACTTGCCACGGAAATTCGGTGCTGCCTGCTACTTCGCCACCGACTATCCTTCCATCGGGAATACTGGCTCCTAAGTTAAAATAGTAAAATATAATTGAACCGTTATCGATTATTTATGCAGCTGATAATTTATATTCACGCGTTACCATTAATCGAGGCGATTGAAACTCCCGCGAGGAATAAAATCTGCGGTATAAGATGAGTATGAGTATTCATGATACAATTTTTATATAATTACGTATAACACCGCAGAAAATTTTCTCGATTAATTCTTATCGTCCGGGTTTATATACCCCAATCGCATTCGAGTAGAAATTGATAACGGTTGAGATAAGAGCTAAGCGAAATACGACCGAGCTGTCGATTTAATACCGTTAATCGATCTGTCGCGATTGGTTATAGATTTGAACGATTGAGTCAGTTCCCTGCCATTTTTTTTTTTCTTTTGATAATATTTTTATCTATCCGTTTCGCATAGAGCCCCTTGATTCGTCTTGTTAGCCTATAATATCGATAAATCAGACCTCGATCAAAAAATGACTATGGAAAGTTGAGAATAAAAACAGATAGGAAAGGAACAATGTGAATATAGGAAAAGTGTCACGGAATTGTCCGATAACACACAATATTGTGACACATCGGAATATAATCATTCAGAGATCAGATATAAGCAGACTGTTGTAGTTTATTATCAGACAAACTTAATGCGTATACATACGTATAGTGGTCTAGTATATTCAAGGGTAAATTTTCGATCAGTTTAATTCGAAACTGTGATGATTAAATAGAAATGTGATGCCTATATTTTATTACGAATTTATAGAATATGACGAAGAAGAAAAAAAAACGTCGCAATTGAAACAGCGACAGCCAAACTATATTATAACGTATATTATACAACGATGGACGTTTTGAAATTGTGTGAAAAATCGCGCGACAAGCAGCGCGGGTGGTCATTGCAGCGATAAATCAAGCTTTGCGCGAAGAGGTAGACTATGATCTTACACGCTCTCAGTGGAAGGTATTATAGTTTTAGTTATAATATAGTGGGATAAAAAAATCGTTCATCATTTCGAAGATATGACCGAATGCATACGAAGAACTAAAAAAAAAAAAATATATACGAACCATTTGATATATATTCTCGTACATGCGAGACCATTTCTGCCAAGAAGCTTTAATATTGTAGATAAGATGAATAGATACGAAATCGATAATTGTTTGAGTATGAATGTCTTCCTATTTTGAATTTGATCTGGGGTATGAAAGATATAAATCCGCGACAGTATATTGAATCTTGAAAAAAATGATAATTACCGTCACGCAGTTTGGCAAAATAAAATTTTTTCAACAACGATCATAAGGCAAATTATATAGCTCGCACTATGGACGAGCAGCATAAAAATCAGTATAATCCATATCGTCTAAGAGGATAGATATATTCTATTGATAGACCTGACTAACGTTGGCTAGACCGTTGAGAAACCGCTTGAAAATTTCCAAGGGCGAATCCTCCGATATCCAACAAATGCAATCCATCTAGTTTTATATCTATACAGCTATACCTAAATATAATAGATATTCTTAAAAATAATTTCGTCCAATTTATATTCATAGACTTTTCCCTCGTCTGCAAATTTGAAATGAGAAATGAAAGAAAAAACAAAAAAAAAAAAAAAGAAAGAAAAATGCCACAAACAAATTGTTACACCACGCACCGCGGTGATAATCGTTCCGAAATCTATTTATTTTTAAAACCTACTACATATTCTACGCGTCGGAGATTTTTTTTTTTTTTTTTTTTTTTTTTCTTCGCGACGATCATCATGATTATTACGTACGCGTGAATCGGGGGAAAATTTCGGGATATCGTACCGCGTTGTATAAGATATTTTCCCAGCGTCAAGTTGACGTCAAGTGCAATACGAAGTATTTAGTTATATGTATAATAATATGAGATCCACTGTGTCCACGTATATAGGAGTCCAGGAAACTGAAGTAGGACCTATGCACATGATACGTCTTGTACTTCGGGTTTGGTGTTTAGCTTATTTCTGATTTGGCCGAGGCCCAACTGCACGCGCTTAGCCACTTTCTTGGCTCTTCCCTGTTTATCCCCACACCAGCAATATCTGTCTCACCTTAAGGCACCTTATACCTCGAGGCTCGTACTACTCTCTGCACATTCAGCATTCTCTCTATAACCGACGACTTTCTTCAGCGTGTCAGACTGCTCGCCGCTGCAGGACAGTTTATCTACCTGTTATATTATAAGCGATCCTCGCGTATACCTCGCGTATATATAAGATTTTTTTTTTTTATCAAAATTTTTCCAACAGTGATTGAAACTTGTAATAAATAGAACAATTATCTGACACAGTATTTTATACAGGAGCGTACCTGTCCACCGTGAAAGACCCCCAAAGTCTTACCAATATCAAGATTTGAGACGAGTATAGCGCGGAAGCGCGGAGATTTTCGGCACCCGGCATCCTCTATCCGGCTAACTAGTGTGAGACGATCAGAGACTCGGTCAGTGACGGTTGGTCCCTCAGTGATCATCACAAAGCCAGTGTCTGTTTGAATAAAATCTTTGAAATCGATATTTTTATTAACACATAAAAGACGCATTAAATAGTCTGGATGCCAGTGGCTCGGAATAGTTTATCTACAGGACGCGAGTCCTGGACTGATAATCACCGACTACTTTCAAACCCGGATAGTAGCTGCTTTAATAACAACAATATAGTTAAAAGTTTGTCAAATCTTCGTATCGACGAAGGTGAAATGTCAGGAGATGCTACTTCGGAGGATGAAAGTTCACAGGAAGACAATAGCACGGGACAACTTCAGTACGACGTTGACGATTTGGAGATGATTAAAACAATCGGTGAGATTTTTATCATCATCATGATAATCGTTGTTGTTATTCATTTGCTTATTTATATAAACGAATAAATTGATATCGGTATAAACAAGGGTTTCATTTCATGAATTCGTTGATCAATATCGAACCTGTAATAGATGATAAATTTTATATATATAATTGTGACGGTTAATGCTATGTAATATTTTTATATATTTATATACACCTATGTTTATATAGATATATAAGAACATATAGTTTTGTTTAAGATGGGAGGAGAGCATTAAGAAAGCAAGTGGTGAGCAAGTGGGCCACTGGAGAGTGAGGCCACCGTGTTATATTTAACTCGTAAAGCTGGTATTACACGCTAGGATCATTTGATTGATGGTGGAACTCGATTCTATAAATAAATTTTATAATTCTTCGATCTATTTGCGATTTTTGCCGTTAAGATATAGACGATTTTTTCTGTTTCTTTTTTCTTTTTTTTTTATTTCTTTCTTTAATTTCGTATATAATGACCCATTTTGACCTACTATTTTTTGATTTCGAGTCTCGCATGAAAATTTGTTAGTTTTTTGCATTCGAGGAGCCCGCCCCGAATTTTAAAAATTCTAAAAATGGTACAAAATCGTATTTTTTTTTTTCATCTAATTTTTTTTATCTATAAAATTCTTGAGCGACCTTTGAAAATTTATATTTTGAGCTAAAATTTACGGTATGTCAGGTTTTTTTCAATGTCGAAACAATTGCCGTCTGCACGTGAGAAAAAAAAAATAATAATTCGATTTTTGATCATTTTTGGAATTTTTCAAAATTCGTGAGCGATCTATAAAAAATTTTTCAATTGATTTAGAATTTAGGAAGGGCTCCTCAACTGTGAAAAACTAACGAATTTTCATACGAAACTCGAAATCAAAAAATAGTCGGTCAAAATTGGTCACCCCAATTATTATAGAGAATTTATAGGTAAAAAATATAATACGACATCGCTGTATGTATACTATTTATTAGTATACGATCGTGAATCGTTAAATATTGTCAATCTTATCATCGCGATCAGAGAACTACTATACAAATTTTTAGAAAGTTATACAGTATAATACACTTGGGTCTATATACCTCGAGATATACCTAAAATCGTTTATTATCGAGGTGGTTTATTGTATCTTTGAGTTTTTTTCTTTTTTTTTTCCTTCTGATTTTTATTTGTCAATTATTATCACTAATTTTCGTCGGTTTGGGAGACTTAATTTCCAATCTATATATCCAATTCTTTCAAAATTAAAGAATCAAAAGACTCTCGGAACGTAGCGCGGAGTAGGTAAAATAAATTACCGTTTATCGTTTTTGTTTTTCCCCACTTCAAAAAACGCTATATTAGGTATAGGTATATGGTCCTGTGGCCCGATTGAATATTGAAATAAAAATTCTGGTCTCCAGGGACATTTTTTCCTATTTATTTAGAAACGTTTGATACCTTCGGAGCGCGAGATTCAAACCAAAACGAAAATAAGTGTCACTCTAAGGTACATATACCCTATATATACATATGAACGTATGTAGATTATACATAAACGAAGAACTCACGGTATATTATACTGCATCCGCGTTATTTTTCCTCGAGTAACATACGCGCCTACTACATATAAATATTACGTCCATGTATATTTTTTCTCTCTATTCACCGCATATATATATATATATATATATATATTTATGTATAGGTATATACTTATATATACCTATACATATATTGTATATGTACTGCGGCCGATCGCCGTGACAGGTGACAAATGCTGCTTCTCAAATGACGCAAAGACGCCCCCGGAGTCTCGGAAGCGCGCGTTCGAAAGACACCTGTCGCACATAGCCCCCAACCCCCCGCCCCATCCTCAGTCTCTAGCCCCCAGACGCCGGATCCCACTCCCGCCGCGAAATCCGCTAAGCGTCGCGACGCCACCGTCGTTGCTGCAACGGTATATCATGTAGTAAAATAAAATATTAACTACTTCAGTTCCCTGACATGAAATAATGGAAGAAACTGTCTCGAGGAAGATTTTTAGTCAATTAGACGCTCAATTAATTCCAAATTTGATTAAAAAAAAACTGGTTTATATATAGACGGAAGATGTAAGGAATATAAAGATGATCGGAAAAATTGTTATACGTAGCCGAAAGCGGGTAAAAATTATTTTGTGTTGGAAAGAAGAGAAAAAAGAAATTAAATTTTGATTTAAATTGAGAATAGATGATATGACATATAAGCTAATTTTAAATATCATCTATGAGGATACGTTATATGTGGCTATATTATACGCTAATTGGATGAAATGATTTCTATAACGTAATGCGTGTGCAAGACAGTTCGATGTTAAGCCAAGCCAACTCAAGCTTGTTCTCTGTTAAATTGCGGTGGTTTAAAAACCGGTGGTCATCATTGCGGGGCGAGCCATTAACTAGACACAACATTTGCTGTCCTAGGCTGCCAAAACTACTGTGTATTTATAACATCGTCGTAGCGTCGTAGGTACGAACGAGACGGTTGACGTGGAAGCGCGGGATTTACTGGAGATTGCAAATTAAGAGGGAAAAAGAATAAATGATTTCTCTTCACCTGTGAACCCACATTTTATACAAAAATATCCTATTCGTACATGTCGTATATTGTTCTCTCCGAAAAAACCAGCTGCTAATAATAAATAAGAATTTACTGATCGTTCTGATATCTGCCAATGTCTAGGAACCGGGACCTTCGGACGTGTCGTACTTTGCAGACATCAGGGAAGACCTTTGGCACTCAAGGTACTCGCGATGGTCGATGTGATCAGACTCAAACAGGTCGAACATGTTCGGAACGAGATATCAGTATTGAAGGAAGTTAAGCATCCCTTCATCGTCAACATGTCAGTGAATATTTATCATAGGGTGACAACTTTTTGACATGGAGTTCTTGGTTTTCGATATCACGGCAAAAATTCTACAGTCTTTTTAATGGTAGATAAATTTTAGCTCGGTCGAACAGTTTTTAATGGTCTTTGAAGGATTTGAATTTTGAATGCAACGATTCTTTTTTGGGAAGAGCACAAAATGTCAGGAAAAAATATTATCATACAGGGTTGGTTCTAAAATTTATAAAATTTAGCCAAACATTATTTTGAAATTTTATAGAGATCGGTCCCTAAATATTAATATTTCCACATCAAATTTAGCGCACTTTTATGGATCTTGATGATGCACGAATCTGAAGGGCGAGTGCCTTGATTGAAAAAATTAAAAACTACGGTTTCGGGGTGAGACCCAAGAGTTTACATTTTTGTTAAAAAAGTTGTCACCCTAATACACGTCTTAATCTTCTCAGATCCTACTTGTTTCCAACAAATCTTCATAACTAATTGAAATCGCATCCGTTTATTCAAAACCAATTTTCAGGCTCTGGAGTGGCAGAGATGAAGCCAGGGTGTACATGGTTCTCGAGTTTGTAGCCGGAGGAGAACTCTTCTCTTACCTCAGAGCAGCGGGAAGATTTCCAGGACCAACGAGCTGTTTTTACGCTGCCGAAATCGTATCCGCACTAGAATACCTCCACTCGAAACACATCGTCTACAGAGATTTAAAGCCGGAAAATTTACTGCTTGATGGACAGGGGCATTTGAAAATCACAGATTTTGGTTTCTCGAAAAAGCTCACCGACAGGTAGGACCGAGATGCATTTGCAGTTCGTTGTAAAGACCGTTATAAATCCGAGCAACGATATGAGATAATCAAAACAAAAAAAAAAAACAAAAAAAAAAAAGGAAAAAAGGAAAGAAAACCCGAATATTAAACGATTTTGTTCCTCAAAATTAAGGACGTGGACGCTCTGCGGTACCCCGGAATATCTGGCGCCGGAAATCATCCAGAGCAAAGGTCATAACAAGGCTGTAGACTGGTGGGCACTCGGTGTGTTGATTTACGAAATGCTGGCCGGTTTCCCACCGTTTTTTGACGACAATCCATTCGGTATATACGAAAAGATTCTTGGTGGAAGAATCGAGTGGCCAAAACACATGGACCCGATAGCCAAGGATTTGGTAAAGAAGCTTCTAGTAGCTGACCGGACAAAACGACTTGGCAACATGAGGCAGGGGGCTGAAGATGTGAAACGACATCGTTGGTTCAAGCTAGTAGAATGGCCAATGGTAATTGGGACGATTTAGATATGTTAGGTTGATGAAATAAGACGAAAACATGCAATAGATATCATCGCAAGAGCTGCGTACAAGCGGATCCACCGTTAATTTTACTAAAATACACTATTTTTACGATACAATTTTTTCTTTCTGTCGCTTGTTTCTATTTTCTTAACTGCAAAATTAATGTCCCAACTGATTTTGAATGGATCATTCTCTTTCATTTAATTACGACCATGTCTTGGCACGGCTCTTCGCTGTCCAGTTTGGACTCTGATCTATGTAAACAGTCGTAACTTCAAAGAGATTTTAACTCTTAGAGCGTATGTTCACGCAATTTTCAAATAACGAAGTTTCTCATTTGCGGGAACATCGACTACTCCTAATGATCGTTCCGGAGATTATCATCATCACCCTTATTTTTTGTTTGCTAAAAAATTATTACTTTGATGATTTTTAGGTCCCCAAAAGAGCTCTGCAGCCTCCGATCAGACCCAGAGTCAAGACTCCCTGTGATCCAAGCTGTTTTGACGATTATCCCGAAACAGACTGGCGATCGCAGCCACCCTTACCACCGGATCAGTTGGCGTTGTTTCAAGACTTTTGACGCTATCTAGTTAATTAAGAATCTTATTCAAATATCGGAATTATCGTATTGAAATGAGAAGCCTCGAGGCTGTTTGTACTTATTTTGTTAATTAAATTATCATTATTATTATTATTATTATTTATATATATATATATATATATATATATATATATATATATATATATATATATATATATATATATATATATATATATATATATATATATATATATATATATATATATATATATATATATATATATATATATATATATATATATATATATATATATATATATATATATATATATATATATATATATATATATATATATATATATATATATATATATATATATATATATATATATATATATATATATATATATATATATATATATATATATATATATATATATATATATATATATATATATATATATATATATATATATATATATATATATATAATAGCCTAATTCATTATTTTATTTTCATTTTCATTTTCATTTTATTCGTCGTCTCGCTTAATAATGCGATATCTATATTGATTACGATTCAAATTAAACTTCATACCAAATACTCTGCATATATAGAAAGAATTGTAGAATGATTAAGACTTGCTGCAGTTTCGCTTTAACAGACTGTGAGACATTTTTTCTCAGTGAAGTTAATTGGACCACCATAAAATTTTCGATTTTTAATATTTTTTGTTTGTTCTTTTGTTTTTTTTATTCACTGGAATCGTTTGGTGGTGCTTTATGTGATCCATTCTCGAGATTTAGTAGTTTCCTATTTTCGTTAGAATTTAAGAATAAAAAAATCGCAGTTTGAACTTCGCTCAAGACTTATATAAGATTTTCCTGATAGACTGATTATTGAAGTTTTATTTTTTTTCGTATAGACCACTAAACGATTGGCATAAATAAAAGTCCGAAAATTTGAGAGTTGGGGGGCTAAGGTAGCAGAGGTATAAAGAATTTTAAGTTCAGATGTGCAGGCTGCAGTTCGTTCGAATATTATTATAACTTGCGCTTTAGTTCGGTTGCAGGTTTTTTGTAAATATATATTCACGTTGTTCACCATTTTGTAAATAATACATAGTTATTCATATCCATATGTCTTATTGCTGATGAAGCATTCTTCATCAACTGGGCCACTTTTTTTTTTCAACCTCTCCAATTTTTTTCAAAATCTGCCAGTTTGAAATATTAGTCAAAAGGAACGTCTGTGATTTTTTTCAGATTTTTTCAGGCGTCCGTTCAGGATTTTCAATTTTTCATTACGAACACTGTATCTCAAAAAATATTCATGAAACAAAAAAAACATAAGAATAAAAACTTTTTTATTTGTTCCGCTTTATCGAAAAAAATCAGAATCATAATTTTTCTGCATTGAGAAAATTGAAATTTGGCACAAAAATTAGAATAAAATTTTTTTAAACCTAATAACACACTTACGATTTCGGTACAAATTTCACAGGATGTCTGTGATTGGGTAAAGAGTCTGCGAAAAAATTTTCAGAATGGTACCTGCAATGGTTACGATGAAAAAAAATAAAACCCTGCGAAATCTCATAACCGCATATATTATACATTTTACAGGATGTCTGTTATTGGGTAAAGAGTCTGCGAAAAAAATTTCAGAATGATACCTGCAATGATTACGATGAAAAAAAAATTAAAAACCCTGAGAAATCTCATAACCGCATAGAGATTTCGCAGGGTTTTTATTTTTTTTCATCGTAACCATTGCAGGTACCATTCTGAAATTTTTTTCGCACTCTTTACCCAATGACGGACATCCTGTAGAATTTGTACCGAAATAGAAAGTGTGTTATTAGGTTTAAAAAAATTTTATTCTCATTTTTTTGCCAAATTTCAATTTTTTTAGAGCAGAAAAATTATGATTTTGACTTTTTTCGATGAAGCGGAAAAAATAAAAAAGTTTTTATTCTTATGTTTTTTTTGATTCATGAATATTTTTTGAGATACAGTGTTCGTAATGAAAAATTGAAAATCCTGAACGGACGCCTGAAAAAATCTGAAAAAAATCACAGACGTTCCTTTTGACTAATATTTCAAACTGGCAGATTTTCAAAAAAATTGGAGAGGTTGGAAAAGAAAAGTGGCCCAGTTGATGAAGAATGCTTCTGATATATGTATCCTATTGTGTATTAGATAAGTATATACGGTTAGATATATGATTCTATATTCGATAACGAATAGAAACAAAAAGAAAAAATTATATTTATCACGATGCGACTGCATTTTCGATTTTGCATTACGCAGATGGCCACTGCTAGACACATTAAACAAAATAGAATTATAAAATTATTATCTTTATTATCGTCCATCAAGTTTGATATTACCAACACGTTTCTAAATACTTTTAAACGATATTTTTATCACCTAACTTTGCTGAAACTGGCATAGAAAAGGAGAAAAAATAAAATCAAAATTCCCAAATTTTTAATTTCGATCATCAATTCCTGTATTTTGCGAGTATACGAGTATGAACGTAAAAAAAAAATTATCACAGGATTTAATTAGTTTAACTTTATAGACAATTTTTGTATATTGATAATGTGGTTTGTATACCTACTGCAGTTTCCTTCCAGACCTATGGAAGGTTATTCTAAAAGTTGCCTGCGGAGTTCGGAACGAATTCCAAATTTTCAAATTAAATACAAAATTGAAATTGCAAATTTTCCTTCATTTATACCGTTAATTTATTCATTCATGTATAGAATACGATAACTCACAACTGTTGAAAAATTATTCATACTCATCGATTGGTGCATAAAAGACAAAAAAGAGTCAGATATAATAGGACAGTGTGAATCGATTAATATCTTTTCTGCAATTTATTTTTCAATTGGACTACGTCATGAAAAAAAAATTAAAAGAAGCGTATAAAGCGATGATTGACGACGTCATATCATAGGTATGCATTTATGAATAATCATATTAATCTTCATTTATGTCCCAAAAGGAATCCTCCAAATTTGGATCTGATATTTAAATATTTACCGACCACTCTGCAGCAGGTTGGAAAATGTAGACTTTCTTTTATAATTGATAAATTTACTTTGAACAATGATCGATTTACCTACATCAATATCTTTCTCATTCAAATATCTCTCGTGTCGAATAGCCAAAACTTCAATATTCAACATATTTTTAAATTTAAATTTAAATTTAAATTTTTTACAATCTTACTAATTATTTTTGTCAATTCTAGCGTATTGAATATTGAACAATCAATAAATTTCCGTTCAACATACATTTCAATTTTCCTATGTCTGATATTTGTACGTGGTATAAATTTTGATAAATTTGATAGGAAAACTAAGTTAAATCTTTGCAGTATAACTAACAAAATATTCTACCGGAATTTATGCTTCCTTAATCCGAAAGTTACGCGTGAATAAGATTGATGAATGTGAATTATAATCGAATAGGTATAATTAATCAAAAATCAAAAATCTTATACAGTTTATCAGAATAAAAATCGAAATTTTTGAACGCCCCATTATAAAAGCCCAGTGAAGATTAAGATAGTGGATTGAAATTTAGAGGAATCGTGATTAGGATACAAAAGTGAAGAAAATTAGAGCTAAAAAATTGAAAAAAAAAAAATGACTTTCGTTTGATGTCGACCTACAGTAATATACATTCATAACTTTTTTTTTTTGTTACGGAGAACCTCAATATCACTAATATCGCAGGTCGAGCCCAGCTATAATTGGCAGAGGTGCCAGAAATATCAAAAGATGACCAGCTCGTATAGCATATACACATATTCATATATCTATACATACATACATACAATATGCGTATACAATATCTACAGGCATACTTGAAAGTCAACACTGGGCAGTAAACAGTATCTATTTCGATCTGGGATGGGCAAACATATTTGTATACTTATTTTTTATTTTTATTTTTTTTTTCTATTTTCTATTTTCTAGAAACGATAGATGGAAATTTATACAGGGCATACATTACCTACCGCCAAACAAGTTCAGGGATTATTGAATAACACATCTACCTATAATATCCTTTCCATCATATCGGATATAGCTAATTGCATATAGGTTATAGATGCAAGTGTGTAATTATTATAGCCGCGTGGTATAATCACAATTATAAATGTATCTTCATTTCATTTCATCTATAGGATTTTTTATTTTTATCTTTATTTTTTTCCTTCATACTACACTTATCACTCGATATATAATTATTCTGAGAGCGTTAGCACCCATAATAATAATGATATAATAGTTAATAACTTGTGGACTTTGATGAAAAAGATAAACGCGGGAAAATCGTTAGATTTAAATATTGAATATTAGTAACGGTTGTGAAACTATAATGTCCGTAAAATAATGTGTCTTGGTCTCGTTATTCCGGAATTTCTAAAGCTCTTGGCTCACAATCAGACGACCTCAAGAATCAGGTGATATTTTTTCTATTTTTTTTTGCTTTCTTTTTGCGCAGTGAACTAAAACGAACTGGTGAATTCATTTTTGAGACAATTTGGTCGAAATAGATAACCGAAAATAAATTATTCTTGTCTCGTTTTCGGTGAATATGTATATTTTTGAAAAATTCAAACAATCAATTCGTTGTTCGTATAATTATCATACAATAAAATTTATATTTTGAGAATACATATAAAAGGAGTGTGAGCAGAAAAAAAGCAGAAGTGAAATATCCTCATTTTTGATATTTACAGTTATGTATTATAAATACATACATACATATAATCGAAATTTGATTTTACGTTACTTTGCAGGTTATTTGTAGAAATTGTAAATCGGGTAAAGAATAAATGCGACTAAATTTCATTAAGTTGATGTATAAGGTAGAATTAATTTTCTTCTTAATACAGATGCATTATGTATAGTGTATACCGTATAATAGGTGGAGGAGATACGCGTTAGGAACAGCAGTGACTGCGCTGTATAAATTTTATAATATTGCAATAAATAATTATGAATTGAATTTATACAAGATTTTATATTATATTATATTATATTACATATAATGATAATAATAATAATAATAATAATAATAATAATAACGATGATTGATATATAACGATGCGATGATTAATAATAATGTGCGATGCATAACAATGTAACATAACAATATAACGATATGCGATGATTATATATATGATAATACGATGATTATACATTATAATAAATACAAATTAATAATCGATTAGAATGATGTTAGTGATGATTATTGTTATTGGATGGTAGAGGCGATCCATCGGCGATTTTTCACTTCGCCGAGTGCCTCTATGTCTTTGACCAGCCATGCTTCAAGGTGTTAACCCTGCGGAAGAAAATATTCCGTAAAAACAAAAAACAAAAAACAACACACACACAGAAAAAAAAAGAAACTGAATTATACTCCAAAAATTATTTCGGAGTTAATATCATGCGGCTATTTTCCACAAAAGTGACGAAATTAACATGTAGAAAAATAAAACAAAAATAGCACAATTTTCACTCGAGAGAAAACAAAGAAAGAAAGAAATAAAAATTTACAGAATAACCGCTGCAGCTTAATCATCCCCGTTAAAATATTCACATTGATGTGACAACAAAAAATTATGAGAAATAATTAGGAGGAAAAAAAAAATAAACAAATATGATCAGCTAATTTCTGTGATCATCCACTTCGGAAATAATTAAAAAAAAAAAAAAAAAAAAAAAAGAACCTTTCGGAGTTGGTGAATTTTTTTAACTTACCATAAACATATCCACAGGAATGTATGGAGTTCTAGAAGATGCCTGCGTAGAGGATCCATAATGAGATGAGTAATAGTATGAGAATGAGATAGGTGGTGAGAATATTGCTGGTTTCTGAAACTGCCGGCATTTTTATCTCCTTTTCGTTATTTGTTTGTTTCTTTGTTTTTAATTTTATTTATTTATTGTTATTTATCCTCGCGGATTAATTATACAGGTTCTGTATAAATCACGATAATGTTTTACTATCTGAAACTTGTCGGTCGGGTGGGCGGCAGGGGGATGCTCGGGTTATCGATCTCTTAATGAAAATGAAAAATGAAATTAAGAAAAAAAGTCGAATCCGCGGTATTAAAAATTCAGGTAAGATATATCGAAATGCCGGCCTTCTTTCCTACGGTAGTCTTTCTGCTTGACTGCTGGATGGAAACGTTCGAGCGGATTGCAAAGCTCGAAATTTTGGTTCGGGACTCCTGGAAACTGGATCCCCACCAAGTAACCCTGCAGTGACGCCAGCATCTTTAAACTCCCTCCCCTGAACCCGCAGCACAGATCCCGAGCTTTTCATCTCACATATGCTTTTCGAATATCTCTAGTGTAACGAATATCTGTAAAACTACAACTATACTACTCCCACCATTTCGGTATTTCCCGAATCTTTCTTCTCGAGACGAAAGCTCAATTTATAATAAAAAAAAATAATTAAAAATCCAATTTTTTTGTTGTTATCTTTTTTTTACGGATAGTTTCGTTATTAAGGCTGCGTATTTCCCCGTCAAATTTTAACGAGATAATTAATAAAGCTCAAGATTAATTTGCAAGACTAATTTTGCGTGCATCGTTTCAATTATTTTTTTTTCATCCCAGCGAGTAATTATAGCCAAAAATAAATTTTTTTTTTTTCCAATTTACTCATAATTGTGGATTGAAATTTGGAGGATGATAATCGATGGGTAGAAATGTGTTGTACATTACGGGGGGCGAAGAATTGCTGGATGTTAGGTATATGAAGTAATAATAGGCTACCTTGGGCTAAAATCAAATATTAGCCGGCCGCGGAGAGCGGGAGAATTTGATATAACTGGTACTATAGCATATTGTCGGGACATTTGGGCGACACGTGTTTGATATATATACGTATATTTTTTTTTATATAATTTTTTAAATGAAACTGATCCATTCCACCGCGCGTCATAATTTTTTCGGCTTAATACATAGCTCGGATAAACTTGGAAACTTATAACGACGCTTCCAGGGACCCGCGGGTTACGCGATCATCAGCGGATTCGGAATTATTATAATCTTTTTTTTTATACATATACCTATGTATATTATAGGTATATCTGTATATAAAAATAAAAGATAAAAATAAAATGGAAAATACAAAGAATCCTCTGTGCGATATTAGGCTGAGGATATATATATTTTTTTTTTCTTTATAATTAACCAACACTGAATGAGACATTCGTGGTTTTATTAGAATCCAACATTCCCGGTCCGCTTTTCGGTTTCTAAATATAATGATTATCTATTTTTGGCATATCCTGCCAAGAATATACTTCTAGAACGTATATTTTCAAATATGTGGACATATAGCGTGGATGAGATCATCGTTTGAATAAAAAAAAAAAAAAAAGAAAATATATTACTTTTATAAAATCTGAGCTAAAATTTTACTTCAAATATTAAAAATCTCGCTCCTTCAACGGTCAATTTTTAGAACTTTTATCTATAGCTGTATATCCGTTAACGACGGACTAGTTTTCATGTTACACAACTGTTCTATGGTTACTTAGAACATACTGTACATACATACATAGATATATGTAGCTACAGTGCTATATGCCGTTTGTCAGTTTGACTGACTGACTGACGCGCTTCTTTTAAAAATCAACCGGGAAACAAACAGATGGACGGATGTACGTGTGATGCTACCTAAAATCTAGGTTGTACGTCTAATTTTACTGAATGAGATTTCGCTAGTCGCTTGAAGGCGACCGTCGTTTGTACGAGGGAAATGATCGCGAGCTTAGAAGCCCCTCGATTATTTGAAAATATTTTTTTCTCACTTTCTGATCTTAAACGTGGGAAGTTTTTGTAATCAATCCGAAAATGAAATGTTGAGCTTTCAATAGTAGCTCCCGTTTTCACTCCCACAGAATTATTCCTCCGACAATTTTCAGAGCGAAATTTTGGCGAGTTTCTGTGCGATCAATTTTTTGCACAACGATATCTCCAGAACAAATTAACGGATTTCGTCTCCCCTCGTATCAATTAATTCGGTTCTTCCGAACTCAGATCCTGATTAGATTTCGGATTTGAGCGGTCCAGTAGTTCTCGAGTTACTCGACAAACAAAATTTTGAAATAAAAAGTTTAATTGACAATATTTCGAGAACCGATGTACGGATTTCGATGATGTTGGTTTCAAACGATAGGGTTTGCTCTAACCTAAATCAGGACAAATTCCGGAATTAATCGATCTGGCAGATTTCAGGTCGAATTGTATTATATATCTTTTGAGCTCGAAAAATCCATTCTCTCGAACATCGAGGTCAGCCGACTTACTTGTATATTTCGCATCTCAAATTTCAGGATATACAATAATTCCCGACGAAGAAAGAGAATTAGGCAATAGTGAGTCATGGAATGAGAAAAACGGACCTGGATTTCCCACTCAGCTCTTCCGACCGCAATATATTCACAAGTAAGAATATTCAATTATGTTAATGACGATCGGAAAATTTTCAACAAGGATAATTATTCCGTAAAATTTTTAGCTCTCACCTTTGTTACAGAGCTATAAGGAGACTGTAAACAGATTATATATCCTGCAAGGAAACTCTACGTTGAAATCTCAATCGCTCTCAGTCGTTATTTAATACCGAGTCGGTTGTTAGTCGTCTAAAATATCGAAGAGTGGTTGTGATATTATTTTTGGCTAACCAAAGCCGAATACAATCAATCAACGAACATAGATTATCGTTAGTCAGTCAACTACGTTAGATGAAAAATGTGGATTAAAATCTTTATCGGTCTGACTGTCGTCGGAAATATAATAGAAGCTGCTCCAGATTGCAATAATAAACACGTTAGTATATTTATATTGTAACTCAATAAATAGGTACAGTTCAATAAATGAAGGCCGATTTTTATCAAAAGATTTATTCGTCATGAACGTATATAATTGTCAATAATTTGTAAAAAAAATATCAAATAATTATCACTATTGTTAACCCTTGGTTGTCACCCCTGGGTCAAATTCACTTGGCGCCCAACTGTAACAACTGTTGCTACATATTTGACAATGTTCAAAGTATGTTCCATAATTTCGTGGTCCCAATCAGACAGATAGTTTTCACACGGCAACCATTTGAAAATCAGTTGGGTCAATTTGAACCAAGACAAGCGCGTAACTTTTCGGAAGTGTGACGACGAAGGGTTAGACAAAGAATCTACAAATTACTTCTAGGTTTTCTTCTTGACAAGAAGCGTTTTTAACACTGTAAAATCTACATGGCACAAACGTATACGGTTTATCTGACTTTTAGAATATTTAAATTCTTGACGAATGCTTGAACCTCATGAACTTGCGCAGTTGGAGAAGGAATTCATAGATTCATGGCACGCTGAATCTGATAAGTTGTATAAAAGTATAAAAGTATAATATAAAAAAAAAGTACTGTATCTTGTTTTAATGTAATTATAACGCACATGTTCGATGATAAGAATTCATATTTCTCAGCCAATTTTTGACGTCCATACTGTTTAGTTTCAACGCTATACACGTTGAAACTTATATATTCTGTTAGTTGGCGCTGCGGCTGTTCGTATACCACAGCTGTTAAATTATTGGCAAATATTCAGATCGGTTGGCTTGTAACTAAAATAGATTAGTTTATGTATTATTTTACTCGGTTATAGGTTGACAGGGAACATAGCTGCGGACGATCTTTGTTTTCGTCAAATATGTATATCCATAGAGCCAATTCGCTTTGATATTATTATTGTATATGTATAATAGTTATAGGACCAACCACGCAATTTGTCTAACGACAAATTGAGGCTCTGCCCACGGTTATAATTCGAGCCAAATTACGGCCGTTGTTTGTAAATCTTAAATCCTGCAGAATAGTTGAAAAGCCTGAATGAAGTCCGGCGCTGATTGAATCGAATCATTTGAGAGAATAGATTCCTTGGAATTGTAGGGTTTTTTTTCAATTATTATTTTTTTTTTTTTCAATTTAATCAGGCTAACGAAAAACCCAAAACGTCCTCGAGCGAATAATCAAATACTTTGAAATCTAAGCTGTATAATTTAGTCAATCTTTGGAGCTGCTTCAAGCTTAGTGTTGAGTAATATCTACCTAACCTTTTAGATGTTGGTTCGTTGCTCTGTGGCCCAGTGGGAAACCTGTAGGAAGAGAAAGTGGGACTGATATATCTGATACATCTTGCGTTAGAAAACGTTTCTTTTTTTTTAAATTAGATGTTTGTTTTTTTTTTATTTTGATATATGATATGTATATGATTCAAAGAATACCCACAAAATTATTCACACGAAACTTTCATTTAAGGCGTAATCGGTGCCCCGAGGAGGTATAATTTTTCTAACGTAAGGCCAGAGACTATTACGAGACTATTTCGCAAATTTTTATACATGGGGAATTCCAGCTCAACCCGACCGCCCTCCAGACCTGACCCCTGAGGATTTGATCGAAACCTTTTTCATACTACACTCTTCGTTCAAATGGCAATCTGTAATTTTTTCAGAATTTTCCAACCCCCTGATTTGGAGATCTCAACAGTCGAAATTTGGCGATTTACGAAATCCAGGAAATTTCGATGATTAATATATTGAGTTTGGAAAGCGGTATCAATAATAAAGATGATCAATCGATTCGCCTTGATTCCAGCTTTTCGATAAAAAATATTTCAGAATTTTTCGATATCATTTCGGCTGCCAAAAATGGACTTGAAATACCAAAACTGATATTTCGATAATTTGGGCCCCTTTGATCTTTTTAATTTTTTTTCTCCAAAATTCTGTGAATTAAGCCGAAAATGAGGCATAGATGGAGACTCTAATGGTTTAGGAGAAGGTGCTGCGATGAAAGTGTACATATATGCAATTAGGAACGCGAGGTGAGGTATGGAGGGTGGTCGAGTTGAGCTGACATTCCCCATATTATATCTATAGGTATACTTTGGTAACTACTGATTTTGTAATCTTGTTTGGTTATTTTAATTCGTTTGCGATGCGGCTAATACAAGTGTTTAGCAGTTAAATGAGTTAGAGAAATTTTAATTTGTATCTGACTTTAATCATATTACACGTAGGGGAGGGAAGGGCAAAGTGGGCCCGTTAAGGAAAATAATCATAATATCATTATTTTTTTTTTACACGTTTACTTTTCTTTTAGACCCTTGATAAGTATTTAACATTATTATGCTGCATCCATTAAAATTGAAAAATCCAAAATTTGGGGCAAAGTTGGCCCCCCAAAAAAAATTTCATAATTGACATTTTTTATTCTGTATTTATATTTTTACAATTAATTATTCAACATTCAAAAATTACTTTTTTCGCGCCTCCATTAAGTCTCTCAATTTGAAGGGGCCCGCTTTGCCCCCCCCCCCCTATGTATAGATCGTAAAATCTAATATAATGATGAGGAACCATGAGGCAAACTTGAGAAATCGATAATATTGACATGATGATTACAATGATGTACTAATGATAAAAATGTACTGCACTAGACAAATGTATTAAAACCGTTCACAGCAGAAACTCTCGGAAAAAAAATGAATTTTTTCGAAACGTTATACATATCTCGGTGAGAAGTTATTGTAAAACAATTTCAAATAAAGTTGAAAGAAGTTTGAAATTTCAATTTTAGGTTCGTATTTTTACTTTTAATCACCTACACGGTGATATAGGAAAAGTATTGGTTTTGGTCGAAAAGTGACTTCTGCTCATTCCAACGAATCTTTACGTTGTCGACCCTCTAGAATCCGCAAAACAGGTTCTTAGGAAGATGTCGATCTGTCTGTGTGTCTGTCGGTCGGTCTTTTGGACAAACTCGCGCGGTGATCTCGTAAACGGCTCGATGGAAAAATCCGAAATTCACAGGACTTCACGACTAAAAGACGGGCATGAAAAATGGCCATATCTCGTTTGATTTGAACTTCCGGTTCTACCGGAAATGAATCGATTTTCGATGTTTTACCGACCGACCTATTAAATGAAAGATTATGGACCAAATCGAATTGGGATGAAACGCACTGTATAAAATTGTTGTTCGTCAATGTATAGGGCATTCCTTGGCAATGACGGAAAAAAATTGTTAATATACCCGAATCGAATTGGGATGAAGTGCTCTGTATAAAATTGTTGTTTGTCAATATATAGGGCGTTCCTTGCCAATGACAAGGGAAAAAAAAATTAATTAGTATACCCAGATCAAATTGCAGATCGGATTGGGATGAAATGCACTGTCTGAAATTGTTGTTTGGGCATATATAGGGCGTTCCTTGCCAAAGATAACAAAAAATTGTGAATATACCCAGATCTATTCGGGATGAAATGCCATGCATAAAATTGTTGTTTGTGAATATATAGGGCGTTGCTTGCCAAAGATAACTGAAAATTGTGCGGAAATTCTGAGTTTTTTCAATCAAATGTAGAAAGTAAGACAAATTTGCCATATTTTTTTTTGTTTTTCACCGGCCACTTGTAATATTTTGACCATATTTGATAGTAATTCCGGTAATGACATGACTTTATAAAGTGATGAAAAGTACCGCGAAAAAAATCTTTTTTTTTCGTCTTTTTCCGCCTTGTTTTTTAAATGGTCTGCAATAATTTTTTACTTAGCTGTACCTGCGGTTCGAACGAATATTTCAAACTTCTCTGTGATGTGCAAAAGAGAATCGCGGAAAATCTTGGCAGTAATGGTTTTGAAGCTCGAAGTTTAATTTTCACATTTTTTTTTTACCAAGTTTAGTGTCCAATATTGAGTAACTAGTATTCGTAAAGATCAGTGAATGGACGTCGTTACTTAAAATCGAATAACTCGGTAACAGACAATGCGTAGAAAGATTTTGAAGGGAGGATTTTTGAAGAAGAAGTTTCAAACTTCAGAATCGTCGTCGTCAAAATCTTTTGCGATTGTTTTTCTGTACCACAGAGAAGTTTATTCCACAGAATTATACAACCTTTCGAGAAAAAAAGTCATTTTTCGGAAAGTAACTACTAAGTCCAACTACCTTTTGTAAAAAATCTAGTCAATAAGTTTGTTCAAATTTTGTTTTGATCCCGTTTAAGGAGTTCCTTAATCGCAGTTTCAATCTGATCCCGTTGATTTTGAACCCGTTTAAGGAGTTCCTTAATCGCAGTTGCAATCGTATATTCTTCCTTAAACTTAAACGAATTCGAATTACAACGATCCACAGAATATTATCGAACCACTGCCCTGCACTGATCATGAACGTCAGGGTTTAATAAAACTGCCGAATCACTTTGCTGAAAATTTTACGCGACATATTGACATTGACTTTAACCTCAATTATACAGATAAGCAGGTGGACATGGACGCTTCTTGTTTGCGTTGTTTTTTGTCTCGCTTTGGCCTCTTGTTTTTTTTTTCAACAATCAATTACCTTACGATTATAATTCACATTGTTAGAGGAAAGAAAAAACCATCACATAGACGAATAGAATACATAGCGGCATTTTCTTCATTAACATGATACTCTTGCTCATCTATGTAAAATGCGATAGAAGATCATGAGCATATATTAATTATCTTTCATGTTATTTACAGAATATTACTCAACAGTTAAAATTGCGGAGCAAATATTACGTTCATTATGATTTCAAAAGACCTCTCATTCTTGCCTCATTTCTTGTTTTTTCGGTGTTTCACTCCGACCTCGTTTAGTATTAACTACTTATTTGAAGTACTTTAAGAAAAACCGGTTACAATCAGGGCAAGTTTTCGTGAAAATATTGATGAATATGATATGAATATACCCACCTAACCGAAGGTGCTCCCATCCGTTCTAAAACTTCAGTAGCGTCTTCTATAAGAGTTTCGTACTTGCTGATAAGATTGTAATTTACAAGACAGGGATGACAGAGCTCGGTGATGGGTCGCCAGTGTTCGTTTTGCGTACCATTCTCACTATCGTCTGTAACGAAGTCGACAAACTCCCTGAATGTAACGTCGTTTCCTTTATCCAGTGCTTCCTGAGTAGCGTTCGCTCTGAATTTCTGTTATAATTTAGATAAAAACGTAACAAAAACCCAGAATGAATATCAACAAGATCATAATTCGAATCACTCTATCTATAACAATATCTCGCACCTTAACGATTCGTTTCCCAAATCTTTCCTGAAAGTACATTGAACTGTTGTGTTTCGACTCGAGTTTGTTTCTGTAAGCAGACAGCAACCTCTCGAAAGGATGACGAACTACTATGAGTTTGTTGTAGGTCGATAATTTATCGTTTATTTCTTCGACCGTGTAGTTTGTCAACGTGCGAAATATCCCTGCTGAATGTGCCACATTGGCTGGTATTTCCTTAGGATCTTGACTCGACCATTTTCCCGTTGCTATCATCAAGACCCTCTTCCAATTCGTACACGCCACCTGCCCCCATTCAACGATAAAATTTCATTGTACATTTGAAATATTAGAAATCGAATGCTCGAAACTGGTATAGCGTGTTTTTATTACTGAATATCTTATAGACCTCAGTTTCAAGAATCAAGGCCAGTTATATAATGATTATGTACCCACACATAAACTCCATCCATTAATTAAAGGCAATTAATTGTTAGTCAGGTCTCAATTCGAGTACTCGATATAACATTCATCTATCTATACCTACATACGTGGACTTTTTATTTGAATAAAATCATCTCAGGGGAGCGTATGAATCCGTTGAAAAATTTAGATTGCGAGCTGTCAGTGAGCGGGAAAATCGAGGGTCAGATACATAAGTTATAGTGTTTTTGAAAGTGTGTACGCGTATATATATACATATATATACGAAGGCAGAGAGAATGTTATCCTGCGGTGTATGTAGCTTATATACAGTAATTATGAGTACTTTCAGGTCTGTTTCATAATATTAAATACTATACTATACTTTGGGTACGTAGCAGTACAATAGTTTGTGCTGTTCGTCAACGAGTAAATGGTGAAACATTCGAGGCTCGACTGATTCCGGATGATTAATTTCGTCACAATTAAGCTGCAGCCTTTCCTGACGATCTATCAAAACGGATCTAGCCAGAGCGTTTGGTCCAGCGACTGAGTACCTCGGCATATCGTGATAGAATATAGAATTCTTTGAATCCCCCGCGTCCTCTTCAATCGAATTATCTTCATCGGCCAAAGATATTCCAACAAAGTTCGATGTTATATAGCACAGAATGTGACACAACACGAATAAAACACGCCATGGTACACATGTCATCTCATAATAATAATTATTAATAATAATAATAATAATAATAATTATCGCAATGAAAGTTCATCGGACGACCGCGAATACCACAGTAATATTATACCTCTATAACCACACAAGACATTCGTTTTACTGGGCACTCTTTAAGTAGGACGTGTTTGAATCAGAAAACCGCTACTCTTAAGAAACACACAAAACGAGGCTTTTGCATACCCGTTATTCTTACCGCTAAATTCACGTCTCTGAACTAATAAAAAACATTTCTTCGATAACGTATCGTTTGAACGGAATGCGGTGACCCACTTTATCGATCCAATTACGCATGTATATAAAATGGATTACATACCAGTTTCGCGAAAATGAACTTTCGATTTATTCCTGGCAACAAGGGGATTAAGAAAACAACAACAATTAAACTTAATTACAGATATTATTTAGTCGAATTCAAGTATTGCTGTACCAAAAAATCGCACATGTGCAGTAAAAGACGATGACGTATGTCGACAGAGTTTAAACGTGTTTGAATATGTTGACATCGATACGAATCGCGCACTCGCCTCCCAGCTGTGTACCTCACAAGCACAGTATTGCGGTGTTGTGTTACACTATTCGTGCATGTAGCTACCATCCCAGTTCAGGCCTCGAATTCAAGTTAGGTGGCGCTGGCAGGCGTGTATATACACCGATACACGCACACTGGTAGTACCTATGACGTTTGTGTGCACGCTAGCTAGCAGCTATGGCTCGAGAACTGAATACCGATTTGTATGGTGCTGACGTAAAACTTGAAGGGAATATGTAAGTACTGATGAAAATCTGGCTGGTTGCGAACGTGATCGAAGACTGGGACAAGGTTTATGGGTTAGCGTTGGCCGTTGCCACTCTCGTGGAAGCTGTATGTCAAAAAAACGAACGCGCATGACGTGTTAAAAAAACAGAACGGACCGCCATTACGACTCGCCGCTTGCTGCACTGTTGGAATAGTATAGTCAGTCTCTGGACTCTGCTCGCAGTACGTCAGCAGCTAGCAGCTAACGCAGCTTCTTGCCGAGGATGAGTGGGGAGACAGAAAAGAAAGAGATGAAAATTAGGAAGAGCGAGATAGAGAGAAAGAGACATGAAGAACACCATTTACATATATTTATTTTAGTCCTCAAGCAAAATGAGGAAATATCGTAAGATCAAATGTTTGCGAATCGCACATGTAACGGTTGAAATTATTTGTATAAATATAAATAATAAATATATATAACTTTCTGCCAAAGATTCGTAAACGATAATTAATTGTCTGCTGGATTGCACACGTGTCGTAACAATTTATTGCCAAATATATTGGCAAATTATTTCTACCTTCTAATCCGTGACTAACTCTATCTGTAGGCATTCCCCTCTAACGACTGACTTTAGCTATAAAATTCTTGGTTACTGAAGGAGATAGCTCTAACGATTTCTTTATCAATATATGATATACAATACATACATAGATCACATACTGAAACTGATAACTTGATATTCCGAAGAGATTATCATTTATCAACGCGTATCATGGTACAAAAATTATATGTGAATTATCCGCGTCTGCGGATACGCGTATCGCGAGATAATATTAAGAAAAAGCGCGTCAGAACATACTTTTATGTGCGGTTTATGCTTAATTTGCGGATTTCAGTACACACCCTGTGAACACATCCTAATTTAATAAATAATGCATTTTCCTCAAAATGAAACACGTTTTCCTTTTTTCAAAAATATTCACACATTCAAAAAATAGGGTTACAAAATGTTATCATTAACGTAATACAATAATATAAAAATGATATACAAATGATAGTATGAAAATACGATAATTGAGGTTAGGTTTTCTGTTATCAAATCATAAACAGCCGCCAATATTTTGCTTCCACAAAGCTCAGAGCGCATGCGCTTCATCGTTTGGCTTACGATCGAAATACGGCCAAAGTTTAACATTACGAACTTTTTTAAGTTCAAGGATAAGACCTCACTTTATGGTCAAGCGCTGCATAAACAATCCTAAACTATAGCCATTAAAACTTACCACTAGTCACTCAGCCACTAATACTTTTTACGTTTCGACCTAATACTATAAATTCTTAGGATCTAACTGCATAAATGATCTAGCACATTCATCTTCATATTTATCTTTTAAGTTATACGTCTCAGTTATCCGCGAGGCTAGTCAAAATACATTCAAAATTATATTCAAATACGGGATAGGAATTTTATTTTCTACGATGTTTTTTATATAATGAATACAAAATAGTATTCCGGAAATGGATCTAAAAATACAAAATACATTAACAATCCTTTCGTCACAGTACATGCTGTACACGTAAAAAAAAAAAGAAATATTTATTTTTTATAGAAAGTTTTCAAAGAAAGGTAAGTTTAATTACATTCAGGTAGGTACGACAGAATAACTGTCGGTGCTGGCCAAAGCACATCCAAATTTGTACCCAAATACAAAAAAACGAGATACATTTTCTCGACTGTTTGATGTAACTATAAGATGTATGTACCCACAAGTTACAAAGTGCATTTGCGAAACCGTATTTAATTGCAAACTACAAAGTACTAAGTGTATATTTAATATCGTATTTGAAATTCATACAACTGACGATGAGATACTGCTCAGTTACGATTACGGTTACGACCGTTGCATAAACCATCCATAAACTTTTTGGAGTCAGTTCACGTATTACGTATCATGTATCACGTTACACATTGCACTTGCGAGCAGTTATCAGCCGACAATCGTGAGCGGACCGGACAGTATCGTGTCGACAGCCAAATCTAACAGTTAGTCCGAAGGTAGGCTTGTCACAAAATAATCTTAAATTTCCTATTACTTTCCTCGAACTTGAAATCAGTTGATCACGTCGTTCTTATTAGGTTGCTTAACATTTGTCTCGATCAAAATTTCAAGATATACAACTGTTCGACTTTGAACCAAGCCGTTTATGTATTATTATACGCCTTGTATACACTTTTGACTCCGTGACACCAAAGACTGATTATCGGTTGATAATGACAAATGAAATAGAGCCGACAAATGTGATCTAAGTTCGACGGACATATTCGATTGAAAACACGATTTATTTAAATTCAAGACAATTTAACCATTTAGTTTCGATCGCTTGAAATTCTTAAAGTTCTGCCGTGTTTCTCTCTTCGAAAAACGATAATATTCACTTCAGGTATGCGTCACTTATCAAGATTAATGGATTTTCAAGTTGAGATATTTAGCGTGATTGAAAGGTTAGTTCAAAAATATCACCACTGCGGTCTAGTTCCTGCTACCACGTACAGGTGGACATGTGAATCTTCCTCGCCCTTGAGCGCTTTCTCACACTAGAAGTTATTTGCCGGCAAGTTAAATAGGACGAGCGCTGCACTGCGTTTCTTTAATCTCTCATTGATAATATCCCGCGATCATTGGCATCACGAGACTGTGCGATAAATTTTTGGCAGATGAAAGTGATCTTGTATGTACTTCGCATTCTTTCGATTTCTTTTTTTTACCGAAGAGAACCAGTAAAAAGTAGTTTTACTTCCTATTAATAATTCGGAAAGTATTTGTTAAATAAGAAAAAAAAAAATTTTCCCCCGATTCCCGTCTCCCGATTATTCGCCTTACTTAAAATTTCGAAACTTTCTACACCGATCGGCAGGGTTGGGAATTCAAAGCTTCATTTCTGGCGGGGGTTAACGGAGTTGCAGTCGTTTTCGCCTGTAACTTTTCGATATGGAGCGGAGAAAGTGACAAACGGGAGGATCGAGCTACGCTGCCACAATACTGTTTGAACATACGTTTAGTACCTGCCTTTGAGTTCTGACCACCTCTACCGCTCAGAACTCTCATATAACTCTGTACTACGTACGACGGAGTGCACAGTGCACCCATTTATTTTTCGAGCGTAACTTACAGCGGCTTAAATATATAGTTGGTGGTCGCGGTGCTTTATGCGGTGCTGTTGCAGTTTTAATATTAATTTCACACATCTAAAAATAAATGAAATAAAATTAAATTAAATAAAGTTGAATAATATAAAAACCAACGAGATTCTCGAGTTTCCACGTGAATTTAACTTATATAATAAACTGGAGCAAGGTCGTTGTTTGATTCATACGCGATTGCCTGCAGGGTAGGTAGGTAACCAGCGCGTTGCACTCGGTTCAACAACTCGTCAAGAATTTATGCATATCAATTTAGTTTTATTTTATTTTAAGTTTATTTTTGATTATTATTATGATTTTTTGTTTTTAAATTATATATCTTGTTTTGTTTTCGATTCCTTTATCGCTTGAAATTAGAACCTGCAAATGAGAATCGGTCGAGTGATGTACGATTTAAAATAAAGTGAATGTGTCTTGTCAACTAATTGTCATCCAATTTTTCATTCTCCCTTCTGATTGAGTAAATGAATTCGATGAAGGATTGACTAGCTTTTGTCAGTTTTGATATTGAAAAAACAAAACGACCTATTCAATATAATAACAAAAATGAATAAATAAATATTTAGAATTCGAAGAAGATGCTTCTTGAGCTGGCCTTATGGATATTGGCCGCAGTTTTCATCACATGGATACTCTTACACCCAATAGTGAGAGTGGCGAAAGCACTTTGGGGAGTATTTCGGCTGTTCATTGAATCGTCGACTGTTGACCTGAGGTCTAAATTCGGTGAATGGGCGGGTGAGTTAGAAGCGAACAAACGCTTACATTGGTTTCACAATTCTAATCGCTTGTTGCTGCACACGGACTATAGATGTTGCAGCGTTAGATCTGCAACAACGTTGAGTGCCATTTATAGCCTTGACGGTTATTAGAAAGCTGCGATATAATGATCATTATAAATTGTGAGATGCGAATTGTGAGGCACATTTCGTATTATTCTGATCCTATTTTTACTTCTATGTGACGTTGATCGGACCTTTTTTTTCTATCTTCACTTCGCGGTTATATTCAACAGGTAAAAAAGACAGAAGACTGTTCACAACTAGTCAATGAAGCTATCAGATTCAAAATCTTCAAAATACCTTCAAGCAGGAACCGGTCGTTCGTTAGATAACTAAAAATCACGTTCACAGCGCAACTCTACACACGATTTCACTCACATCATATTACGTCTCTTGATATTTAACACGAGATGTCAACTAGACGCAAGCTTCGGGAGTTTGCAGTAGATGCACATAACAAAAACTTTCATCTCATCACCGTGTGTGCAAAAATTATTGTGCGACTATAATATGTATAAGAGTATTCGACGATAGCTAGGTGGTAGATACTGAGTGACCGGATATCCTGTATCGGTTTGCCGGTGACAATGCAGTTTTCCAATTATATGAACGTAAATACGTTCCACCGGTGATAATTATACAAAACTATGAATGAACTTTTAACGTAAAAAAAAATTGAAGAATAATCTAACTGCAATATGAATATGTTCTTATAGTTTGATCGATGAAAATAATAAAGAAAAAAACGAATTTTCCTGAATCACAACGAAAATCAATTTATTTTTGTTTTTCGTTTGTTTCATGAAAAACTTTCTTGAAAAGTTGTAAAAAAATTTCACCAGGGTATAAAACGGTGTTAATGTATATAAAGAATATTTGCTAAATAAATTAGCGTTCCCGTCAGTCACTTTTAGTACAGTTATGAAATATTTCATTTCAACATTTATAACTATATACATATCGTTCCCAAAGTTTCTCTCAGTGAGTTAAAGCCAGCAGGTGAGAAAGTCTTTATACAAACAGTAAGAAAGCTCGGTGATCAATGAGCTAGTTGGTAAAGGTCGGCTGCTGCCGGTTATAAGCAATAAAGCAACAGTGCAATCCGTACCTAATGATATATTGCTATTACATCAAATTGAAGTAGGGGACAAAGAAAAGTGGCGTAGCGTAATTATTACACATAATCACAGGCACAGATCTGAATAAATTAGAATTGAATAAAATAATAATGAAAAAGGAAATATGAAACAACAAATTAAGGTTCCTATCTTGTTTCAAGATACGCTAATTTGTTAGACATAGTTCTTCGATCTGATACACTCGACGAGATTGATTATGACCGATTTAAGGCCACGCAAATTTTAAACAAATGCGAGTCTATATGAGAATTCTGAATGAACATTCAGATTCACATTTTTTCGAAATTTGCGTGGCTTTGAATCAGTCATCAATCTCGAATGTATATCTTATAACTTTGTAGTTGCGATGCTCGATCGTGTATTATGAGACTGTGCAATTTTACTCTCAAGGTAAAACCGTGAAAGTAGAAGTGAATTGAATAGTAATCCATATGTGCTATTTTGCCCGAGGCGTATATGTATGAGCATGTGTAAGAGTTACGGAAAATATAACTTCCAGTTTCTTTGAAGTAGGCATACGCGAGAAAATAAACTTAACACTAAACCTAATCGTAGTTATTTCTATTTCGTAATATTTTTTGTTAACGGAAGAGGTGCGCCCACGTGCGTGTCTACAACAAATTAAAGACACCTATAGGTATGTATACTAATAACACGTGCCAAATTCTATATTTGCCAAAAGTGATAGGCTGATGGCGCAACATATAATATGAGGAACTCGCAAAAAAGTCACCCTTAACTTGACTCAGAAAAAAAAAAAGATGGAATGGAATTTTTTTTTTCGAGGTATACCCTTCTGCAGCGGATTTCCTCATTGTTCGGACCTTCAGAAACATCCCCCAACTCCTGAGCTTGAGGAGAATGAGGAGGCCCATAGTCAAAATCGAGATTTAAGCTTTTTAAACACGATTTTTCACACCTCCTTATTTTTCTCATGTTCACGAGTCGGGAGATGTTTCTGTAGGTCCAAACAATTAGAAAATCCGCTGCAAAAGGGTGCCTCGAAGTTTTTTTTCCACTCTTTGGGACAAGTTCAAGGCAACTTTTTTTCTGAGAAATCCTCAAATCCTATCCGTAAATTTTTCCTGGAATTTTTTTTTTTTGTTTGTTTTTTGTTTTTCGTCTCTTACTTTTACCCACTTTTACAATAATTCATTTTCTGAAAATCGCATGTTTGTACAGTTGTCACGGGGTCTACAGACGGGATCGGAAAGGCTTACGCCAAAGAGTTAGCAGCGAGAGGACTAAATTTGGTCCTTGTTAGCAGAAACCTTGAAAAATTAGAAAAAACACGTACCGAAATATCCGAAACATTTCCAAATATCGAGGTAAAAATTATAGTGGCAGATTTCGCCAAGGGTAAAGAAGTATTTGAAAAAATTTCTCAACAACTAGAAGATCTACCTGTCGCCATACTAGGTAAGAAATATTTTGAAAAATTTATTTTTTCTTCTTATGGATACGATGAAATGTGATGTTTTTTTTTTCTTCTCTTTGACCGATCTCAAATACGGAACTTCGCTCATTTTTGAAAAAATTCACACAAATTCTGTGTCAAAAATCGATAATTATTCTAAGACCAAAACGATAGTGGGATTTCTGTGTCTTCTGTTTTTTTTTTTTTTTTTCTTTTTTCTAGAGGAATTATATTTTATTTCAACAATTTTACTGAAAATAAAAAATATTTGCGCGAGGAAATTCTTCTTTCAAATTTTCTCCCAGACGTATTTGGAGAAAAAACAAAAAAAAAATTCGGAAACTAAATTTTTTTTATCTTGTGTTTAAATTATCGTTACGAAATATTAAAATTCCTTTGGGAAAAAATAAAAAAAAAAAAAAACTGAGTCCCACTATCGTTTTGATCAGAATCATCGTTTCTTGTCATACGATTTTGGGTGAAATATTTCGTAAATTAAAAAAATGTCGTTCTTGAGATAGCTTGAATAATTATAAGAAAAAAAAGTAAAAAAACAAACATATTGGAAAAAAGGTGTTTTTTTTTTCACTCTTTCACCGGTTTTTGAGATGAGAATTACTATACATATAATGAAGCGTGAACAAAAATGTAAGACGGTCAGGGTCACAAGCCGAATGCCCCACATATATAGCCGTTGCAATAAATTTGATTTTTTTGTTTTTTCCGTACCTGTAATAAACTTTCACCGATGGTGCATGCAATTTATTACATAAGCTCGTGACACAAATGCAGTCCAGTCTCTGTCCAATTGTGCAAATACAGAGTAAAAAAAAAACAGTATACTTGATTTGTTTTTTCAGTAAATAACGTCGGCAAACAATACGAGTACCCAATGTACCTGGGCGAGGTTCCAGAGGAGGAACTTTGGGGTATAATAAACGTTAATGTGGGAGCAACCACGATGATGACTCGAATGGTGATAGATGATATGAAAAAACGGGGTAAAGGTGCCATAGTTAATGTTTCATCAAGTTCCGAACTGCAGCCATTACCATTGATGACTGTCTATGCAGCTACAAAAATCTATTGCAAAAGTTTCTCAGATGCGATACGGGCTGAGTATTCGAGATTTGGTATAACCGTACAGCATCTTTCACCGCTGTTTGTTAACACGAAAATGAATGCCTTTAGTTCAAGACTTCAGGTATGACGATCATATAATACTGGTTCTATCGACGTTTTTTGCCTTGGTGAAAATAATTCTATGAATTTCTACGATTTTTTTTTTGGGGGGGGGGGGGGGATTCGAACTTATCGTTGCTTTTCATAAGTATCGTGAAGAAAAAAATAAAAATAAATAACGAATATTCTTTCAGAAATATTAGAATTTCCCTGAATATTGAATTGATTGAATACATCAATTACGCGGGATACTTGAAATAATAATAAATTCCCGTAGAGTCCTGGATGTATAAAATTATTTATAACAATTCTAATTCAGTTGAAATTTCATAAAATATAATCAAATGGAATTTTGTAAAATTGATAGTGAAAATTTTCGATACAAAATTTTCTTACTCTAAACAGAATGTTAAAATGTATTTGGAACCCGAATGAATCCCTTGTTCTTCTTCGACTATATAGATATTTTTTTTTCATTTTTATTTTTATTATTATTTTTTCTTCTATTTAAACAAATCTATTTTAAACATTCAGGTATCAAGTTTGTTTGTACCGGACGCGACAACCTACGCAAAAAACGCGGTGGCGACTCTTGGTAAAATCGACTCCAGCACTGGTTATTGGGCCCACGGAATACAGCATTTTTTCGCAGTGATTCCACCTGTATGGATAAGGACTAAAATCGGTCAAAAAATGGGAGAGACATTAAGAGATGATTATTTCAAGGAAAAGAGTATCTCGTAATTTTTCTTTTCATCCATCATATCTACAACGAATCATTAAAAAAAAAAACAATATACAACTGTGTGTACTGTTTTCTAATTCACTATATAAGATATATTCACAATTATATACATACCAATTGACTCGTTCCTTGATATAATACTGGTGACAATAATGATAATAATGATATTTGTTTACCTATATGATAATGATGTGATTATTTCTGAATTGAATCTACATTCCAACAATATCTGTAACCCTCCAGTTACTGTATAATGACTACATAAGGCATTAATCACTGGGATGTTGTTGCTAATTATACGTAGGCATTGTATAGGTAGGCATAGCTATAGGTATGTGGGTAAACTGTATTATTCGAGGAATTTCTATATTAAGGGCTTTCTTTCAATGAAAGAAAGAAAAAGAAAAACCAATTTATTTCAACCACGTTATCGTGTAACATTTTTCATTAAATTTGACTATTATAAATTTTCCAAACATAAATGCTCTCGTAATATCATTGCGTGTGTGTGTGTGTGTGTGTGTTCGATCTCTTTTTTTTTTTAATTTATAAATGTACCGTAATAGGATTTGTTAATAAACATTACGTATGGAAAGAGAAAACAAAAAAAAACACGAAAAGAAAACACTCATTTGACCATAAAATAAATGTATAATACAATTTTTAATCTTTCATTTTTCATATGTATAATATAACGCATGTATATCGTTTATATAGGTATATATTACCAACCATCCATCACGTATATAAATAATAAGCTGCAAATAAAATTTGATGATTTTTTCACCGATACCTATACATATTTGCAACGACGAATTTTTAATTCTTCATGATTATCTTCTCTTCTCTTTCTTTTTTTCTCTCACAGTTTTGTAAATAAGGAAAACAAAAAAAAAAACAAAAAAAACAACCGATCAAAAAAAGAAAGGAAATTATCATTAGTTAATAAAGTATTGATGTACGGTACATAATAATAATTATTATTATACTTTCAGAGAAAAGTGTGCACAAAACGAGTTTTTCTTTCTATGTTTTTTTTTTTTATTTTTATTTTTCCAATTATCGTAATTATTTCTATCTATTTCTCAAAAATCATTGTTTTACAAAATTTGAATTACTTAAAGAAAAAGAAAAAAAAAAAAGAAGAAATTAATTGTAACCTGAGTCGCACTACACTCTTTATTAATAATATCCACCGCATTTTTGTTGTTCTGTTGTTTTGTTTCTTTGTTCATTTTCTTTTTGTTTTACTGTACAGTACATAATTATGTATACACCTATGGTATAACGTACATTCGACGTTTATTCCTATACATATATATGTATATATATTCATTTTCTACGCGCACGCACACTATACATCATATAAATATATATACACAGAGCCAAGTTATAGGTCATCTTCAACCCAATCACACTGAAATTAATTAATTAATTAATTATCGGTATAATATTAATTTTACGTATAGCTGCAGAAGAAAGAAAAAATTGAAGAAAAAGAAAAATAAATTAATAACGAATTAGTGATGTTTCTTTTTTTTCTTGTGTGTGTTTCGATGATTTAAATAGTTAATGTAAATCTGATGTATATAATATTTATGATGTTTATTTTTTTGTTCTTTCAATTAATGAAAATGATCCTCAATACATCAGAGTATTGAAGAGTATTAATTAAATATACATATACCTAGATATGTATACAATTTATTACGTAGCCAGGATAAGAAAAACCAATCATTAAAATTAATTCATAATTTGGAAGACCAAACTATCATCAAGTTTTTCCGTTAGCGAGCTACGGACACACGTTTCTAATTGATTATACATAGAATTTGATAAATAAATATTATTGATTCGTTTGAATTTAAATTCGTGATTTTACACTCTTCGTAGCTATATAATAATTATTACACTTGGAGTGATTTTTTTTATTAATAAATAATTTAGTTAATCAATCAATTATTTATACCCCTATCAACGCACCGTTTATATTATACCTATATTTTATCTTTAATTTGCTTTCTGCTCGATTAGAATTTATTTATACCTCGCATTTACGTACGTACGTATTTCGTTTTGTACGAATTTGATAAAATCGCTGTTTAAGAAGACGACAAAAAAAAATATATATAAATATAATATATATATTTATATACCTATATAATCAAACGCTATTATTTAACGATTTAAAGACGAAGAGGTTTTATTTTTGTTTTTTGTTATTTCTTGTTTTTTCTTTATTTTTAAGGAAGATTTAATAACACCGATAGTTACACTAATAAATTCCTTTTTTTCTCTCTCTCCTTCTCTCTTCTCTCTTTTTTGTTTTCGTCTTAAACCGCATGAAATATATCTATAATCTCATTATTTTAATCTAGGCAAGAGTGGAAAATCCACGTGTAACGGTTTCGTTTCCACCTTTTAAATAAAAAATTTAATAAAAGGTACGATCGCCGCATAATACATATTATATCGGACGACACGCGGTTCTCCATCATCTTACCGTAGTAGGTATTTTGAGTACAGGATTTTTTGTTACATTTAGCATTTGGCGCAGCGTTTTGGAGTTGGAAAACATCACGAAGCATACATGCGGTTTATCTCGTGCTGGTAACGCTCTTGCACTGCTTTTCGCTTAAGTTTGAATGCTGCCGTAACCAAGCCCATATCTGGTGACCATTGCTCAGCGCATAATTTCACTGCTCCAGGTACCTCGAATTTTTCTAATTTGCCTGAAAAATGACAGTGAATTAAAAACAAGAAATAATAAAGAATAAAAAAAAACAAACTATAATTTATATTACATACAGCACATTGTCTGAAAAAGAATTAACACTCAACCTGAATCTGTTCATAAAATCCCCGAGGAGTTAAGACATTTTTTATTTAAAACAACCATTTTGAAGCTTTAAGTTCCCTCTTCAAAAAGCTATTTTATAAATTCTTCTCAGATTATTTTTCGCAGAGTTATTCAATATTGAGTAACAAGTTTCGTATGTAAGATGAAAGACAAGCGTGTATAATGTATTACTAAAGATTGAATGACTCGGTGAAAAAAAAAATCGTATAAAATATTCAAAAGACTGATTTTAAAGATAAAACTTCAAGCTTCGATACCATCATTGCAAAAATTTCCCCCCGATTTCTCATTCATTCCAAACCTGCACAGCTAAGTAAAAAATGATCACAAAGGACCGTTGAAAAAGTCAACTTGGAGTTGAAGTGTAAAGCATCAAAATGCACTCTTTAAAACTCTTCATCGATAATTATTCACACGAGTTAGACCGTTTTCAAAAACGTCATTCCGTCTGAGATATTGGTTCATGGAACGCTAACTCTTTTCCCTATAAACCAAACTTCATCATCTTTCCTTACATTTCTTTGCCTGATCGACCAGCTCCTGAAGAACAGCCTTTTCCATCTCTGGATTGTTGCATAATTCCTCAAGTGATGATCGTTTCAGACCAAGATTATCCGCAATCTCTTCCAAGTGCTGTGGATTTGGTACGACTAACGCAACGGTGTAGTCTTTACTCGCGTCACCGTATATACAGATGTTTTCTACAGCTGGACAGGTCTTAAGTTCAGCCTCAACTTTTCCAAGGGATACATATTCTCCGAGCTGTAGTTTAACCAGGTCCTTCTTCCGGTCTGAAAAATATTGATAAGATGATTATCAGAAGATTTAGAAAATTTTTAATCGATTTTTATTGATCAATGTAGCAAAATCCGTGTGTCTGTTACCGATTATTTTAATGCATCCATCTTGCTGAACCTCGGCAATATCTCCGGTCCTGAACCACTGCCTTCCAAACTCTTCGAAAAAGTCTTCCTTGCTTTTGTCAGGGAGTTTGTAATAGCCTGCAGATACGCTATCACCACCGATGATAACTTCCCCTCTAGGATAGGGTTTGTCGGTTACTCTGTATCCAGCCTCTTCCCAATTTACTAGACGTATATCACAGGATGTTGTAGGCGCTCCAACTCTGCCTGTACTTCTGTCATATGCTAACAAAGATGAAAAATAACAACAATAGATACATTAAATCTCTTTCTTTTTTCTTTTTTTCCTTTTTCTTTACTGTCTACTCTACTTACTGTCCATCACTGTAGCACACGCTGTAGTTTCTGTAAGGCCATACCCTTGGGTAACAGTAACGCAAAGACAGAGTTTTATCTGACTATGAGTATCCGGACTGAGGGGTGCACCGCCCGAAAGAATAAGCCGCACTCGTCCGCCAAGGACTTGCCTTGCAGCGCCAAATATGTACTTGTCAAACAGCGGCGTCTCGTAACCGCGTTTAATCCACTTCAATTTATACTCGTAAGCGAAATTGAATATGGCTTGTTTGAAGGGTCCGCCTCGTTTGACTTTCTCGTTAATTCCTTTCGAAATGCGGTCCAGAATGAGCTGTATTTATGAAATATAACACGTCGAGTTACTCATTTATCTTTAGGTGGGAATATCTTCAACACATTGCAGTCGATAAATCGAGTTAACAACTTACCGGCACTGCAGTTAGACAAGTCGGATGTAAAACTGAAGCGTCTCCTTTTGAACCCCGTTGAATTTTACTGCTTGAATCTATCATGGTTAACGGAGTGCTGTAACCGATCGGAACCCCGCTTAACAGACACACACTTTCGGCTAAAAGTTCGAAGACATGGGCCAGGGGTAAATATCCGAGGAATACATCATCTGGGTAGATTGTTACTGCGTCACAGTAACCCTTCAATGTTGCGATTATGTTTTTGTGCGACAAAAGTACGCCTTTTGGTATTCCGGTTGAACCTGATGTGTACATTATTATTGCAGTGTCTTCCGCCTTGGGTGGTGATGGAGGAATCTTTAACGTGTTACCGTTCTTTATCAGGTCGGAGAATGGAACCAGAACTATTCCACTCTGGAAAACAAAAGAACAAAATTTCATTAGAGGGTGTTTCTTCTTTTTTTTTTTTTTGAGAGAAACAGATGGAGATTTGTGGAAAGCCACTTTCAGGAATATTTCAATCTAATCTAATGACGAATTTTGTTTAGGATTCGGGATGGGTTTCATTCATTTCACAATGATTTTTATCAATTTTGAAATTTCATGAGATTTCATTAACTATGTGAAAGATATTATACTGAGTTTTAGAATTTCATGATGCGGTTGTCATGGGGTTGAAGAGATTGCGTGAGTATTGAAATGAGATTATTAAAACAATTTTAAACAGATTTTATCGCATTTCATAGGATATTATCAGATTCCAGAGATTTTCTGAGGATTTAATGAAAAGTCCGTGAAGTTGCAGAGATTTTACGAAAAATTAGGAACAGATTTTATCACATTTTGCAGGATATTTCAGAGATTTCCTACGAATTGCAATAAGATTTCACAAAGTTTAAGAGAATTCACGAAAATTCAAATTCGATTTCAAAAATATCTAAAGGAAATTTTCTCACGTTTCGCAGAATTATTTTATCAAATTCCAAAGATTTTGTACTTACACCTTAGAAAAAAAAAATTGATCTGATTTCATGAAGTTTTAGAGATTTTACGAAAGTTCGGAACAGATTTCAAACAGATTTTGACATTTTGCAGGATTTCATCAAATTTCAGAGATTTTTTGAAAGCTCGAATAAGATTTCATGGAATGAAAACTTGAAACCTATGTCGAAAGGATTTGAAGCAGATTCTTTGGCGTTTCGCAGCATTTTATCAGATTCCAGAGATTTTTTATGGATTTTAAAGAGAATTAATTTGATTTCGGGGAGTTGAACCAATTTGACTAAACTTTGAAACCATTTGCAAAAGGATTTCGTTACATTTCGAAGATTTCGTAAGGATTTTAAAAAGAGTCATTTCATCTCCCGAAGTTTGAGAAATTTTATAAAAGTTTAAAATCAATTTCAGAAGAATTCCAAACACATCTCCTGGCATTTTGTAGATTTTAGTCAAATGCCAAATATTCTGTAACGAGTTCTAATTAGATTTCATTTGATTTCACAAATTTTCCAAGAAATAGCAGAATTTCGTAATTCAAAAGAAAAAAAAAAAAAAATGTTTCAATACAATTTCACAAAAGTTCGAGATTTTTTGAAAAATTAAAAACTGGTATAAAAAAAGATTTTCATTAACATTCGGCATAATTTCATTTCAATTTTAAAACGTTTCACACAAATTTCGAGTGCGTTTTTATCAAGAATCTCAATCAGATTTTAATACAATTTTCAAAAACCTCTGCAATAACGGATTCAAATAATATCCAACCCGCCACATAAGTGCTCGAATTCTTAACAATCATTGGGCAAAAGTTATTACGACAAAATCCCAACCATAGTGAAAAATCTTTCGTTCATAGTATAAAATCCAGTTGCAGTAATCGCAGAGATTTATTATACCGATACCATTCATGTGCTCGTCATTGAAATGGTAATGACTCATGGGTATACGATGTCAACGAATTACTACAGTCACTGTTCTCGTTACTTTCTCATTTCTGAAAACTGCATTAACGTCGTATAATCGAGGGTATAATTTTTCATCCTTTTTTTCCAACGCCGTACCTTGTATCCGGAAGTGTCCGTAGCCTTGAGTTGATCCTCCATGAAAATGATGGTCTTTACTTTAGGCGCGAGTTCCAATAGTCGTTTGAACTTTGGCAGGAGATCGTGACTTGTAATAACAGTGTCGACTTCGGTCTCGTTTATGCCGTGAGCGATAGCCTCGTCTCCAAGTGTTGCGTAGATTGTAACGACGGGAAAATTTTGTTTGAAACAACCGTGGGCCGCGATCATCCATTCCGCTCTGGTTTCGGCAAATATAACGATATTTTGGCCAGTTTTCATTCCCAGATTCTTCAAGCCTCGACCGAACGATGCGGCCAGATGTTCGACCTCTGCGAAAGTCTTCCATTTGTAGTCGCCCATTTTGTACTGTAAAATTATTAAAGTATTAAAAAATCGGTTAAAAAAAAAAATCGGCTTTTCGTTCTCAAATTATTCACCTACCTTCTTGAAAACTCTCCCATTGGGTTGTCGCTCGTCTTCCTCAGCGAGTATTTGCCTGGTGCCAAGGCACCTTTTTGAGGAATGAATCAGGGCGACCCATTGCAGCATTTCGTCGAGAGTATGAACGCCCCGTTTTCCAAGAGCTATGTGCATAGCTTTCGGACTATCTACCGTCCTGTAAGTCACAGAGTTCTCATCCTTCGATATTATCTTAGCCTTAATGCGTCTAGATTGTTTCCGTTTTTCCCAGGGACGTTGGAGGACCAAATAGACCGGGAAAGTCAATAGATCGCACACGTACGATATCGCCTTAATCGCACATATAGCTCCGGCTATCCAAAACCCCCCCATTTCTCTGCAAGAAAAATTGCAACAACATTTTTCAATCACCATTCTGTTTTATTTATTTTTTGTTTTTCACGTTGATATGATAATATTGCACGTGCTGAAAGCCTAATCATAAGCACATGTAGCGTATATATGTATATATATATATATATATATATATATATATATGTATATATATTGTATATATATATTGGTATGTCTAGTCGTGTAGATAATGAGCTTGTGATAAAAATACCAAGAGTCGTCTAACATGCAAAGAAAAAGAATTGAAAAAAATATGATCGAACGATCAGTATTAAAAGAACTGAAAACTTAGTCATAAAACTAATTATAATTTAAACTCGAACTGATTACGATGTGACTGATCATTATTTTAATAAGTTTCTGTTAGATAAAAGAAAAAAAAAAATAATAATCACGTGATTTTATAACTGTACAGAGGAATGCAAAATTTCTGATAAAGTTAACATTTTGCTATGTCAAGCTCGAAGGACGAATAACATATAATCATCTCGGTACTATGTAGTCTCAAAAATCTGTGCGAAAGATAATAAGACAGCATAGTGATAAACATGCATGTTGGCACGAGTAGGTATAGTTACATAGAATACAGGCAATAGAAGTATAATTATAAATTGATGATAAAGTAGGTAAAAAAAAAAAAAAAAAAATAGAACGTATACGTATAGGTATACCTATATGAAAAAAAAAAAATAAAACTACGTAATAAGCAGTCTGTAGAAGTAGCACAGGTAGATAATTTATATTGTATATATATATATATATCTGTATCTATATACACTACTGCAACTTGTTTTCTCTCTGCAGCAGCGAGGAAAGATACCGTAAGTACTTCAATCCTTCGAAAGTCTTAACCGAAATGCAAGCAACTAAAGAGCCACGGATGTGAGAGCTGTGCAGATACATAGGTATTATACATATAGTTTGAAAGTGGAACACCCTCTGTCCGTGAGAATCGATGAGCAATTCAAAATCTGCTATGCTACGTACTACTTGTCTAGTTCAGCGCTATATATGTATATGTACATGCATATGGCTGTAATTGCATTCGCTAAAAACTCTTTTTCTAAATATTTAAAAAAAGGATGAATTTGGTATATATGTATAAAATATAGATAATGATTATTTTTTTATAATAATTATTATGCGTAAAACGTCGTACGTTATGAGAAAAGTACCGTAGGTATAAGACCCGAATTGTGTGTATCGCGTATATACTACAACCTGCAGCACCGTCACTCGATCTCAATCTTGTAAAAAATTATCGATTGATTATAATCCAATACGTCTAACAACAATTACGTATTGATTTTGAGCACTTCAACATAACGACACTGGCCTCAAAAACTTTGGATATATACGACGAGATACGCGACGGTTATATAGCGAACAGTACGAGAGTCTGTACGGTTATGACTATGAGAGAGAAATATACTTTACACAGGTGATATTGAGGCAAAGGTGAGGAGGACCGCGTGAGCGATTACCAAGAGTCTGGTTTGATCAACTGCAAGATATGAGACAGCATTATACCATAAATAGCTGGTAGGAGGGGAAGGGGGAGGGGGAAGGACTCCGCGATGCTATCAATGCCTCGGACTTTGCCCCGTTGCCACAATTGGTCTGTACAAATGTATATACGGTGTATCTACATAAGAAGTAGATTTTATACCCAGAAACATATTTATCTTTGTATATATATCTGAAGAGAGGAGACTTTGAACCTGTGTGTAGTCTAACCGCGTGAGACGTCAGTCGGTGATGATAAATTTTTTTTCTCGGTTTTTTAAATAAAATTATTAGTAAAGAAAAAAAAAAAAAAAAAAAAGAAACATCAAGGAAATATTACTTTATACTTTAAAAAACGAAAAGACTATGTATATGTACCGATATTCTATCACCTCTTTCGTAGAAATTCTTTAAGTACAAAGATATTTCTCTGTTATCTATTATATGTATGTATAGGTAGGTACACATTTTTATAAAGTATATATATATGTATACCTATGTATAATGAAGTCCGGTGAAAAAAGAAATTTAATCCAATTTTTAAATGATATCGTTATTATCAAAGCCGCTGGCTTACTGATGGAGTTATTCGATAGCCTGAATAAGCTTCTTCAAAGTCCGAGTATTAGTTGATATAACTACTGATACTGGTTTAATCGAATGCTAAATGACAAGCGTTATCGTTGAATATACATATATCTACATATATCTGAAACTTTGGCATTAAAAAAAAAGGATTATGTGCTATACAACACATATGTACATTTGGAAGTTGTTTTTTATTTCTAATTTTTGTTGAGATAGCGAGAAAAAAAAAATTCCCCACGACATAATATTATATATAAAATCATGCGCATTCTACGTGTTAAAAAATATTAATATTATCATCGTGCAGATAATTAAGAAAAAAAAGGTTAAAGTTAACATAAAGAATAAGCTTGCTATTAAATTATACGCTTCTTAATTAAAGAAATAATTTTATTAAGTGACAAACTCGATTTATATATGGCAATTATGTGATAAATCGAATATATTAATTTTATAGTATAAGAAATTGAAATTTATGATCGTATTCGGGATATGTATAATATCATCTGTCAATAAAATAAACGGTTTATTGTCTCACGTATAATTGCAAACGAAATTATACAACCGGAAAGGTATTGTGTTTGTTACTGCAATTTCAAGTTAAGCATCTAATTACTGATTACTAAAGCTATTACGATACATGTAGGTATGTATGTATACGAATAGCGTGTGCTCGTACATACGTATATATTTTAAGTGCATAACGAATATGTATATCATGCAAGTAGATGATAATTACTTGATTATTTTTTTTTTGTGCGAACCGTTACAGCATGTACACAATAAAAGAAACTAAAATGTCATATATATTTGAGGCATTCCACGCCAAACCGACCTACGTTTGATCCTCACCATCGGCGATTTTTTTTCATTTTTGAGTATGACGTAGAGTAGACGAAAAAAAACATCTTTTAGCGAGTTTTAGATTTTTTGGACCACGGGTTTGATTTCTACTGCTCCCAAAAACACAAAAACCCAATGAACGGGTAGCCCGAATCGATTGGCTCCAAATTTTTCTCATAAATTCGTTGAAAAACAAAACATTTTCGTTCAAATAAAATCGATATTCGAAAACAATGCAATTTAAAAAAAAAAATTCCTTTTTTTTTGTCATAGCTAAGCGAATCAAATGGCATTCTGAAACTTTTAACCTTTTGTATAAGAAATTACACAAAAATGTATATTTAATTCGATTTCTCGCATTGATTCAATTACTTGTTTCGCCTGTAACGTCCAAACCAAAAGCTTGCCCACTTTCATATGAGTATCAAAATTTTTGTTTTTTAACAAAGAATTTATGAGAAAAATTAGAAGCCAATCGATTCGGGCTATCCGTACATCGGGTTGTTGTGTTTTTTGGAGCAGTAGAAATCAAACCCGTGGTCCAAATAATCTAAAACTTGGTAAGAGATGTTTTCTTCGTCTACTCTACGCCATATTCAAAAATGAAAAAAATCGCCGTTGGTGAGAGTCAGACGTAGGTCGGTTCGGCGTGGAATGCGTCATATATAGCCGTACCAAAAGAATAGAGGCGAAAATATACGTACATTTTATAATACTTTTTTTTTCTTGATTTTTTGTAAATTTTTTTTTTTTTTTTTAATTTAAATATTAATTTCATTCATTCGATTATAGACAAGCTATTTTCAAATTACACATGCGCTGCTCACACATGCATATATATTACACACAATCATATGTAGAATAATAATTATACAGAAGTCTATAGAGTCTAGACTGCAGCGTTACACTAGCAGCAGTATAGTAGCATGGCAACAACAGCAGAGCAGGGAAGTATAGAGAAACCAACAACTAGGTAACTCACTGTTTGTCTTCCACGATCATGATGGAATTGCAGGCGGTACTAGTTCGCCAGTGGAGCAGTATATTTCACCTTAGGGATTAAATTAAGTACTTTTTCGTTCTTTATTTATTTATTTATTTTTTTTTTTTCGTTTTAGAATTCTCCGAAGACTCGTTTAAAATTCAGCTTCTATCATATAGATTCAAAACATTTAAATTTTTTCGTCGCTATGTATTTTCATGTTACGTCAAAATTTATATTTCCCTTTGTTACTTTCTTCTCCCGCAGTATACGTACAGGTAGGTCTATATATCGGGCCGCAATTTTTCCGCAGTATCAATTATCACACTGTAATAAAAAACGACGCTCAATTCAAATTAGCTGTATATGTAAAATATGTTATCTTTGAAATAGAATAACATGTTATTATTATCATTATTTCTTTTTTGTTCCTCTACTAATTGTTCTCATCATTTTGTTTTTATTCTTATTCATTTAACGGTACAAACAACTTTTGCACATAATAGACGACGACGACGACGACGACGACGATGGGACATACGTTTCAGAGTATATAGAATGACTTGGCATATTAGATCTATGTGCATACGTATGGTATCTATGTATGGATATGGTCAATTGGAACGCGGTGATTGCTTTAATACATGATATGGTAACGGAGGCATTTAGATCAGATGAATATATACAATTCATTGTACGTATGGTTTAGCGGAGTAGCTACTCGACACTAAGTCTATAATATAGTACAATACAATTCGTATTGTGCAAACTTCATCATCTTATTCTCGCGACTATATACACGTATATATAGATACGTATGCAAGTTTCATTCATTCTTTATTACACACGATGTATATAATATAGATATATATACACCTATATAATATTAAATCGTATAATAATATAAGAAATGGACACATCATGCGCTCGAGATCAAGTGGACACAATTTATTATGCAACCTGTTGTTTTCACAATCGTACCAAGGATATAATTAGTATATGCATACATAGATACCAACAGACTGTAAAGAATGTTTTTCGGTTATCCTCGGTTTCAGCAATAATAACAATTAGTATACAGTGCAAAGTAAAAAGAGCTGGACTTTTCCCCGTTCAATTATTATTATTGACTTATTATTATGTATGTTCTTTCCGTATTTATAATTTCGAAACATTCAATGACTCAACAACGATCCTTATTATACCCACTCTGTTTAATACCTACATGTATATCAGACAACGTATATACATATATTATATAAACTATATACTTAATTTAGAGTGAAATTACAGTAATATTTAGATATATATATACGTATATACATAGGTATAATATGTACGTCGGTTTACACGGGAACATCCTCTTATTACGACAGACTTAAATTTAAACCACTTTCGTCGCGAGTTGGCTAGTTTAACAAGATCAGTTTAACCGCCGTTATAGTATAACATACGTATAGTAATAAGCCGTACATAGCCGACTAGCTGCAGCAGGCAGCGTGGTCATCGCATCTCTATACATATTGCGGAAGACTCGATATATCGCGGGGGATATCCGGCTTGAGACCGGACCAAAAACTATAGTAACGTGTGTATACATATATGTATAGGTGTATTGTATAATGTCCTAGCGTGACCTGACCCAATGTATGTACTTGAATAAACCTCGGAATAAACTGTTGTAAATTAATCAAAATACACCTCAGTCTATTAATGAAATAGATGAAGTAAAAATAGACGATTCACTCTTTCAAGGCAAAATATGCACTACGGATATATTATGTTATGTAACATATCTGATTGTAGCTCTGTATCTCTATAAAAATGAAAGATAAAAATAAAAAATAAGAAATGATAACCAGCAGCAAAATTAAATGGAAATAAAAATTGTTAAGCCGTGGACTGTAGACTGTGAGAACGTCTGTTTCAACTGTTTTAATCTTTTCTATAAATCAGATATATTCGTCTGGATATAATTTATATCTAGCTGTTGATTCTATCGTTGTTGAGTTTGATTGACTTTTCGAGGTGTTAAATAGAATCGGACGATCCCATGTATAAGATTAAAATTAGATTTCTGGGACGTAAATGTAAGAGAAGAGAATATAAATAAAAATAAAAACCTTGGGTTGCTTGGCTGAGCAAATATATTATTCTATTATATGAAACTATTCGGGTCTCTGTTTGTTTTTCTTTTTTTCTTCCTTTATTGTCTTATAACTTTTTCTTGTTATTTAATTTCGAACACGCAGATATGTATGTAAATACGTAACGAGTATGAGCAAATAAATAAAGTATACTCATACGTATGATATATACATACATATGTACACAGTATTGCGTGTAAGAGAAATAAAAATAATATTGGTATATATATACATGTAAGGAAAACATAAATGCTAAAGGATAACAGTTTTCGAAATGGATATTTTATTATCAAATATTCGTTGTTTGAAGATTACTGCATATAATCCAACGTAAATTAAGCAAGATAATATTATAATTCGCTCCGTTACGCCTTGTTTCACGATTAGATGGATCACATAATAATCCATCAAATTAATCATTCAGAAATTTATCCAACATCTTAATTCGCGAAAGTATACACTAAGCTCAGATACTCGCTGGCTAATAACTGCTGCATTTAAGTATGTACATTATAGTTATATGTTGCGTAAAAAATAAAACACAATCTTTTGTTGAAAAATAAACAACCGATAAAGAAGCTGATTGTAATTTATTAAGTAATAATTTTTTTTCCTTTTTATCTTTCTCTGTCAATTTTAAACACGCTGCATATTGTTGTAATATCATGTTTTTCAGCACGCGACTACAGACATACCTACTCGTTATAGGTATATCGTATTATTACATAAAACCATTACGCATATATATATCTAAAGTATAAGGAGACTACGTTGTAGGTATAATGGGATACGTTAGTCTAATAAACGTATCGATGTGAGAACGTGAGTATAGAATTGCGAACCTAAACGACATACACATACCACGATAATAGGGTATCAGTTTTCACGCAAAAGGTATGTATACACGTAACATACATGCATACATACCTCACCCTGGGTTGCGAGTATACCAGAGCTCATATATGCGTTTAGCATCTCGGACTAACGAAAGGGTATAAGTATTTATAAATTATACGCACAACGTCTAGGTATGCGTAGTATTCAGGCTGGTGTATGTGTAGACGTTGGCCGTCTAGTGCGTTAGTATAACCAACTCTTCACGGCACACGCAAGAGTACAACGGGAGTAATGAATAAATACTTTGAATTATTATGTACATTAAACGTATCATATGAATGTACGTATGTATAACGACATAACGATTAGACGGTTCGATGAATATTTACACAACATACCGATTATATTCTCGGTCATTTATCGCTCGTATATTATACAATTGCAAATAAGTATGTAGGTTCGTATGTGTGTATCAATCATTTCACTATATTCATTTAGTCTGTTATATTATTTTTATAAATCTATTCCATCTCCCGTTATCGATACAATATTGACATCAAATTAGTAATTAGATAATAATTATATTATGACTGTGTATATATAGATAACCTAAAATTGATTTGATTTTTAAGTATCGTTTGAGTCTGAAAAAAATTGTAAGAAAATAAAAAAAATAAATAAATAAAATAAACTAAAAAATACCCTCTTTTTGTGTAACCGATTAACATGTATCCAGTTTTGCGAAACATGTTTACCTCTATCATATATACCTTAGATACACATGTGTACATTATACCAATTCTATATTCGTCAAAGTTATATGTAGGTATAGTATGAGTTTTGTTCCAACGTCTAAAGTCTGGAGGTCGCGTAAGGTCTGGTCGTTGGCTATATGTATGCTACTACTCGAATAGATAAACTGTAAATACGCGAAATATCTACTTCGAAAATTGTTGCATAACGGCAATATAAGTAAGTAAATAAATCAGCAGATAAATAAACAATTTTAATCTCTCTATTGACCCGAACGGAAACCAATTCGATGAAAATCTATTGTTTTCTTTTTATTTTGTATGTAACATCATATTTGAAACTCTAAACGATTATCCGTCTCATATTTTTTTTTTGTAGTACGTAAGGTTTCCGGGGATCATCCCTTGAGCTTACCTTAAGTTTATAATTATTGTTTCTTGTCTTCAATTTTCTTACGATGAAATTAGTAGACACGAGTGAGTTGCAGTATTTCCGATTCGAAAACTGTTCTAATCATTTACTTTGTTTACCGGTTAATTATTACGATATAATATAAAGGAAAGAAGAGAAAGGAAATGAAACAACTCGAATACTGTCTGAACCGCGGCCGTGGTCTCGGGGGCTCGCCGAGCGACTGGGCAGCCGTTGAAAAATTAAACAAATATCTACGTGTACTTGGTTTTAGTCCAACGAGCGTTTCATTTGTATACCTTGAACTTTGTACCTACCGGTTTAGATTGTTCAAAGAGACGGTTGTGCGTCGAGAGCGAGGGAGAGGAGTTGTTACGACGTCTATAATCTCTCTTTATAAATCACTCGCCTGATGCTGCTGCTGCTGCTGCTGCTGCTCGCGACGTATCCTCATTTACGTACAAAGTTCATCCCACGGTCTTGATATTTGAATGATTAACGTATGTATGGATGGATGGGTGGATGGATGGATGCATAGATGGCTCGCTGGATGTATGTACGATACGGTAAAGTATACTGCACCCACGTGTTACACGGATCACCGGAGATACATATACGACACTGAATTGTAAATGGATAATAAATATATTTTAGAAAGGTTATTTAATGGTTTTGTTACTTTATTTAATTATTATTATTTCTTTTAATTAATTTTCATTCATATGTATATCATAAGTTGAGAAAGAATTTATATTATTTATTTGTATTTTTTTTTTGTCTTGTTGATAATTTATTCACCGATCGCGTCCCGCGTGTTAATGATTTATTAATAGATTATTATTTCAAAACAGTTTTAAGCCATTTAGTTATTATTTCATGCATTAAACCCGACCCAGGATCGCTTCGGAATGGTCGAAACACGGTTAGCAGCTCCAAATGCCAGTGTGCTGAAGCGCGTAGTGAACATTTGCCCGCTTCTCTTCTCTCTCGCTCTTCCATCTCTTTCTATAGTTTTTACGTATGTGTGTATGTGTACGGCTTGTGAAATGTTGTATATACGTTCACTATTGAGCAGGTGTAAGTACCATGGGTAGCCGGCCTCTACATGGACCAATCACAGCCCAGAATCTCATGGGTGGGGAAGTGGCGTGATCCTGGGTGACGTCTTCTGGCAAACAATCAATAGCGACTTACCTCTCGATTCTCGATTCACACATATTTCGTGCTTTCCTTTATCTGTTTATTTTATTTTTTTCTTATTAATATAAAAACACTGAATCAAAATCATCTGATTTATCCCAAAAAAAAAAATCATATTCCATCTCCGATAAAAAAAAAAAAATAATTAAAAATGACTTTTTTTCTTCAAATTTTCTTCTACTTTTACCAAACTGTTGCTTTATTTTTGTTTATAAAATCATTGCAGCTTACAAACTACGCGTCGATTGATACAAAAACATTTTAGGGATCAAGAAAATTGGATAAATCTTATATTTTCCGGGCACCGGAATTAATACCTACGCTACTGTTGTTAGAGACAAGACCGATGCTCAACAAGCGTCACGTGATCGCTTCGTGTCGCTCGTAGTAAGAATTCCGAGCTCTGATTGGTGGACGAAAGTGATTCATAGTTCTCGGCCAATCAGATGACTGGATTATCGACCACGACCTTGGTCACGTTCATTAGAATTTCCCTTTAAAGAATTTAAGTCGCAGTTTGCCGCTGTGTGACTAAGGTCGCCACTAGCTGTTGTGTATATTGAATGTTTCGTAGCTCGGATATGAACAGGTTAAATTTTAAGATTTTTATCTAAAAATGGACAAGGTCCAGCATTTATGGAACCTTGTAACCCAGTTATCTTCGAATCCTGCAGCCGAGGCCATCGGGCTACAGTCTTATTACGTGTAAGTTGTACAAATAAATGAATTCAAGCGAACGATATATCATAACCTCGAAAATTTTCCCATTCAAATTCATGGTTGAATAATTTTTCAGCGAACGTTGCAGAGAGATGGAGAGCGGCGTCCAATTACCTAAGAAAATATTTGGGTATGGAACAATGTGTTCTTACTGCGGTTCTCTGTGGTCAAAAATTGATCACAGAGTTAGATTTAGGCCGGGTATAACCCCGGCTAAATCAGTCCGAAAGATTGTAAGTCGGGGTAAAAAGGTTGGCAGAGTTAAAGACACGTTGGTAAAAAAGGCTGTAAAAAATTCTGGGAACAAGGTGATAATGACATGTTCTTTTTGCTCGAAATTGACTAAAATAAACATGACCAAACCAGTTAGGCAAAAGCCCGCAACTACGAAGATTGATTCGAACGAAAATCAGACTCCTGTTATTAAAAAACGTAAAAAAAGGACCAAGGATAAAACTGCAGGGTTAATAATTACCCCCAATAACAATTCTGCCCAGAATTTGAACAAAACTCCGAAATTGAAACCCACTAATTTGAACAAGCTGGGTGCTATGATTAGCAAAACCATAACTCCTTCGAAAAAGAGCTCTTTGCATGATTTTATCACGGAGTTGGCTAGCTAGCCGGCTGTAATATATAAATTTTGAAATTAATGAATTTTCTTTTGATGATTTATCGAATGAGAAGACATAGGTTTTTATTTATTTTCCACGTCTCGCTCCTGTAGGTACATTGGTCATTAAATAAAATAAATAGATCAAGATCACTGCTAGTGTAAAATAATGTAAATAACTTTCATCGTCATTAATATCATCCTTTGCGATATTTTTTCACCTTTACTCCAGAGGAATTTCTTTCTGCACGACCTGAAAATATTAAAAACAAATTTTAGTTTGTCGAAAATGATGGACATTTTTGCTTCCCATTTGTTGAAATGAAGCATCAAAAATAAATAAACAGATCAAAATTATCGTGACGAAATTCAAGACGTGCAGCAAGGCCAATTTTTTTCTACTTTTGTTACAAATACAAAGTTTCTGATAATAAATGAATTAACTAAAGCCCGATGAAACGGATTTTTCATTCTTCATTTTTAAGTTCTAAATTTGGCCTTAACAATGATGATTCACCTGTATGCACGCGTTGAGATAGTCCTGATCGGACATTTCCTGACGTTTTGCGGGTGGGACTTTTCCCCGTCGGCGCAATTCTTGTCTGGCATCGTTCAAGTCAAAGATGGCGACGGGGTCCAACTTGGCCTTGAGTACCAGACCCGAGAGGTATTCAATGAAGTGCTGCCTGCGGGGAAAAGTTCCCATTTAAATAAACCAGTCTAGACGTGGCGATTTACCTCGATTAAATCCTTTTTGTACATCTGAGGATCCCTCCCGTACCAATTTGCCGGTAATTGTACCCCTGACCTTCTTACGCATGTTTCCAAATCATCTTCGGTCAATACCGGAAGTGGATCTAACGACTTAAGCCGTATCAATCGCACTAGGTACTCCACGTAGTGGTTCCTAAACCATAATCATAAATATGCTATACCTGTAAACAGGCGTCTCAAATCTCTGCACCACCCGTAAAAAAAAAAATTCCCAAATCGAAAAGGAATGCTGCACCTGCACTAATCTCTCACATCATACATACGAACCTGCACAGACCAGCATGTCCCTTGATGACATCGGACTGACAAATTGCGTCCACCACACCAGCTGGCGTTTCTTTTTGTAGCTGAACTTTGCACTTTCGATCACCGACCGGTCCCTCAGTGTCGTAGAGGACCCCGTTCTCGTCCAAAAGACGCTGGAGTTCAGCAGGCTCTTTGTCTCTCAAGTAGAACAGGCAATTTCGAGGATGGTGCGCGTGAAGACCAAGCTTTGCGCAGTATGGACTGACCGAGCACTTGGCACCCATCATAAACACCTTTCCACAACCACAGCAGAACTCGTATTTGCACTGGCTGCATGTGAAGTGCATGCAACCTTGAGAAAATTAATGAGTATTAGTCAACATTTTTTTTGATCATGGATCACAGTTGAAAAAGACGCCCTCTTACCTCCTCTAGACAATGAGTATCGGTACTTGCACTTTGGACAGTCGATGCCATTGTCTGCCAAGTGTTTTGCAAGTCCAGCTGCCTGGTTGTCTGGATCATTTTCTTCCTTCCATTCAGCAAATTGATCGCAGGTTATTCCTTCGTGTTGTTTTTCCCACTGTAGGATGTATTGTCATTGAAAATAACGATAGTGTGACGTTGTGACGTAGTGATTGGCTGATTAGGTGCTTACCGGTCGTCTGCAAGACGCGCAAGTCACGGAGCGACAGTCGGGACAGATGAGGCGTTTCTGATTTGGATTTGCGTAGAATCCGCTCGAGCACTGTCAGCAGATACGCAAGAAACAATGTTACAAGTCATTGAGGGATGTGCTCAAATAGAATACCGAAGCGACTAAGAATATTTAATGCGTTCGTTACCTGGACACACCACTTGAAGTTTGGATCCTGCATCAAAGTCCTGTCCCTTAATTTTCTCTGGAACAATTCGTGGATCGGAGAGTCGAGCATATTCTTCAATTGAATATCTAAATTGCTAAAATATTCGAGAACGTCGTCCTCGCTCGCGTCTTGAAGATCAGGCTGCTTGCAGAAGGGACAAACAGCGTCGGTTATGCTGCGGTCGCTGATCTGGAGTGTAAAGTAATTTTTTGCACAGTCCGTGCAGCAGCGATGAGTGCATTTCAGCATTGATACCATCTGAAATTTAACACGACAACCCCACGGTTTATTACCCTTACGGTTTACCTCGGATAATGTGATTGCGAATATTTACCTGGTTCATGGAAAACCGACCAGTACACAGCTCGCATTCTTGCTGTAAAAAAGCTAGAGCTGCTTCCACACTGCCGCATTCTTTAGCTGCGTGCAAAGCCTCTTCGTCTTCAAAATTTAGAGCAAGGAGACTAGCTGCTGTCTCGGCTTCGTCGTAGCAGGACGCTTTGCCCTCAGCCAAAAGGCGCCTAGCGACCCTCTGAAATAAGTGGGAATTGGTTACGGTGGGTGTGTTGAAGTAATTTGTCTTTGTAGGGAGAATTTATAATTTAAAACATTTTTTCTCATAGTTTCAAGGTCTGGCGAAAAAGTTAAAAAAATGTTAAGAAAACTGCATTCATTTTGATGCTGAGAATTTTATTTGTAAGACACGTTGGTGTAACTCGAGTTATACATAGCGATGTATCAAGTGATATTTGCATTGACTATTCAACTCGATGAACCAACGTCTAGAAACAAGCTCTGAAAGAGTCTATATTGCGATAGAATGCTTTGGTTAGAAACATTCCGCGAAGTGGAATTAAATTAACCGAGTTAGTCACGCTATGTTAACAATTTACTCACCGTGTGCTAATGCTACTGCAAGTATAACGTTGCAGTGATTAGATAATGAATATACACTTATATTATGTCTAGGGTTAAATGCACGGCAAGGAAAAAATCGGTAGATCGTTTCGAATTTAATTTTTTATTTTTTTTTTGTTTTTTTTTTAAGTCTTATTTTCTCTTTATTCATTCTGCCTTGAGCTGTTTGTAGACATTGGCCCCCCGTTCGAGAGTTAAATTCGGTGATAATTGGCAGATTGGGGGATTGGCACTCGTCTACTGACCTCTCTGTCACTCGTGCCATTATTTTCCAACTTCTGTGCATCTTGCTTTTCCTCTGTTTTAGCAGTATCCTCTTTGACTTCCTGAATATCATTGCCTCCACTTTTATTTACCGTCTGCTGAGCTTCGCCTTCGAATTGTTCAATGAAACTTGCCACAAGTGAGAACCGTTTTTTGCCTCTCCCCTTAAAGTTACCTACGGATTTCGAACCCGTATCAAATTTCGTGAAACTGGAGCTTCGCGACTTCGATTTTGGCGAGGATTTTTTTGATCTGTTACCGACCGCCGTAGTACCCAGATTTTTATTCGGTTTTATTGGCTTGATCATTGTTCCAGGAGAATCATCAGACTTTGATTTGTTCTGGTCTGATTCTTGATTCGAAACATTCCCAGTCTGTATTTCGGTACTCGGCGAATTGCTGGAGTGCTCTGGACTCTCCGCAGTAACTTGGACTTCAGTCACTTCAACATTTGACTCTGTCGTGAGATTTTTTGTTATTATTCCGGTTATTGGCTCCTCTGTCGACGGAATTTTGTCAGATTCATTCATTTCAATTTCGACTTCCGTCTCTTCAGTATTTGACTCTGTAGTAAGATTTTCAGTTTGTATTTCCGTTTTTGGAATTTTATTGGACTCATTATTTTCTCTTTCATCCACGTCGTTGTTCGGTTCAATCGTGTCTTCCAGGCCACTTGATGGAGGCCTTTCTCCTTCCGTAACGACGTCACCATCATCAGAAGCATCTTCAGATTCGTATTCTGATATTTCAGCGTTTATTCGATCCAAAGTTTTCTGGAGCATGTATTCAGCGTCAGTTAACTCTTCGGAATGTTCATCCAGTTCAGAATCCAAGCCATCTAAGCTCTCCTCGGACTCTCCTAATTCCCCAAACGTACAGGAATTATCGTTAGAATTTTCTTCCAAGTATTCTTCTGAACTTGAATAATTATCGGTGTCATTATTTCGCGCAGAATCTTCTTCTTCCTCTTCAGATTCTGATCTGTCAGATTCATCGTCTGTTATTCCAATTGAATTTGTTTCATCGATTAATCCGGGCTTCTTACGAACTGCTTCCTTCATCCTGGCTACTTCCGGCATAGACTTTGCCTTGTTGTCAATTTTCACCTGACTTTGAACGGTGCTATTTCTCACGGTCGCTTCCTTTGGAACTATCTTGATAATTTTTGAAGCAGCCGTTTTCTTCAGGACGATTTCTTTGTTCGACGTTGGCTTAGTGACCACAGGACAAGAGTATACTGCAGTCTTTGGTGTAGGCATGTTTCTCTTTCTGCACAAAACTGCGGAAATCACCTTAGCTGCATTTTGTTTGTTATTCAAAATTGGAATTCGCGAAGGGGTTTTAATTTTCGATTCTAATGCCTGTCTAACCGTCGCTGGAACTGCATCGATTCTCGCTGATGATTTAACAGCTTTCACTGGAGTCCTGGTCAAATTTATTTTATCCTTCTCACTCGGCTTGGTAGGAGGCGTCCGTTTTTTATCAACAGTCTTAGAAATTTCCGATCGCGAAGATACCGGCTGCACAACTTTCGCAACCTTCGATTTTTCTGGATTAATTTTAACCCCAGAAGTTCCAGCATCAGGTTTTTTCCGATTCGCATTTTTCGAAGCATTCAAATCTTTGGGGACGTTTCGCTTACCGTCTGAAACTGAAGTCTCGGACTTCGATTTCTCTCCAATTTTAGTCACGCCAATGTTTTTAGTCGCGTTTTGCAGTTTAGGTAAAGATTCTTTCGGGGTAGATTTTGGATTAATTTTACGTACAATTTCGTTCGCAGTTTCTTTTGCCGTGTTTACAGTTTTACTGTTCGGTGTACAGCCAAATCTCACAACATTACTGTTTCTCGAAACGTGAATTGACCTTTTCGTCAATTTCACTGGAGATTTTCTTCTGCAAAATACTCTCTTCACAGGAGACTTGGATCGCGATTTTATTTCAGACTTTGAAGCTATTGTGCTAGGCAATACATTCTCCTGCATTGCCACTTTCTTAGGAGTTTTTACCTTTGTTGAACTCGAGAGTTCAGGTGCGGCTGTTATCACTTCAGCAGAATTAATCGCTTCAGAATTGACCTCAGTTCCTGAACTTCCAACGAATGATTTCAAGGCGTTTTCTGATTGAGTTGAAACATTTTTCTCTACAGCTTTTTCCGGAGAAACGGGTCTTTCTATTTTTTTAACATCGATTATTGCTTCTGAAATGGTTTGATCAGTCTTTTCAGGAACCTTAAATTCTACAAGATGAATAGACGACATTTCGATCTGTTGCTCTGCTTCAGGAATCGAGTCAAACGAATCGTACGAAGAGTCGCTATCAGTGGCTGTAATACTATCTATGGTACTCTGTGGTAAGGTTGGAGAGGATAATTTCACTTGATCTGAAATCACTCGATCATTTGCCTCTACAAAAGTCGCAGTTCTAATCTGTGACTGCGAGGCACTGATTTTCGGTTGTTGAATCGTTATTTCAGAAGTAGAAGACGAAGAGATCGGTTCTTCAGCAAATACCTTCGACTGCTTGACACTTTCTGGCTCAGTTATGGTCACAGATTTTGTCGGATTAACAGTTTGAAAATTTTTCTCGGCATTTTCACTGGGGGACGTAGATGGCTCTAAATCTTGAATTACTAAATCTGTTTTAACACCAACAGCATCAGTAGCATAAGATTCCACTACTTTTGTACGATCCGCTGTATCTTCAGATTTAATTTCTGACGTCAATGGACCTTTCACATCTTGAATCACGGTTTCAGGCTGCGTAATCGCATCAATTGATAAATCAGTTTCTCCAATCGAAGTAGAAGTAATTTCTGGTCGTGCTTGAAGTAAGATCAGTTGAACAGTGGCCGATTTTACTCTCGGAGGAATCACTTTCGTGACTGTTGGTTTCGTTTCTGTTGCAGAATTCAATGTCGTAGTTTCAAATCCTGAATTCACTGCGATGGATTCAGACTCAACGGACTGAACTACATCCGAAATCTGCACTGTCTTCGTGGACGTATTTTCGGCAGGAGAAATTGTTTTTGTCAAACTAGAATCTACATTCGCAGGTTTTATATCTATCGGAATCTTTCCTGCAGCCGAAGAAACATCCTGTGATAAAACAGGTTTCGAAATTGAAAGCGGCTGATTGATCATACCAGATTCTGAGGCTCTCGACAGTGCTTCAGTTTTTATTCCAGCCGAACTAAGATCTGGTATCGTTGCTGGCTCGACTACAACATCGTTAACGATTGTAGAACTTGGAATTGTTGCAATCGGATTTGCATTTTTATCACCTACCACCGGTGGGGTTTCTTGAAGTATATCAGATTTGGTTTTGGCAACCAAATTCGCTTCTGAGTGGCTGGATGTTTCTTTGACCGGTAGTTCGACTGCATTCAAATTAACACTTACAGCTACAGGTTCGTCTGTTATAGACTGATCATGAGCAATGTCAACGATTTCCTTAGAAATCAATACTGTGTTATTTTCCGATGAATCTTTTTCTGCACCTTCTTTAGGGTCCCGTTTGATGTTCGGCGGAATCGGAAGGGATTCTTGCAAAGGAGTATCACTGTTATCAACTTGAGCTTTTTGCTGTTTGAACGAAGACTCTATCAATTTTCGATCACCTTCTTCTTTGCCGGATGTTGCTCCGACTAAATCAGAGCTTTTGATTATTGTGACCGGATTTCTTGTCTCTGGGATTGTGTGAACTGCAATAACCTGCGACACCGAAGACTTGGGAATAGTTTCTGTGCTTACTAGAGCTTCCCGATTATCTGTCAAGACTTCAGAGCTCGAGTTGGCAATATTTGATTGTGGGTTACTGTGTTCAGCTACGATAATATCTTCAGCAGTCTCAGAACTCGGTCCTGCATCCTTTGGGCTTGCTATTACCTCTATAGTATCTCTCTCCGTGATACTAGAAGTTTTTTCATCTATATCCCTGTCCTGTGTCGTTGATTCTCTGGAAACTACTTCGTCATCGTGTTTAGGTGACAATAAATTAAGGGCTGCAGCCAAGGGGCCAATAAGTTGTTCCGGAAGTGACTTAACAGCAATAAGTAGCTGCTCTACAGCAGCCGACTGAATCGAGGAACGAGACGGTGAAGGTTCCTCCGGTATTGGCAATACCTCTGGTAATGGCAATTCTTCTGGTAACGGCAATACCTCTGGTAATGGCAATTCTTCTGGTAATGGCAATTCCTCTGGCAATGGCAATTCTTCTGGTAATGGCAATTCCTCTGGTAATGGCAATCCCTCTATTGGTGGTTCGTTTTTCTCAAAAACGGGTTCAGTCTCTACGAGAGCATTATCTGGCAAGGATTCATTTCTCTCGTTGGTCAAATTCTCGGTCAACAAAGACTTCGTTTGACTTTCTGACTGTTCGATGACACTTTCCTCGACTAAAACTGCAGTTGGTTCGAGACTGCTTGGGTTTTGTGCAACCTGATCAACGACTTCATTCAGTTGTTCCGTTGCAGGTGTATTTGTTTCATTACTAGATTCTATGATCGGTTCGTCTACTGATTGTTCATTTTGCTCATTGTTCTCGATTGTTTCATCTGTTTCAAACGATTTCGGCTCGACATTGATATGTTCTTCTAGTTCCACGGTTTGTGGCAAGTCAAAGACGTCTTTCACAGTTTGGTTTTCCGTTTCAATTTCTGTGTCTGGTTTTAATTGCGGTAAATTTTGAGGTAAATTGTCGAATGATTCTTGTCTTATAGTGGGATTTTGTTTCTGTTGGGTTTTGACAGTCGCCCAGGATCCTTTATCGTCTAAATCGAGGTCGTGGACGGCTCTAGGTACCATTTTTTCGTCCATTTGTAATGCGGCACTAGCGACGCTGTCAAAACTGCTAAATAGATCAAATTTTTTACTTATTTTAAGCGGATCTGATTGCGAATTAGGATCTCCACCCAACTGCCAATCGTCCGTTAACTGTCTTAGCGCTGCCAATTGATGCTGAAAGTCTGCCTGCAACGCGACGAAATTCTCTACCATTGGAGACGTTACCTGTTTCCGAGCATCCGCTTCTAAACCTTCTTGAACCTGGTCAGATACCTTCGTTAATACACCGATTGCCCCCGCTGCATCTGAAACCGTAGTAATAATCGATGATTTGAAATAGCCGACGATCGGCAAGAGGTATAATTAATCGTTTGATCATTCAATGAAATACGAACCTCCGATTGGTGCAGCGTCCTCATTCTCCACCCCGACACCAGGACCCCAAATCCTCATCAAAAATGGTTTGAGCTGATTTTTTTGCAGCTCTAACAACGCGGCTTCCTCATTACCCGAGTTGTTATTAAGCGCGGTGACGACTTCCGCCATGGAGAAGCTTCCTTTGGCCATAATTTCCGCGCACTGAAATGGGGTTCGACTTGAGGCTATATGTTTCTACTTCATTTGAAAATTTATTTTATACTTTACCTTGCGCTGACGGCGTTGTACCGCTGTAGTGACTGCCGTCCAGACTTCTCCTTTGGCGGATCTCAAAGCTTCCTTAGCTTCCGGTATGGAGATTATGCCGACGTTGTTATTTTCCTTTTTCTCATTACCCTGGGTAGCGACCAGGACTTGAATAGTTTCGATCAGGTGTGGCCACTGCGTTTTCAGCCATTCTATAGGATTCGTTGAACCCTGAGCTAGGGCCACCTGAAGATCATCAGTGGAGAATCCCTGTCTCTCTGATTCACGGAGGAGATCAACAAGCTCTAAACCCTGTCGTGTCAATGTCGAGACTTGAGGAGCCGGAGGAACGTACGCTCCGGAAATTACTTCTACGTATCTTGATTGGCTGGGTTCCTGCGAATTTTAGAGACAAATAGATAACGACTATTGCAGTGTATATTTGAGCAACTGATATTCGGAATAGTAACAATAAGCACATCTAACAATCATCTCATTAGAAGGTTAGGATTTATCGGTTATCAGGAATTGAAGCATTACTTCGACAAAAGGATTTGGGTGACTGACATCTATTTTCTAAATTAGTGAACAGTAGCCTAGTATCGATAAGTGACATTCTGAAATGTTGTTTTCTGCTTTTAATAAGGGTGGTTGAGTAAGCAGTGCCGCTTGAAGCACTGTATGACCTGCCTAAACTCACACCGAGGCCACGGAATAATTAGCGTTTAACAGTTAGTGTCTATGTATAATATTATCTTGTCAGTTTGTTTAAACTTAAAACGATCACAAGCGCGCATCTGGATGGGCGGCGGGTGTCACTTTTTGTAAGCCACAGGAGGTCAGTATCTTTTCGTTGGTTTTCCTACCCTAGAATTATAGTAACGTTGTGTTGAAGAGTCAATCGAATTTCTTCTTGTCCAGTCTCTTCCATGCTGGACTGATTTCGAATGCGGCATGTACTGCTGGTGCAGATGTCCCGATGAACGTGGTGGGTAAAGATCTGGACTGTTCGCAAAACTGATGACACCGTCCTAAAACATAAACTCGAAGTGCTCGTTCGCTAAAGAAAATAACGGTTATGACATGCTGAGCATTCTCGATTATATGATACCTCTGAATCACTATCTTGGCAATATATCGACCCCTTAGCTGTTGCCACTGATGTGGTTCTTCGCAAATTCCCGTTTCCTCTACCCGGTAGGACATCGTAGGTCTGGAACACCGGGAGGGTTCAGTACTATCAGCCAATGATCGTGAAAAGACAACACCATGATTAAATTATTAAGATTCTTGATCACCTGTGTCGAAATACTTTGCGGTGGTGGAGAAGTGCCCGTTGTCACAGACCTGGGAGTGAATTTCTCCGCTATCTTAGCTATGCTATCGTTAATTGATTCCAAAGCCTCTGTTTCAGTTGCGGCAGATTTCTTCGGGGATGATGATACACTGCCCAAAAATTTCTTTCCAACTTCTGGAGAGGGTGGTGGCGACGTTGAAGTCGAGATATGTTTCCCAGTCGACTCTTTGGCTGGCTCAGACACCCCGGTTGTCGTTGTGGTGACGGAAATCAATTTTTTTGATAATTCCGGTGAACGTGAGGCCGGCGATGTAGCCGTTGATTTTTTCCGAGGTTCGGGAGAGCTCATGGGCGACGTGGCCATTGACGTGGAAGTGCACGTCTTTTGGGCAGTTATATTTTCTTCGACTTTAACGTTAGAGGTAATCTCACCTGTAAACGAAATTTTGGTTTTCTCTTCTGCCAGTAGAACGAAAAATGAAAGTGAAAATCACTAACGCGTGACTAGCCAAATGCACAACCGTGCTTGAATATATCAGTTGATACGATTTGTGACCTTGAATGAATAATAAAGGGTGTTAGAAAGTTAGATTTTATCGTGTATCGTGGAGTTGCGTTCAAATACGACTATGCATTTGGTTTGTCGAGTTTTCTTGTATTATGTGTATGAAATTTTAATGAGTTCTTTATTATTCATTCAAGAGTAGTGGTACATAAATGATGAATGGATAATTAGCTGTTGACAAAATTTTTCGTGTTTAAGAGAAGAAGAAGAGCGAAATAATGAGAGAAAGAGAGAGAGAGAAAAAATTAAATAAAAATGCAGCACTTCTAAATATGAAACGGAACGCAAAGAGTTTTAGCCACTTTCCGACTTCAGTCGCACGTTCTATTACTTCGCCAACTTCGTCCCGAATGAGAAACTGATTTTTCGTCTTATTCTACCTTTGTTCTTCGTCGAACCACTGTCTCCGCTTTCTTCACTGTTAGAAATCTTCAATGTACTCATTTTCTTCTCGAGATTAGAGCTGGCGATACTCGAGTTCGAGTTAGTTGGGACCTCGGCCACACTAGTCACAGGCAAAGCGCTGGTTTTTGTTTTGTAACAAACAGTGCAGACTCGATCTTTTGCTTCGTTAATGAACGTGCAATGTTCACAGGACCATTCCTCCGTCAAAGTTTCGGTAGTTGATAGACCGGAGTCCTTTTTCTGAACCACCGTCGCACCTTTCGGACTTTCACTAAAATCTCTGCTTTTAGTAGCGTTAGATTTTTCCTGAAGTTGTTCACCTCTGACAGCTTGAAGTGGTAAAGCCTCAGTATTCTGAGCCCTGGGTGTTTCATGGTCAACTAAATTTTCGTTTTCCTTTTCTCTTTGAGCTTTTTTCTCCCACACTGGCTCCCGATTTTTTTCTTGTGCTCTCGGACTCAGTTTAGCCTCCAGGATATCGGAATCGATCGAAGATCTCCTGGGGTTTGTTGACCGTCCGTGAGTCCTGTCCACATCATCTGATTCCGAGTTTGCCATATTTTTTCGCGAATTTGACGGTCTTCTTTCACCAGATCCACTGTCTCTTCGCAAGTTCTTTGGTAGTGAAGATCTGTCGCCACGATCGACGTAATCTTCAGATGAACTGGTGGCTTTGAGTCTTCCTCGATTATAGCCAGATCGTCGATCAAAATTATCTTCATCGGTGCTAGTCTGCGGTCTATTTCTCAAACTGGTACCATTGTACCTGGACCTTGACAACTCGTTGCTTTCCAATTCCTCTGTGTTCTGGCGGTCAGATCTTCTCTGCTGGTTGTACGAAGACAGTTTAGCATTCCTCTTCTCATCGTCGGATTGATCGTATCGGTGCTGCACCGAATTTTTATCACCCATATCGGGATCCAGGTTTCTTGAGGATATTGAATCCTGTCTGGTTGTACGGGTTTCTGATCGTCGGTCGTCGACACCGGGTATTCTATCCTCCGAACGCCACCTGCTGAAATACAGATAACGTAATTTATTGTTAAAGTGTGGAAAAGTGATGTAAGGATTTGTGAAATTGCATAAGATTGCATAAAATTTATAAAACTTTCGAAATCCGTGAAATCTTGAATCCTTCCGAGCCTCTCAACGAGAATAAACGAAATCGACGAGTTTCTTACCTCTGCCGATTCCTGGAGGGTAAAGTCCTGCTGGAATCATCATCGGGATGAAGTCTCTGTCTGCTTCTGGTGACGCTGCCTCGCCTCAAGTTCCTAGATCCTCTCGACATTCTGTCATCAAAATCAGACTCTTCAGAATTTTCCGAGCTAGCGTCTGAAGGCGATCCAGGTGACCTGCGGGACCTTGATCTAGACGCTAACGATTTTCTAGACTTAAGACTCGGCGATGGAGAGGCGGCCCTCGATCTCCTGGACGACTTCAAGCTCCTTGTCGGACTGTGAGCTCTGGACAACGTCCCCGGATATTGGGGCGGGAGCATTTGTCCTGGATGATATCCCATCGGAGGGTAGCCCCACATCGAAGGATGATGAAGACTGAGCGTCGAACCACCCATGGAACCATCCCAAGGTGTTCCTGGCGGGTACCACATCATGGGCATTCTTCCAAGCCCAAGTTGCGCCATGGACTGAGCCTGTACCGTAAAATCGTGATGAATACTTCATCTCCAAACAGGTAAAACATCATTTCATGCACTGGGAATTACCTGCTGCATACCGCCACTCCAAATTTGCGGTGCTGACAAATCGCAGACGCTTGTTGACTGCATCATCGCTCTTGGTGGAGGCGGAGGTGGTGAAGCTAGGAGAGGTCTAGCACTTCCAATACTAGATGGTCTAGGTGACACTGAGTTATCGACTTGGTTGTGTCTTCGTCTACTCGCGTCCTGGGCCCTCATGGCTTCCTGGTATCTTCTATATCGTTCCTAAAAACGATTAGAAGGCATATAACATGGCATATTAATGACGTATGATGATTTTTCGGAAAATACCTGAAGCGTCGACATTTTATCAGCTCCTGAGCCCTCGACGTAGCCTGTAGCAAGAGATTGAGTTGATTGTGCTGGTCGTAGCGAGGTTTCCGGGGTCGCCGGAAGTGGCCTTGTCGAGTTAGGTGAACTCGGGTTTCCGGTAGATCCGCGACGGTAATTGGCCGCCTTTTCGACCGGAGATAAGTCGGGAGATCCCTGCTTTAAAGTCGATTTGACCTACACGTGAAACGTGGAAAGCAAACTGTCAAAGTATCAGAGAAAGGTCAGGGTGCTGGGTGCAGGTTTTCGATTTCGAGGAATCGCACGATCGCTCGATGCTTTAATGAGCTGGAGAGTATATAGGACCTAAGTCCTACTTTGTAGGCTCGTTCGGTGTCTAGATAAAAAATCGAAAAAAGGAAAAACGGAAACGAAAAAATTCAAAAATACTACAAAATCAATTATTCGCTGAAAAGGCAGAGAAAATAACACGAAACAGGTGGGCACCAAAAACAAAAATTTCATTTTGTACATGTGTAAAAGTCACCGCCGCGTGAAATTAAAATGAAATGAAACACAGTAACCGTATTCACGAACTGCTGATGGACTATGTATAATAATCGCGTGAAATAATAATGATAATTGTTGGATCGTGGCCCGAAAATTGGCCTCGTCACAGTGAGCGGGTTCAGTGAATACGGCAGTGATTATTTTGCAACAAGGTATTATATTAAGAACATATAATATATTGTATATTTATGTACAATTAATAAATATTTATGATAAGTGATAACAGGTAAACTCTTATGGCAAGTAATATGGTAGATAGAGATCCGTGGCGTCGGTGCAGTTGGGTGGATTTTTACCTGCTACAAATTGTCATACAGATAAATCAGGGAGTCTAGGTGACGAGGAAAGTACCAAAAACAGTGCATCCTAGAACATCCAGACAGCTTGTCTCGGAACAGCCTAACAGATCCCAAAAAATATCTCGTAATACAACAGGACGCGGGGATTTATTCTACCAATAACAAAAAAACCGTAAAAGCTGAAATCGGCGAGGGTGTCTGTGGTCCAAGCGGTTCTAGGCCAGAACGCAGCGTACCTGACTAGTTCTGCGGTTTCTTCTGGGCGGTGGTACCGGTGGCGATGCTGGTACTTCGCCTTTCGGTGGTAGCGGTGGGCGGCTGGAATTAACTTTGGTCATTATTCTCCTCCTCACGTGTCCCCGTCTTTTTGGATGTTTATGGTTCATGTCGTCGCATGTTTCACAGTAATTTTCTCTACACTCTTCGCATCTAGCAAAGAGATTCTCTGATCCACACAAGGCGCACTTTAAAGCAGACACTCCAGCCGCTGAAGACATTTTTCCATTTGTCTGCGGGGGTCGACGGTTATCCGCATTTTGTTGTCGGGGTGGAAATTCTATCACTTCGTAATCGGGGTCTCCGCAATCGCCGGTTAATGATGGTGGTGGACTACGAGGCGGGGATGGTGGTCGTCGTGGACCTTCTACAGACCGGCTTTGATGCTGTTGCTGCTGCTGCTGCTGCTGCTGCTATTGAGTTTAAATTAAACCAACATTCAGCACAAATCCGACTACTCTACTGCAAATTTTCATTCGAAAAATTGGACTGCGTCTTATAAGAAACATATCGATGCCCGATACGAATAAAAGCACGTTTCAAATTCCGAGTGGAAAAGAGCACGTTTCGGTTTCCGGGGGAAAAAGAGCACGTTTCAGGTTGACTCGAATACTACGTTTTAAGTGAGATGAGTCAACCCGAAACGTGCTAGTATTCGAGTCAACCTGAAACGTGCTCTTTTTCCCCCGGAAATCGAAACGTGCTCTATTCCACCCCGAATTTGAAACGTGCTCTTTTCCACCCGGAATTTGAAACGTGCTTTTATTCGTATCGGGCATCGATAGGTCTTATCTTTTTGCAATTTCAAATCCTATATGACAAATTAGAAACGTTGTTGTGTCTCATTTTTGACACATTCAAACTTCGTGTAAGATAATTATTATGCGATTTGGAAATGCTAATCGTTTTGTCCTGCGGTCTTAATCTCTATCACGTCTTGAAGAAAAAAAACTTTTATACAAGATTCCAGAATGGTTTTTTTGAGCCAAATTTCCATGAATTAATTTGTTACAAGATTCTGACCCTGTGAAAAATTCTTATGAGAATTTGCAATAGAGTGCAGAAACCCATAATTATAATTCCTATGTCTACCTACCACCCAATGCGGCATAGAGCGAGCAGCACGCAGTCGGGTCGAGGGGTTTGAGATCGCCATCGGCCGCCATCGCTCTGCTCCGGAGTTCTGGAATTGATAAATAAGAAGAACTAGATGAAGATGAAGTCAAATGATGAGGAAACGACCATTAATAGATCAATAAATGAATACGATGGGGCGTTGTGTTTTTTGTCTGTTCAAAAAAAAAAAGAAAAAATTTGTTTATATCGTTCAAGGTCCTTTTCGATATCTTAAACAGCTTACAAAATTTCCGATTAATGAATCTGAGGGCGTTAACTTCCAGTATAGGATGTTTGAAAAAAAATCACCGCAGAAATTCGGTCCGTTACCCAGCCAGTGACAGAACGCAGCGTTTTCAAGTATGATAAAAATAGCTCCGCTGTCCCTCTTTATTTCGGCCGCCTTTAGTCTACTACTAGGCGCGTTTAGCGATCCCGAATTTACCGGATTAGCGCGATTTCAGAATGTGTTAACTGCGACCAACTCGAATAAGCTATTACACACATACATATACCCGCTACCCTATTTTTGTTCTAACTTTATTTCCACAGCTGGAAAAATATATCTTTATTTATTTATTTTCCCATTTCTTCGGAGGGGCATGTAACGCGTTCTATAGCGATTCTATTATAAGTGATTATGAATTATGGCGGGCGAGGCGGAAATATTTCTCACATACAGGTTTGACCTCGCTTACAATATTCGTCTCGCGCGTAATCCTCCTTCTATATACAGAGATATAAGAACGATTTTCTATTTCTAGAATTATAAACTCAGAAGCTGCACTCGTGCTACAAATACTGCGCGTAGGTACAATCTAAAATGCCTCCTGTGTCTGACTATGAACGAAGAACGCGGAACCTTGTATTTCCGGTTTATATAGAGAAATTGTAATCCATTATTATTTTGTAAAAAAAACTTTACAAACAATCGCCAATGACAAATGGAACTGAACTGAAACTGAACACCATTGTAAAAAAATTGCCAAAAACTGATGACCCAATTTTTGAAATCGTATTGCAATTGATAAAATAGACTTACACTCATTTAAATAACTTTCACGCACGCACGCACGCAAGCACGCACCCACGCACGCACTGCAGAAGCGACGCAGGCTTTTGGTTTTTTTAAATCGTCTCTCTCCCTCTCCGTGTCTATTTTACACTGACCACTGTCCACTGAATAATTCGCGGGCCCGGCCGGCGAACACTGAATCTTACTCGCCATCCGCAGCCCCGCAGGCTCACCCGCGGATCTTGGTGTGCCGACGACGATGCCACGGACTATTTTTGTCCCTCGTATTGGATCGCTGCCACCGTTTTCATCGCTAGTCTCCGCGAACGCGTAAATATACTGCTCCACATGCTTTTCTTATATCTTATACTCGTAACTATACTGACGAACCGGATGCATTTCGACACGAAGTCTATTCCGCTTTTTTTGCTGATTTATAATCTATTCATCGAAACAATAAACACGTTAGTTTCTCCTGTTTATTATTTTCAACACATTTGGATCCAGAATTTCCAAAAATGGAATTCAGATCTCCAGTTTCGACGCTTGGGAAGTGTGAATAATGCGACTTTTTACATATCATCAAAATTATTTCAATGAAATGAACTGTATTTGTATATCAAGTTCGAAAGATTCGTATAATTACAATCATTGCGTGTAAACAATGCTAGATCATATATCAAAGGATGTAAAGTCTTCCTCTTGACATTCTCCGTTGACACATTCTCTATTCGTGAAATTTCAAATATTAACTAATCCTGTCGCGTTTTTAGTAGATAGACACGCAGCGCTACACAGCGATGAAAACGGTAAGTAATACCTGATCCGTTTTTCACTATAACGTCTAGTCCTACGTATGTACTTGATTACAATCATTACGTGTAAACGATGCATATATCAAATCAGAATGTGAAGTCTTCCTCTTGACATTCTCTATTCGTTAAACTCCAAACGGTAACATCCTGGCGCGTTTTTCGTAGAGACACGCAGCGCTACACAGCGGCTAAAACGATAATCAACATACGTAATCCAGAGACTTAAAAGATAGACTAAGCGCTCCCATAAGAGGCACCGAAGCTAACATATGCAGGACAGAGATATGTCGGGAGTACTCCTCTCTCTTTTCAATCGGCGTCATGGTGGGAGACAACGGAGCAGTGGAAGTGGAATAGCCCTGCGCCCAGGCGCGTGATTTCTCCTCATTCTCCTTTAACCGCCTCGATTCCCACCACAAATATCGTCCGACAGACAGAGGAGTACTTCCGGTATATCTCTGTCCTTTAAATGTTGGCTTCAAGCGGCCCATAAGAGCGCTTAGTCTATCTTTTAAGTCTATGACGTAATCATTGGTGTATATCTATGTTATCTTGTTACTCTATGCCAGTGGATCTGTGTCAGTAGTGTGCAGTGACGCCTCCAAGTGGACGCCTACTTGTAAAATATAATACCGTAAATTAAACCGATGTTAGATAGCGATGAGTACTCGAAGGCAATAATAGCGGTGACAAATAATCGTTAAAAAAAATATTATCCACATTGTTATATACTCGTTAATATTTTAGTGATATTACCACGGTTATTCGGTACGTATTGAATCCGAATATGGTAAAACATTTTAATTGCATATCGTTAAACGAAGTATATCAACAATTAAACGTTTTAAAAACTTCTCTGAAAATTCATCTCTGTTACTTGAAGTTTCTCCCAGCAACCGGTGGTTGTTTTAATTCTTACTTGTCTTCATTTGTTATACTTTATTTGAATTTTTCGAACGAACGGAATACATCATGTCGATATTGTTTATCATCTGTATCTTAATTCTACTTTAACTTAACTTTTAGTAACTTTCTACTAAACTTAATTCTACTTTTATTTTAACCAGTTATATCATTCTCATTTCAGATTCGTTGATAATTTTGTATAATTATTATTAAAAATGGACCACGGATTTCCAGGCCAGCATACAACTGCAACTACTGTTACAGTTGGAACTACGGCGGTCAATCCTAAGATACGATTCGATATTTCATATATACGAACTCCGCCTGGTATATTAAAGGCTGTGCAAGTGGTAAGGCAGAAATTTTTTGGAGATAAAACAGTCATTGAAATGTTTGGGTAATTTTCGTCTTGGGGTTTAACAATTTGTTGTAAAAATATAAACAATAAAATTGATATAAATTTCAAGGTTCAAAATCATTGTAAAAATTGTTATAATTCTAAAAGCAATGAAAAATCTTTATTTTTATGGCCACCGGCGTAGATTTTTAAGAGTTGGGTCTGTAAACAGTTTTCTGAGCAATTAGATATCTAAAATATAGCTTGGGATGCTTTATTTTCCAGATATTAGACATCCTTGGTTTTTTACTCGTTGTTTCAACGATATATGATAATACCAGCAGCGGCAGATGGTTCAACACTGTTGCAATGTTCGGATTTTGGGTATCTGGTATACTGTTATCATTTTATCTGTTTCACATTGTTGAAAGATTCCACAAAATTCCATGGATAAAAATAGTAAGATATTTATTATCGATAATAATATTATTACTATTATTATTAAACATTTATAATCAGTGTCAATTGTAGACTAATTTAAACCGTATTATAATTTTATCTAATTACTTATTCATGTTAAAATTATAAAGCCACTCCACGTTCATTCAAACATTTCTCAATTTTCATCAACAGGAATTTATCTACTGCTGTTGTATGACCGGATGCTATCTCATAGCAGCAGCTTTCATGGCCTCACTTGGAGCATATTCCGCTAATCTTGCTGTTGCCGCAGTAAGTTGACTGTACAGGATTTAAAATTCGTACGAAGGACCTAAAATCTTAAATTTTCATTTCTTTTTAATTTTACACATACTTTTAAGAGTTTGTGAATATATTCACATAAATTTCAGATTAATTTAGCTATAAATCAACACGTTCGATAGTTAATTCCACGAAGTTTGTCGAATCAGTTAATTTTTCAGTTCTAACAATAATACATTGTGAATTAATTTTTTATTACAGTTCTTCGGATTCTGCGCAATGGTAGCATACGGGGTGGATGCTTGGCTGAAATATCTAGCTTATAAAGGAGGAATGATAGCTCAGGGCGAAAGTCAGCCTAACAGGACTGTTTCATCGACCACCAGCCCGGCTTATTAATTGTTTACGCCGTTTATGCGAAATATCGTTTATTTTTTTTTGCAAAACAGTTCAAACGTGTATTTTTCACACGACTCAATCAAACACCACAACGCAAAACTCGTACATAATAGTTTCGAGTGAATATTTTCTCTATAATCGTATTAAAAATTAATAATATATTTACAAACTTTATTAATAACACAATTGTATATTTTATACCGCACTTTACCACTGGTAGCTGTATTTACAGCTACTGTTCGTTGTTGAATTTCAAATGAGGGAGAAAAAAAAAATCAAGCTAGGCTTAGTATTATCAAGTGTACTTGTTTATTGTTAATTAAGTATGGAAATTTATCCAATTTACTATTTATATGTATATTGCATAAGGCGGTCTGATCTATTACCTCTGGAAGTCCGTAGTATTGATATTAATGTTCCGAAACTCGAGGTTTTTACCTCTTGCGTCGACGAACTTTTTTCGCTTACATCTCGTGATAACGAAACTTTTACGTTTCTAAAGCAATTATTATTAATGAATTGATATTAACACAATAATTTGTTAAGAATCTCTTGTACATGAAACACTGTACTAAACACCGCGAATAATAAATGGACTAACCAGTTTTTATGAAACTATAATATTGGTTCGTTGCGATTATTCGATTTGCGTTGAAATTATTTACTACATTCCTATTTCTCTATTCCTCTCCTTCTCTTATTTCCTACTGATTCGTGAGTCAGAGCCAAGTATCTGAAGAACTGACATCAGGAACCCAAGAATTATAATTAAAATCCAACATGAAAGCACACGATCGGCTTGGCGTGCGCCTGATGATATGCAATCTATAAACCATTATGTAGTTAAGATTGACGTACTACATTATCTTTCGAAGAAGACGTACTACATTATCGTTCGAGTGATTGCACGTAGATATTGAGAAGGCGATGATGAAGAAACAACCGACAGACAGACCCAGATCTTTCTGAAAACCTGTTTTCCAGATTCTAGAGGGTCGAAAACGTAAAGATTCGTTGAAATTACCAAAAGTCACTTTTCGACCAAAACCAATACTTTTCTTATATCACTTTCTGATATGTATAAGTAAAAAAATGCTAAACCTTTGATCGTTGACTGAAGATATATCCTCAGTCAACGCTCTTATTGGCCATTCATCAAGTACTTGGAGACCCGTTGATTTATTTTATGATACGTGTAACGTGTCATATGCTAAAACTAGTTCGAAATTGTTTGGCAACTGAAGGACATGTGATTTGTGGTACTAGCCCCATACTTTACGTTTTTGGGCCTTCATCATCCGAGCAACATGTTTTTATAGACAGATGTTGGGTTTGTCTATCGGTCTGGCCGTCAAATCTGAAATTTATAGAACTTCACATTCAAATGATGGGCATGAAAACTCATACTCCGTGATTGCAAAACTTTCTAAAGTATCGCGAAAAACCGTCTCTTCCGTTTCGTTTATATATTTTAAATTCGTAAGCATTCATTCTTATTTGAGTATTGCGCCGATTTGTCGACGACGATAAGGTCAGAAATGACAGTAGGAAAAATTAAAAGTAAAAAATAAAAAACATTCCTAAAGATGAAATTTCAACCTTCAAAATACTTTTTGAAATGATTTTTATTAATTTTTTTCCTCGATTTACAGCATTTTGAAAATGGACATTCTAGCGCGGGAGTACCGAGTGCACCGTTAACTTTGCCCTTGAGTGTAATTCAGAGTACAAAACTGCGATATTGTATGGAGATAGCAACACTAATTGTTCTGAAAGGTGGCTGTGAATGTATTTTGACTTTTAAAACTTTGAAATGGTAGTTTAAACTCCGTCGGAGGCAGGAAATTTACGTATTACTATGAATGTTACCGCGGTTTTAGCGGTTTCCGAACATCCGGGGCTTACGCTGATAATGAGAAAATTATAATACAATATTTTCTGCACTACGCTTTGTTCACTGTATCATTGACTGTGAAATATGTATTTTTAGCTAACTGCTACGTAAATCGCAGCACCATATACCGCGTTTGCCAGATTTTAGGTGGGAGAAAACACAGGCACAGGCGGGAAAACACATTTTTCAAGAATAACGCTGCCGACTAATTATATCAAACAGACATCATATACGTTTTGCAGATCTTGAACGCAACTTTCTTTCCCATCCATTACGCATTTAGTCTCCTCATTTATATGTTTAATTACTTCGTATAGTTTTCTCGAAATTGTGTTTAATTCGTGTTTCTCTGTTTTTCCCCCCTGCTAAGGTAAGACTTGCACGTATTTCGACTGTAAAAACGCAAAGTTTCATGCTTGAAAATTATATGGTTTACTTATCGATTGAAATAAATTATGTAAAATAGTACAAATCGATTATCTCTATCTCAAATTCCATCCACACGTGATGAGATGGTTCAAATTGCAACGACTTTTACTAAAATAAAAATGTGAATAAAACTGTGTTATCCGAAGTGAAATTGACGAAAAAGTGTTTACCACTGACAGGGGCATAAGTTTGAGGTGGTGAATTATTTCGAAGCATCGAATTTTTTCGTAGTAGGTATGTACCGTGCGATAACAGTAATGTCTGATCATCGCAACCTATTCAATATTTTTACAATTGCGTTGTGAAGGCTTAATACTGTCGACTTGCCTTTCCGGCTGTGGTTTTCGTATTAAAAACATTCGTAATTAGTGTGAAAATATATTACACAAACTAATGGAGTATTCTAAGCTAGATCGAAATGTCGTCGAGTCTCACGATTCTGGATTTTTTTCTTTTTTCTAGTATGCCGTGAAAATGTGAAAAAATGACCATCTGAATTTTTTTGACCGCTGGCTTAGAAGTTGATTTATTTCTCAACAAATAATATTTATTTATTTAAACAATACAAAACAAAATTGAATCCATTCACTAGATTGGTTATAGTGATATAGGATGTATCTAATAGTTTCCTGATTATTTGAAAGTCATCAAATTCTAGCATCTGACCTAGAATTAGTACCACTACCGGCATAGTCTCAGAAGTTCCAAATTTTTACAAAAAATACATGGTGAAATATTGAAAAAAAAAATGCTACGAAAATCCCGAATTCAGAGTTTTCTTGAATGAAAAAAAAAAAAAAATAAAATAAAAACTGAATATCGAGTAATTAGAATATTTTGAAATATTTTTACTTTTCATCTTAAGAAGACAAGTATTGTATTCGGCTGGAAAATGACTATGTCCAATTTTGACAAATCTTCACGTTTCAAGACCCCTAGAATCCGAAAATCATGTTTTTAACGAAATGTCGGTCTGTCTGTCCGTTGTGTTCACTCGAAAATCTCAGAAACGGTTCGATAGAACAATTTGAATTTTGGCGTGACATCTTGATACATTGGCAAGATCAAACTTTTCTATAATTCATTTTGATCCGACTTCCGGCTTAGCCGCCACTGAGAAGGACTCCTGATATTTTTCACGGAGATTTCGAATTTTCATACTGGCAAATGAAAGTTCAAGTTGCCCCAAATCGATACATATATATATATATATATATATATATATATATATATATATATATATATATATATATATATATATATATATATATATATATATATATATATATATATATATATATATATATATATATATATATATATATATATATATATATATATATATATGTATGTATAGGGTTTTGATGCTAACTTACCCGACAAACGAGTGATCAATTGATAATCGAACAAACTCCTTCTATGATCTCAGGAGCGGCTCGATAGAAAGATTTAAGTTTTAGCATGTAGTTTCTTTACGTTGGGAGGATGAACTTTCTCGATACCTCATTTCAATCCGACTTCCGGATCGACCGGAAGTGCAGAATCCTCCTGATTTTTGACTGGAAACTTGAAGTTTTTTCTATAAAAATTGAAAAATATCTTCACCCCGGAACCAAACATGTTCTAGTCAGAGTAGTTCAATCATTATATCTATCAATAATAAGGTACTTGATACGATCAACAATAAAGGACGTGATAAGCTTCGAAATTGAGCATGTTGTTGTTTTTTGGGCACTAGAAACAGGAATGTCTTCAATATTGCATTTGTGATATTCGCGGATTATTCAATTTTTCAATTTCAAGTAAAAATCAGGATAATATCACGTTAGTAATGCCATAAGGTCGTAAGCACAAAAAAAAATTTTTGCGGATATGTCAACATGATTTTATATATAGCATCAGTAACATGATATAGTCTTTGTGCTCACTATTGATTGAAAATAAATGTCATCATGATCCATAATCGAATTTATCTCTCTATTTATTTTATACATATACATATTGGTGCGATGATTTTACATATAGAAATAAAGACAGCATTTTCGGAATTATTGAATGTAAATTATGCAACAAAAATGATCAGACGAAAAGTTCTACGCGAATAGATTCGCCGCTTGTTTTCTATCACTTCATATCATTAGGAAATTTTTTTACTCAGATGATTTTTTCGTACGACCACCAGATTTCCTAGCACATACGTGCTGCTTGAAAATGAATCAACTTATCTAGAAAAAAATCAAAAATGATGAGGATCACCAGTGGTCCGGAAAACTATTTTCGTTGACGATTTTTTGCACCATCTATCAGTAAGTAGTGTATTAAAATAAGATATGTAGGCAGTGGCGGATTTACACATTTGCCGCCAGTAGGCTATTAAATTTTTGCCGCCCCTACTAACCTTTGCAATTTAATACCCTAGTTTACAAGCATATTAATTACATTTTTTTTTGTCAATGAAATTGCAATTTTATGATTTTTACTCTATCGTCATCATTACATCAGCTTTTTCCCGTTATTAGTACGATTGTGAACTAAGGGATCGTTCCTAGATTATTCTTACAACTCACGATTTAGTGGAATTTACTCAAGAAATAGACAAATTAAATTTGAAAAATTAAAAAAATTAATTCACAAAAAAATAACCCATATATAAAGGTTATAAACTTATTATTATAAGTATCTTCATAAAAATTCGCACTTAAGACATGTAAAATTAAAATAAGTTCATTACAAAAAATTGATGTTTGTTCAAAAAAATCCAAATTATAAGCCGTTAAAATTACCTTTTTTATTTAAAAAAGCAATTGATAGATTGAAAAAAATTTTGGTAAGTCCAGTGATCATTTTTCTTTCTAATGGGATGCTTTTTGCATTATTTATACGTATATTTTACCTGTTAATTACGATATAATGTAACGAAACACTGAGATCTTGATTCTTAGGCGCTAATAGAGCATACCTTCGCGCTTTAGCGAGTTGTATGAGTGGACCTCATAATATTTAGGTACACAGAGAAAAAAAATCACAGTAATAATTAATAAAGCAAAATGGGTCAAAATTACTAAATTTAAATTGTAATATTGAAACGCTATTGGAATATTTTAAAAATTCATATTCACAGAAGTATACTTTACAAAGCGTTTAGTAATTTTTCATATACAGATGTTGGAGTATTCGGTATACTGTATAGTATTAAAATATAGTAATTTTGTTGAATTTTCGAGACTTCTTTTGTCCGTGTATATAATAAGGTTTTTTTTATTTCTGTAAAGCAAAAAAAAAAATTTTGAGCCAAATTTGCCGCCCTAGGCTCCAGCCTACTAAGCATGCTGGTAAATCCGCCACTGTTTGTAGGTGTCGTGTAATTGACATCGCCAAGTCTTTTGAGCTCACAGTCTCATTCAGATAAACTTCGTCTCCTGTAGCACTGAGGGTTATGAATTTATGTATGAGAAGGCTGAAATTTTGGTGCGCGATATTTCATTATAGTTCTCATATTTGAATGTTGTAGATACACAAACAGCAGCTTCAGTAAAGGCTACGAAGTAATTTTACCGTAGAAAAAAGTATATTAAATATATACTTTGGTACGAAGTATAGTTAATAATCAATGCTTGGTCCGTGTTTGAAGGTCCATAAAAGACGCTCATCGCCTGAAATGATGAACGAATCATATCAGTGAAAAGATTCGGAATTTACTTCCTTTTCAATTTTATCCGCGTAACAGTTTTTCCTCACTCGCTGCGCGTTCGTGATAAGTCGTGACGTCAGCGACTGTTTTTAATTATAGTCACCTCTCGAATATGTTTTTATCTGCAGGTAGTTCTGATAATCATACCGCTTTTAATCAACTCTAACCCGAGTTAGTGCGTAATTTCGTCTTTGGGAAATAACAAGTGTTGGAAATGGTTTACCTTGGCAGTGACTGGAGCGAAAAATTGAACTGAAACGGATGACCCACCTCGAAATTAATAATTCTCATATAGGTATATCTCAGCTATACGTGCATAGATTCCATTGACATTTGGCTTAAATCAACTATGATTCTTGTTCCTATAATAAATCGCAGATCACCATAATGCCACCAAATACGGTAGAATAGGGAAGACATTATCTCCTCACTCCGCGGAAAACTGCCGCTGTGATATAGAGACTTGGCAGAGTCACCACTTGAAATTTTTTTTTTTTCAATATATTTATCAAATTTTGTCAAGTTTAATGGCTGAAAACTGAACAAGGCGATGCAAAATCAAGTTGTAAATGATAACATATAATGTTCATATCAGTGAACATTTACATGCTAATCCGAAATAAGGTTGGCTATATCTTGGTTATCTGTTGGCTACAGAGCAGAAAACCTAATGATGATCCTTAGGCTTATAATCTTACGGTAAGTAGCGAGTGCAGCGCAGAGAACCTGTACATCGAGAACTACAGCGCGTCAGATATAAACACCGTTAACCATAGAACGGAGGAACTGGACACCGAAAATGACGGAGCGCAGGAACATTATTATAATTTGAGTTTTTGAATTTCGTTGTCGTTGGCGTTGGCGTTGGCGTTGGCGTTGGCGTTGGCGTTGGCGTTGGCGTTGGCGTTGGCGTTGGCGTTGGCGTTGGCGTTGGCGTTGGCGTTGGCGTTGGCGTTGGCGTTGGCGTTGCCGTTGGCGTTGGCGTTGGCGTTGGCGTTGGCGTTGGCGTTGGCGTTGGCGTTGGCGTTGGCGTTGGCGTTGGCGTTGGCGTTGGCGAACTTAGCCTGAAATCAATAGGATCCTGCATTTCAGTAACAGTTATAACCATGTGAAATCTCAAGATTACCCGTGCAACAGTTCGACAGTTATCGCTTACATAAATTCAATTAAAAATCTCTGCGACGAAGCAGAAGAAGAAGAACAGAATTGTGTGTTTACAGCAACTTTGACACTTAATAACTCAGCAACCATTCGATTCAAGTCATTCAAATTTCTTAAGTAAAGTTAATTTCGCAGGGGTTCATTGCCCTCTGAATTTCGTCAAATTCTCTCGAAGCATTCGGGATATACAGCATCCGTCTTCCACGTATAACATATGGTGATAGAATCCTCATTGATTCTCGCACCGATTTATTTCTCTGCTTTTTTTGTCTTACATTTCCTTCTTGATCCTCATTTGAAATGAATACCCCATCACGATTTGTTTATTATTAATATCTATACCCACCAAAATACGATAGATTACCAAATCTTAGCCACTTATACTTAAACCAATTCTCATTATTTCAGATTTGTCGACAATTTATTGTCCTATAATTGTTCCTAAAAATGGACTACGTATGTACAGTCCCACCAACGACCACGACGTGTGTTGCCGAACGAACGACAACAGTGAATATTAGGATACGATTCGATATCTCATACCTTGCTACTCTGCCGGGAATACTAAAGGCTGCGCAAATGGTAAGGTAGAAATAGGATGACGATAAAACATGGAAATGTTGGGGTGGTTTTTCTTTGGTTTGGAAGTCTTTAGGGGGTTCCATTATGATATTTCATCTAAAGAGATGAATAAAATTTTTCAAGCCTACTGAAGGTCTTAAGCACAACAGTTTTTTTCATGGAGGTTTCTTAATTTCCGATGAAAAAGTTTTTTTTTTTTTTTAGCTGTTCGACTGTCGATCCCTTCTGTTTTTACACTCAAAAATTCTGTGAAAGTGCTCTACAATTATACAAAATCTTAATGTATAGCGAATTCTTCAGTGCCCAAGTGGTAAAATTTCTCCTCTATAATATAGATATAGAACTGAAGTTTCGCGTGAGCCATTTTTTATTGAAATGAGCTGCGAAAAAAAAATAAATAATAAACTGAGTTAATTCCAGATATTCAATGTCATTGGATTTTTACTCGTTGTTGAATCGGTATACGGTTTTAATAATACCACCAAACCCTTCAACGGTATCGTCCTGATTGGATTCACGATTTCTGGTATATTATTATCCTTCTATGTGTTTCACGTTGTTGAAAAATTCCAAAAAATTCCGTGGGTTGAAATGGTGAGATTAATATTATTAGATATCACTATCACTATCATTATCATTATCATTATCATTATCATTATCATTATCATTCACATTCACATTCACATTATCATTATCATTATCATTATCATTATCATTATCATTATCATTATCATTATCATTATCATTATCATTCACATTATCATTATCATTATCATTATCATTATCATTCACATTATCATTATCATTATCATTATCATTATCATTATCATTATCATTATCATTATCATTATCATTATCATTATCATTATTATATTATTTGGTATACGTACACATATGAAATAAATGTTAATTATACTCTCATTAAACCGCACGATTATTCAGTCAATCAATCAATCACTAAATTTATTTATTTTGTTCAAAATCATCCAATCGATGAAACCTTTTTCATAATTCTTTCACAGGAATTCATCTACTGCTCGACTATGACGGGAAGCATTGGCATAGCAGCCACATGCATGGCCGAACTTGGAGTCTATTCCAGTAATTTGGCTGCTGCCGCCGTAAGTTAAAGTAGTTTCATCTGTCTAATTATTTGTCCACTTCGCAAGTACGGGAACTCTGTTATCAAAATATTTTTACTGAGAAATCCTAGAAAATTTTTCAAATTTTATACCTATACTATAATAAAACATTGGAGAATGCACGCATATAATTCTTGGATTAATTGATATAAAAATCAATATGCAGATTCTTTGATTTTTTTCAAGTTTGTCAATAAAAGTAATTATAAATCAATTTTTCTTTCAGTTCTTTGGATTTTGCTCAATGATAGCATACGCAACGAACGCATGGTTGAAGTACCTAGCGTATAAAAGAGGAGACATAGCTCAGGGCGATTGTCAGCAGAACGAAAACTTTCCATCGACTACCAGGAATGTCTAATAGTTATTGACTCCGTGTGTACGGATTTTTTTTTTCTTTTTAATTGTAAATAAATAACAGACTTTTATATGAAAATGTAATAAGTTGTGTATATAATAGGTATACTAATTCTTTTTGCTAAGTATTTTATTCTTTTCTTCCGTCTTATAAACTCTCACTCCAGGCAGATTTCAGAAAAAAGAAGATTTGCGACACTCAACAAGCTGTAATTGAAAAACGGTGAGGTAAATCAAAAAAAGTTTTAAATAGAAAAGACGAGGAATCTAATTATCTACAAAAAAGATCTGTATGTTTTTTATCCTCAAGTCAGCCGTTTTCGAGAAATGATATAAAACGCGTTTTTCAAGATAGCGACTTCCGCCGAACGGGTGTGACCGCAGACTTTCTAAGGAAAGTTCCTTATCTGTCAATAAAACGCAAGCAACCGTGAAAAAATTTGTTCAGAATTTTGCATCACGGCCCTATTAATTCAATCCCTCTCGTCTGGGCTATATAAATATTTCTATCGCAGGGATGTGAGGCTTGATCAGTCTAGATTGCTAACAAATTCCGGTTATCAGAAGAACGTTTTTAAAATATGTTATACGGATCACTGACGTGAAAACGAAATAACGCAATTCTACATGCAATGCGGAAAATTTATATCTAAAAATTTTATTGTTTAACACCACAATAACGCCTCCGTTTGAATTCCTGTAATTAAGTACTCGTACATGGTGATATTTAGTCTAGATTGTCATGCAACGCGCGTAGCTGCAAGTTGAGACATTCAAAAGCGCAGCAGCGCGCGTTTTGTCGCGCGACAATACTTGCACGATAATCTGGATCTAAGGTCATGACATCTCCCAGCCATTTACAATCACCGAATAGAAGGAATTCTCAGAATAAAACACGAGGCGTCATAATTGTTGCGTAACGAAAACAAAATAAAAAAAAAAATATTCGGCATATTTGCATGTGGAATGGCACTATTCGGTTTGTTTTCGCGCCAGTGGATCGAAATAAGTGACACGGCTACCCTTCACAATGCATAAAAAATTTCTTCGATTTTGATGAATTTCGTGTAATAGCTTGTTGATCCTATTCATCGGCAATCATCGAATAATTCAATTTTATATAATTCTCGATAATCGTTCCGGAGTTTCTCGTGCAATTATATTGCGGCCAGTGAGGCAGGCCTGTAGCATTGTCTAGAGCACTTGCTGAAGTTGACTTTGTTCGGACGGAAGTGGTGAACCTTATCGTACCTTGCGATTATTCTCGTCTCGAAGTATTCACGCGTCAAGGCTCTACAAATTCCTAAATAACACGTGTCATATATTAACTGACGTTATGATCCACTGATAGTCAAAATGTCAAGCCTTTTACCTATCACACATTGTTGAACGACTTCGGGTACAGGACAGTCTCATCAATTATCCTGATTCCTGATACCGAATCCTTCAAACAATTTATTAATCATTCCGAATGATAACGATATTTCATAATTCATCTAAATTAGAATTTATATAGTTTAAAATAATCGTACAATCCTTTTGAATTTGAATACTTTATATCACTCAAGAGATTATAAATGGATCCGACCACTTTCCCGGAAGCGCTACAGTGCAGAATGTGATTGCATATTTATATGTAATCTGCAGTATAACGTTCACATAAGAAGTGCTTATAAACTTCAGTAGAGTGTCAGATTTGAAGAGTGCAGTGCTAGCCAGTAAATATCCAAGTTAAATAAAACGTTAAGCATATATACATATACAAGGTTTCCCATTTTAAACAATCCGGTGGGATATCTCGAAAAGTAATGGTTGTAGATAAAAATGTTTCTTATAAAACTTGTCGGGTTCTGAGAGGGACAGATACTGGTGATATCAGTTTCTTTCTACGCGGAGGTACCAAAGTGATGTGAAGGTTAGCCTTTTTTTTTTTTTTTTTTTTACGGAAACCTATACTTTTTACTACGGAATTTTGTGCTAGTTGGAAAATCAAACGACTTTCGTATTTTCGGCAAAAAGTGCGTAATTTCATGCAAAGATTCTTGAAGAATAATTGCCAATATTTTCCCGAAAACTTTCTATTACAGCTTCTTTAAGTGCGTGAAAATATCAAAATTTGTGAAAAAAATTCTGTAATTATTTTCCAAGAATCTTTGCATGAAATTACGTACTTTTTGTCCTTTGCAATTGATTTTCTAAGCTTGATAGATTAGAGGTAAAAAGTTCTCAAGAGTTCAAAAATCTCCAGCTATTTAGCTAAATGTCTTGAAAAGTTGGTGTCTCACAAAAAAATGTTTCGTACAAACGTCATTTGATTTTCCAAGTAGAACAAAATTACGTTACAAAAAATATAGGTTTCTGTTCAAAAAGTCGAAGTTGATCTTCACATCACCTTGGCGCCCGAACTTGCCAAAAGGCCAATATTACCAGTATCTGTCCCCCTTAGAACCCAACGATTTTTATCTGAAACATTCTTCTCTACAACCATTGCTTTTCGAGATATGCAACTGGATTATTCAAAATGGAACACCCTTTATAAATTTAATAATATGCATAATTTAGTTTCCTCTATGCTTTGCTGACTCACCAGCCTGCACATATTGTGTATCATATACCTTAGAAATTTTCACCTGTTGAAACCATTCTTCCTGAACGTTTTGGAAACAGTTTTTTGGCTTATTTCTACCATTATTTTTCTGTTGAAGTAAAGTTCTTCTTTGAATTGGGTCAACTCTGTGCCCATCATCATCTTCAGGTTCTGAATTAAACGGGATAACCCTTTTTTATAATGATCTCGGGGGTTGATTGCAAAATAAATATCACCATTTGATGTAGCGGCGCGTTATCGAATTATCCTTAGATCAAGTTTTCGGATTCATACCTAAAAAGTATTACCTTTCGATTTTTTTCTTGGCCTAATAGAAGTTGCGAGAGGTGTTACTACTTCTATAGTTAGCTACTCCTCAAGGACCATTGGTAGCGTACATATAGAATTCATGCGCATTTTATATCTCTCGTAGTAAGGCTGCTCAGGAGAATGAAACCAAAAGGAAAAAAAAACACAAGTATATTTGGCTGATAATGTGTCGGACGGAGAAGCAGCTACCAACACGAAACACATTCTTCCGCCTTCAATACTTATTTGTTCTCGTGTCTGAACGTGGGTCCTTTCTGCAAAAGTTGCCTATGTGTGTAATCGCGAATGATAACCTTGTACCGCGTTCGTCAATATACTGTCCCCACTATTCATTGATGCTCGGCTCATCTTGCGTCACGATCGTTCACGATCTTTGAGTCTTTCAAGCAGTCATGGATTTTTCCAAATTTTTTCCTTATTGTTTTGCACTCTGCACATAGCTTATTTGACTCTCGTGTGTTACAGCTGGAGTAAAACTCGTTCTACAAGTTGTGTTGAATATTTATGTGTTCGTAATCTTCTCCGTCTTCTTCTCCATCCAATAGTGTTGTTTGTATTTGAACATACAGATAGTATACTCGAGTAAGTGATCGATTTCACCACCGTTTGACAAGTATCCAAATTCTACAGGGTGATTGTTTCTTGTGTCAAAACAATGGCAAAGTTTGAGAGTGAATTTGCAATTATTTGTTTGCAATTGTTTCAGCCATACGGAGCGATATGTATTATAGGTATTACACTGATTCAAAAAAGTCGATATTTTTTTGTTTTCATCTATTACGTGAAAAATGTTGAGACATGGTGAAAAGAAAATTTTCGTCGAGTATGAGTTGTAAAAATTAATTTTGAAAGGTAGCTCAATAAGCGATTTCTAGTATTGGCTTGATATCATAGTTTTTCACATTTTCAATACAAAAGAATCACAGTAAAATGTGTTGAAAAATATTTGCGGTTGAAAATAATAAATTATTTTATTAGGAAGGATTTAATCAATCTAGTCGAGTCAAGTTGAAGTTCATGTCGCCTGACGTTTAGGCAGTGGTATTCTGCCCTCATCAGAGGCTAATTTATTTGGTTGAGTTATGTTAATTATAAATCTGTTTTAATAAATATCCTTCCCAATAATCTACAAGTTCGAGTGCTAACTTCATCATGTATAATAAATTATTTTTTCAACACACTTTACAATGATTTGAGCTACCTTTCAATATTAGTTTATATGCAGAGCTTATACTCGGGATTTTCTTTGTTTTTTTTTACCATATACATATTAACATTTTTCACACAATGGGGAAAAAAAAATCAGAATATCGACTTTTTTTTAAACATCGTAATAGGTATATCGTTTCGTCGAACCGGTACGGTGTCAGTAAGTCTATAATTACGATGTTTACGCCAGTACGTCATTGATATGAACGCGGACCAAAGCATTATATGCTATTCATACGCGGTGGATGCAGATTACTACGAGTTCATACGCCGATGGGTGGGAATATGTTACGTATATTTTGATACGCATATCAATTTGACTGATATAATCGTAGCTGCAGCATTCACGCTCACTATACACGCTTGCGTTTACTCATATGTGTAGTGCTGAACGAAGCACCGACCGGACCGTTTGTCCGAGCTAGAGATGTTGTGGTCAGAATTTAATGGACACAAAATAGTTTCAAGACTCATTTATGAAAATATGATCGTCTGCTTTTGATATATGCAACATTCCAAACCAACACGTGGCTGCTTAGCGTTCTACGAGTATTACGAAATTTATAGTGGAGTCAATCTGGTAGTATTTATATTATGTAGAGGTTGAAATTAAACCTTTGGTGCTGAAAAAGGTATCAATCGATTCCAAAAATTCTTCCGAACAATATATCAAAAGATAATGTCCTATCAAAGTTGACCGCAAATTATTTTAATTAATGAAAAACTATGAATAATTCGTGTTTCAACGCCAAAATCACGCACAGTTTTAGTTCTACTTATCCAAAAAAAAAATACCCTCTTGTAGCGGCGAAAATTCTCTACAAAATCAAAGCGAGAACTCATGTTCGAGGATTCCTAGTTTTTGCGGAATTAATTGTTGAAGTGTTTTACACGCCAAATACGCCAATCAGCTGTGTGGTTCAAGTCCAACCGCGCGTGCGCGCGATGCGCAGTGAGTTGAAACTATAGACTTAGAGAGATAGACCGCGCGCTCTTATGGGCCGGTTGAAGCTCGTGTTGAAGGACAGCGATAGTGCGAGAGGGATTATTTCTTTCTCGCGTATTTGGCGTGTAAAACACTTCAACAATTAATTTCGCAAAAACCTGGAATTCTCAAACATGAGTTCTCGCGTCGATTTTCTAGAGAATTTTCGCCGCTACAAGAGGGTATTTTTTTTTTCGATAAGTAGAATTAAAACTGTGCGTGATTTTGGCGTTGAAACACGAATTATTTATAGTGTTTGATTAATTTAAATAATTTGCGGTCAACTTTGAGAGGACATCTTTTGATGTATTGTCCGGAAGAATTTTTGGAATCGATTGATACCTTTTTGAGCGCCATAGGTTTAATTTCAACCTTAAGGTAGTTCTGGAGTTTTTTGATCAACTTAAGAATCGCCTGAAATTTTAGTATGGTGTAGACACAGCCTTCATGAACCAATTCCGAAATTTTTAATTCAATCCACTACTTAGTTTGTGAGATAATTGCAATTAAAAATCTGGTTTTTTGTACGCGATGCCTATACCTAACACGTGAACGGATAGGACTTCGTTCACATTTTTCGTTATAGACGCTAAACGGAACTTACCATTTTCAAATAAAAACACTCGTGTATGCAGTACTATTGTGGGATGAATTTAAAAAAAAAATGGCAATTTTCGACTACTTAGTTTCGGAGATATCGAATCACAAAAAATATTAATTTTATTCGACATGCAATGGAGACACAATCAGCTGCAACGAAATGGCAACAGTGTTCGCTGCGGCGAACCGATGGGCGCGCGGTAAACTCCGGGAATTTGAAATGTGTTTATTTCTGAGCTTCAATGATTGCGTAAAGAAGTTGAAATAAATGTTTTCTCTCAACAAATTAAATTTATTCGGTTCAATAATAGATATATATATATGTGTGTGTGTGTGTGTGTGCGTGTGTGTGTGCATGCGTGCGTGCGTGCGTGTGTGTATCTTTGGACGACATTCGTGTCTCATACTTATAAAATAAAAATCACCAATAAATCAAATATATTTTGCATATAAAATATAAACAACTTATAAAAAATATTAAACCCAACAATAGATTTTTTTTGAACTAATGAACAAGTTATCAATCTGTTAAAATAAAATTAAAACTTGTTTCTTAGGTGTTCAACTACCTTATCGATAATTTTTTTGGCTTGTGTAACCTTTGGTTTTTTCGAGATCGTTTTCTCGGATAATAATTTTTTTATTCCTACTTCTTTTTGATGATTGTTGAGGTTAGGAAGGTTTCCATCGCGTTTAGCAGCATTTGCTTGACACATAGCCGCCACAGCTCTTAGTTCTTTATCACGATTTTTTTTTTTCGTAAACCGACCCTTGAATCTCACTCGAGTTGACATTTTCAAACTTTTTTGTTCGTCAGAATTCGCAAAACACTATGCACACTATACACACACTGGAAGCTTCTAATACGGAAGAATCGCGCTGTTGCCACGATGACAGCGCCGCTCTCTATGCGAGCAGGGGACCTATCCATGCAGAATGTGTGTTTGTGTAGGACATACAGAGTGTACAAGCTGTATCAAAAGTTTTTAACCGACAGCATCATATAAGAATCGGGTTTTACTGTACGCTGCGGTCGCAACTTTTGGCTGATACGTGTACCTCCAGAACTACCTTAAAGTCTAGATGGAACCAACCGTGGTGATGATACATTTATTATTTAAAAAAAAATTTGGGTTCTGCGCAATAGCAATATCTGCAGATCGCGACCAAAGTTGACACCCTTATATGTATCCTCTTGGAGATTTTTTTGGTATTTCTCCATATAAATTATGAAAATCTGCGAAATGATGTTATGCTATAAGACTGCGTTTCGTGTCTGCTGCGAATTTTCCAAATTTCAGAATATTTGTTTCTAAATTCCAGTATTTAGTTTTTAATTGGTTAAAACATTCGAAAAATTTCACAAAAAAGACATTCGACATTTAAAAATATTTGCTCGATCCAATCCCGGTGTTATTTTTGGTCCGAAAAATAATCCTTGTGCTGCACTCAGCTTTTTTCAAATTAAAATTCAAATATCTGAAGAACCCGAGTTCCCTTTCCCTAAAGGATTCCACAGTTTCTCCGCTGAATCGTCTACTTTCATCTAATATCACTCGCATTCTTAAGACTTGTCTTCCGTAAAACAAACAAAATTTTTCTAAAAAACTAAACGATAAATTATTCAACTACTGCCACTACATTTAAGAAAAGTTCACGTGTCTAGGTACCACCGATACACACGTGTATAAGGAGTGAAAATGCATCGAGGACCACTAGCAGTACCAGTCCGGAACTCCCGGATGCAATGCGATCTCTTATATTTCACAACCTGGCCAGGCATATTTAAGATTGTTCAAGTGGTAGGATCACATTTCACATCATGATTTGATCAAGCAACAGAGCAAAGGTTTTCACGATACATATTTGATTTGATTTTTCACAGGTATCCAGTCTCATTGGCTTCTGCTGCATGCAGTACTTAACGTCAGAACAATGCAGCGGTTGCATTGAATGGTTTAAAATATCGATTATGAGTGGATTAATAGTATCCGCAGTGTTTCTATTCTTTTACGTCCTCCACGTGATTGAAATATGCGAAAATATTCCATGGCTCAAAATAGTAAGTTTTTGTCTTAACACGGGTTGAAACAAATTAAATAATAACGGTGCAGCTATTTCATCGTTCAATCAATCAATTCATCATTCGATCACTCGAGATCGCTGAAATAGAAATAGTAAATTAGGTCATAAACTGTAAGCTTCAAATTTATTCCCAGGAGTGCGTCTCGTCCATTATCTGGACGATATTCAACTTATCGGCAGCCGTGAAGGTGGCCATATATCTCAATTCGTATGACTTTAGTAGTCAAACTAGCTGGTTCAATGCTGCCGCCGCTGCTACAGTAAGTAGCAATCTACTTCTTTTTTTCAATCCTACATCTACAGGGAACTAAAAGGGCAGTTTGAAAGGTCTAAAAACGACCGCGAGAATTTTCTGCACACATAAATATGATTGATTTTTTTAAAGGATGCCTAAAGATACTCTAGGAGTTGCTCGTCGTACTCCCTTAATAAGGGCATGATGGAGCAATCGTTTCTCGTGATTTTAGATGTTTCGTTTTTAGTCTCGCAACAAAAATTGAATGCAAACCATGTAAAATCCTCTTGTGTGGAGTTCATTGACCTAATATTGATTCGAAAAATCTAATTGTTATGAAGCATCAATTTCATAACGAAATAATCGTGCAGATTTTCAAACATCGAAGTCTTTTTTTGGTTTTGCAGTGATATTCATATTAAAAATGTGTGTCATGAACTTTTGCATGTGAGAAATCTGTTTGTTAGATCTGCAGTTTCCTACGGAACCTCGGAAATCAGAACAAAAAAAAAAAATAATAATTTATGAGTCGGAAAACTGTAATTTTCCCGAGAAGATTCAACGTTTCTTCAAACGTCACTAAAAAAAAAAATAAAATAAAAAACGCGACATACATACCTCGTTCAATGAGCTCCACCGTTTCTGCAAATTCTTATCAGCTAAACGTATTATACTGTACGGAGATATTTGCTCTATTTTGCCCACTCCAAGCCCAAACCATTTCTCCACTAAGTGGGCAAAAACAGTTTTTGCCCACTAGTGGAAAAATGGTTCGCGATTTCGCAACGCGCATACGATTCATTCAGAAAAAGCGTGTTTTGTTCATTTTCAGCAGGCGACAAAATCGCCCATTTTCACGTTTGAGTTTGGAAAATAAATTTGCTCAATTTTTTGCACAGGCCTTTGGATTTATTGCAATGGTAGCTTACGCATGCGACGCAGGATTTCAAGTCTACCGGATTGTGAGACGGATTCCGGCTCAGGGATAGGCATCGGCCGGACAGGACGAGTACTTTCATCGATGAACGCTGTGATGATGACAACTCAAAGAAGTTGCGCACTAATTATTTTACACATTCTATAATAATTCTTCATTCTGAATTATCAATGTCAAGACTTGTTGAGGAAACTGTGTAAAGACAAATGAATGGAATAAATACACGATTTTTGCGAAGTTATCGATGAACATTAGACTGGCCCCTGAGACCTTTTGTTTTATTTTCCCTCTGGTTCGGTCTTAAATAAATAGAAAAAAAATGTGAGTACACTTTTAGCCTTCTATGTCAAAGGGAAGTGGTGCCTGTAAGGACAAACTTTTTCCCATTCGAATAACACGGGTTTTTGAATTGTTTCCATTTATTATTTTTTTCCCAACCACAGGGAAATTTGAAAATTCTGAAAGTTATCGGAATCTACTATATATTAGTGACAAATATGGGTAAAATTTTGACTTGCCTCGCGTGCAATATTTTACACCACACACGCAGGCAGTATTTGCCTGAAAATATTTTTTTCTGTTTCGTAGATCGGCCTCAAATGGTGTGAAATACTGCACGAGAGGCCAATCAAAATTTTACCGATATTTGTCACGAATATATAGTAGATTAATTCCGATGATTTTCAGAATTTTTTAATTTCCTTGTGGCTGGGAAAAAAAATAATCAATGGAAACAATTCGAAATCCCGTGTTATTCAAACGGGAAAAAGTTCGTACTTACAGGCGCCACTTCCCTTTGAGATAGAGGACTAAAAGTGTACTCCCTTTTTTCTATTTATTTGGGATCGAACCAGGGGGTTAATAAAAAAAAAAAGTGTCTTAAGGGCCAGTCTAATGAACATTCACCGACGCAGAGAGTTACGGCGGATCTTGGTCCACTGATTGCCGATAATCTCCAGCGATCTTTAGATTTCTGCGGTAATACTATAAGGTCAATTAATCGGAGAATCGAAAATCTCCTATTCCCTTTATTTTAATGCTAAAACACAGGAATTCTCAATATTTTAGTACAACAAATCTGATACTGAAAAAAATGTTTACTCTCGCAGTAGTTTATTTGAAGGATATACTTCAGTCTTCGTAGAATATCTTTTCTAAAATTAACTAACAACCCCATTTTCAGTAACAGTAAATTTTTAGCTTATTGCTGCAGACTTAATATATTTTATATTCAATACATATTTAAATACAAATGTTGTTCAATACTTACTTAATTTGCATCAATTCATGCAGGAAAGTATTATTTTCTAAGTGTAGTAACCTTCAAGAAAAGTGGCTGTGCCTCAATCAAATACTCGTAGTTTATTTAAGGGCTAGCTCAATGGAAGTAAGACTTTACAAAGGATTTCTACATAATCTGATGACCATTTTATCCGCTGGAAGTTTACGATTGCTTAAACTTACCCCGATGAACCGAGGGATTGAAAATTTCCGAATGTGATTTGTGTAATTACTCAGAAAAAATTGAATGACTTTATGTTATTACGAAGAATAAAGAATAAAAAAAATGGCAAATACTTTACCGAGTTGAGAATCATTTGACACGTAATTGCTCCAAATTTGAAGTAAAAAGTCGGAATGGTTTAGGATTTAGAGCGAGTTGAAGTGAAAAGAGACGAAAATTTTTCGTTATGAAAAAATGGTGTCATTATTTTGGAAATGAAAAAAGTTTCAACTTTTTTCAAGAGGAAAAAAAGTCGTGCAATAAAATTTTCAATAACAGTGTATGTTTCAAAAAGCAAAATTCGGATTCAAGAGTCGCCAGGGGCCATCCCCAAGTTCTGCGTGGAAAATGATTTTTGCCTATAAGAAAAGCTCGTATGTTCAGATACAAACGTGTATAAGGAGTAAAAATGCAGAGAGGACCGCCAGCAGTACAGCATGTACCATTCCGGAACTCCCGCACGCAATGCGATTACTCATATTTCACTACCTGGCCAGGCATATTCGAGATTGTTCAAGTGGTAGGATCACATTTCACATCATGATTTGATCAAGCAACAGAGAAAAGACTTTCACAATACATAAAGACTAATATTTATTTTGATTTTTCACAGGTTTCCAGTCTCATTAGTTTCTGCTGCATGGAGACCGTATGGTCAGCAGACTGCATCGGTTGCTTTGAATGGTTTAAAATAGCGACCATGAGTGGATCAATAGTATCCACAGTGTTTCTATTCCTTTATTTCCTCCACCTGATTGAAAAATGCGACAATATTACATGGCTCAAAATAGTAAGTTTTTGTCTTAACACGGGTTGAAACAAATTGAATGATAACGATGCAGCTATTTCATGTTCATCATTTAATCACTCGAGATCGCTGAAATAGAAATAGTAAATTATAAGTCATGAACTATGAGCTTCAAATTTATTCCCAGGAGTGCGTCTCGTCCATTATCTGGACGATATTCAACTTATCGGCAGCCGTGTCAATAGCCTCATTTCTCCACTCGTGTTATGACCATGATGATCGGAATGGCCGTTCAAAGGCTGCTGCTGCTACAGTATAAGTAGCAATCTACTTCATCTAGTCAATTCTTTTTCTACAGGGATAAGTTTACCTAATTTTTTTTGCAGGCCTTCGGATTCATTGCAATGATAGCCCACGCATGCGATGCAGGACTTCAACTCTATCGGATTAATAAACGAATTCCGGCTCAGGGCTAGACGTTAGCCGAATAGGGCGAGTATTTTTATCGAAGAATTACTGTGATCATGACAACTCAAAGAATTTGTGTTTCAATCGACCAGAGAATCGGAAATCTCCTATTCCTCCTATTCTCATCTTGAAACACAGGAATTGTCAATAATTTATTATAACAAACGTTATACAAGTATTGAAAAAATTTTTACGCTGGCAGTAGTTTATTTCAAAAATACTTTAGTTTTCGTAAAACATTGTACCTATACTCATGTAACAAGATCATTTCTAGTAATAATTAATTTGTAATAATTTGTATAGTAATAATGTGAAACGTGTAGAAATTTCACTAGTTTTTCTGGATTCTGGTCAGAACCAGATCAGGAATATAATGTCTTGGATTCACTGACCAAGACGATCTGGGCACAGTTAAACTTGGTACTGACCAGATATCTTTTGAATTTGGTGAGCAGAACGATCTGGACACAGCCAAACTTGGTACTGACCAGATATTTTTTGGATTTGGTGACCAGAACGATCTGGGTAAAATCACACGATGATTAATTGTATTAGAGACGCATGTATTAGTATGGAAATAAACTACAGATAAATATGCGGGTTTCCCGTTGTGCGAACTAACAAATCAGTCTCATAAAATTACGTGGAAAGTCAACATATTTAGATGCGGTAATTATTATATAATATTCTCAAAATTAGCAGAGTAAAACGAGACCAAGATTTTCGGAAATTTCATTTTCTCGAACATTTACTCAAAAAAATTAACTGAAAATAGGAACTAGCAGATCATCCAATTATTTTAGTATGTCTTTATCTTTCATCATAATCGTAACGGTGTCCTCTAAACTTCAGTACATCTTAAAGGAAAACTTTTCGTGTCATCAAACGAGACTATGGTTACATTAGAGCCGCGTGCATTCTATGGCAGTGGATCGACAGTCTAGAATGTTATGATGCGTAATATAAACAATACCGAGAACCGGAGACGTAATCAATTTGGGCTGGATTATCACCGTCGATGACAAAGATGAGGCACTCGGTATTGAGCCCAAGAGCAAGGCAGACGTGCACTTGCACTACGGACCAATTCGAATTTTATATACCTAAATGCTTTATCGACTGAATTCACACATGTTCCGGCCACGGTGGCCGTGGCTTCGGCTAATGAAAAAGTGTTCATGTAATTGTGTACATTTCAGCGAACGAGTGATATCATTAACAACAAGGTGCAACAATGACTCACACGAATTTCACTCATTTGTGCAGTAGCATTTAAGGTTACATTCTTTTGCTGTAATTTTGAATTATCCGTGCTGCAATGTTTTTTGAATCATCGGTAACATTATATTTTTCGCAATAACAAATTTACCGTGCAACAATTTAGCAGTCAAAGCGACAAGTGATACACTGTCTGTTTTGATGTTCTCTTTCTTCCATTTATAAGATAATAAGCTTCAAAGGCTACAAAAGGACCTTTCAAAGTAATGATCTAGTAAGAATGTGTTTAAAAAAATCACTTGAGTGATTTGAATTTTCGACATAATAATGACAAAATAGTAATAGTAGTAAGAGACATTTTTTTTAGAGGAAAGCATACTAAAAATGTCAGATTAGAGGAATTTTACTTTGAAGTTAGAGGATATACTATGAGCCTCGTATTCTAAATGAAAATATACTAATAATAAGTAAATTATACTGCAGATAAGTATGCGGGTTTTTCGGTGCAGTTTCATTTTGATTTTTAGGCTAAAACTTCGAGAAAATGTACCATATTTCGCAATCCATTTTTGTATTAATTCTTTGAATATGACAATATATTATATTCAATACGCCGTACTTTGTAGTGTGATGAATATTAGAATATACCTGATGTTACTGAGCGAATGTAATTGTTCATCTTAATAAAGATTTTATTATATAAAAACTTACTAAAACAGTCCGTTACATACGCAATCATCTGACACGCGACGGTTTGAATCAGGCCTGCAACAGCCAATGAGTATCCCGGAAAATCGGCGACGTAAGTGAAAAATCACCGAAGTTCCATATAGTTATGTGTATAATCGAATATACCTGATATTTATCCAGGGATATTTTTGTGCATTCTCATATGGGCCAATCGCTAGCTTATACGAAGTTCTTTCAATTCAACCTGTTTTATAAATTCTCGCAAATAGTCCTTCTATAATTCGTTCTAAAATCTGAAAAAGCTGATTGAATATTCCGAAAGTATAAGACCTGTATTCATGACACTCGTGGCCGCGATATTCGCGTACCCGGACATACACTGGGGCTAAGCCGCCGACTGGAAAGCTCTGAATCTCTAAGCCGAGTGAGTTCTTTTGAATCAGAAAAAAAATAATTTTCTCACTTTGCCCGCAGCATGAAACTGAGCTCGATGATTTCGGTCTTGGCTGCCGCAGTTGTTGGCATGATCTTTCTTAGCGCTCCCGCCTATTCGAGTGGTGTTGATATTGATCGCATTTGGTTACGTCGAGCTTAAAAAATTGCGTGAACACACCGTGCGTTTATGTCTCCTCGAAGACGGCCACCAGCATCGAGCAGAAAACATCAGTAGCATATTATCCAGCTACGATTGTTCATATCACAATATTGTATAATTCATACGTGAATTCTTCACAACGCGATGTACCTATAATTTATGAAGACATGTCGCAATGAAAATAAAACCTGCATTAATGCAATTTTGAATTTTTTGTTTAACTTACGATTTGACTCTCTTCGAAATCGGCCAAATGATTCCTGGGAAACTGGCTGATTCTCGCTCGCCGCGGTTTGTTAGATATTTAGCATGCCACAGCGCAGGTGCAGAATGAATATTGTGAGAAACTTTGCTGAAATTGGATTAATTCATCTGTCCTGCACTTAGTGCGCCCTTGTTCATACCTCAATAATCATAAGCCGACCTACAATAATATCCCAAGTATTCAAATCCACCTGATATTACAGTATGCAATAAATTATAAATCATTAAGTAATTGATTATCCACGATATTCGAGTCAATCCAAAATTCCCCTATGCATAACTTAGTCGAATTGGATAAGGCGTCGCAGTACAGATGCGAAAGTCCCGGTTCGAACCCGGGCCGAAGGAATTTTTACTTGATAAAAAAATTTAGAATGTTCCTTTTCAGTTTTTTTCTGTCTTCTGTAGATTACGCTGCTCGCATTGAGTGGGAATCTCACAGTTCAAAAAGACTTTAGTATTAAAATTGATTATTGCATTAAAATTTGAGTTCGTCTGGTCTGTTAAATTCGCTTGTATGAACATAACTTAGGTAGTTATGTGATTATAGTGTTACTGGCTCGTCAATTGTTGTTAATTTTTTTATCTCGTTCACTTAAACATGCGAATGATAGTTGTTAGGAGCAGAAATGTGCAATATGTTGGATCTGCCTCCAAGTTTTGTCGAACTATTCTTTTAAAAATACAATGAGTTTCAGTAAATAAGAAATAGTATTGTTCAGGGTAATCAGGACCGTTTTATCGAATAAAATCTGCAAAAAATCGTGGAGTGGAGTTCTTTAAAATTAGTTTAAATTACAATCTACAGAAATATTGCACCTCCTGTAAAAAACTAGGAACTAAAATACCCTGCACTAAATAACTAACTGAAAGTTTACTCAAATATACTAAAAAACTTTTTTGATTATCTGTAAGATATGATGATATACATACAGTCGGTTGAAAGATTTGCTCACTCGAAAAATTATACATACCGCTTTTCTGCTCTGGGGTCGGGTCCATACAGATGTTCGTATCTTACCATAAAGTTATAAAATCACGATTTTAGTTCAAAATTTTATGACATTATTCAAGTCATCGACGGATGTATCGATAACCATAATGGTAGCCTAAAATAACCAGCAAGAAAGTTTATTGCAAATAAATTATATCAACAGTGACAGGTCGATTATACTGGATGAATGCTTTTGGTTTTAATATATGGATAAAGTCATGCACGAGTTGTGAGCAGCGGGCCCATAACAATCATTCTGCCGAATGCAAAACAGATGACTATACTCCGAGGCGATGGCTGGGCAGAACAACATTGTATCTCAAAATTTTATTCAACAACATCGTATTGCAAAATTTGGTTCAACAACATCGTATCTTAAAGTTTGGTTCAACAACATCGTATCTCTGTGTATAAGACATAGGAGATACGATGTTGTTGAACCAAATTTTGCGATACGATGTTGTTGAATCAAATTTTGAGATACGAGGTTATTCTGCTCAGCCGTCGGTGCGTAACTGATATCAACAATTGTTGTTGGTAGAAAGTACTTTCCCACTTATATTCACTCCTTATATTCATAAGGTTACCGGATTTTAATCTATATGTATACGGCCTATACAGCTTGCATGGTCCTTATTTAGAACGTGGACGAATTTTTTTGCGGCCGCCCCCCAACTTGTCCACAAATAATTGAAAAGAAATCCCTTCAAAATTTCAGCCTTCTCCCTCAACCCTAAGCCCCCACACGAAGTGGGTGAATTTTGTGATTTAAACTACATGTATGGCTGAATCCATCTCAAATCATCCAGGCCAGCGGAGATCATACTCCAGAATTGCTCGTGACTGAAGTATGTGTTCCTATCGTTCAAAATAAGCGGACACGTATATTTTATTAGGCTCCAAATAGATTTTTTGAGCCCGATAATAATTTTTTAGGATTACAAGGTAAATATGGTTTTGTTTCAATATTTTACGTATAATTTTAGAAAATCATCGCCAATTTGGTAATTTTCGAGCTTTTCTCAAAATTATTGTTTCTAGGTATAAATAGAATCTCACACTCTGTCGAATCAGACGTCAAAATCCAAAAAATTTGCAAAATTGCAAAGAATAGAGCGATTTGATTAAAAACAAAATTCGTTTTTCTCCAAAAGCCCAGTTTTAATTTTTTTCAAAAATTCAGTATGTTTTGGTGAAGAGTATAATACACTATGTATTCCCTACGAACGACAATATCGATTTATTATTACTTTTCGATATATTGATTTTTTTGATTATTTTATTTGGCAGCCGTATTTACAAGGTTGTATCTCTACGCTTCTGAGTAGTATAAAGAATACCAAGATTTCTCGTGAATATAATTTAATTTCTCATTTTGCTGCAGATGCAATTTCCGCGAACATAATACGATATCAACCCTCCAAGAAAAAAAAAAAAAAAAAGGATCTGCGAAAAAATAAATTCTGTCATTGCTCATTTAGAAAACAAATTTTGTTCGATTTTTCCTTTACACGTCGATATGAAGAAAAAGTCTCGGAAAAATTACATACATGATTTCAAAGCACGTATGTGGAAGCTTTCATTTAAAGAAAGGCGGATATCATTTCTCTGATTGTATGAGGAACAAAAATTCAAAGCTTGCTCAATCTGGCACTCTCTGTAATTAGTTTTGGGCAGCCTCAGGTAGGTATATATGAGCCCATCGGTCAGGTCTAGCGGTCCAGAAGAAATTTCGGTACCCACGGCAGATTATATTGAAAATCATCATGAGGCACAACAATAAAAATTCTGAACACACAGCCTCTCAAGACACCGACGAATTAAATCAAGAAATTTGAAGTATAGTCTTTCACCGATTGTACAGATATTCAATTTCGAAGATAACTAGGTCTTATTGAACTCTCATATGGCCATTTTGGAAATTAAATGTCTGACAATCCGGGACAAAAGCTATATTTCAGCATTCCTAGGTCGATTTGTACGAGTCTTCAAGAGCAATTCCACATATTTCAACATTATTTTTTACATTGAATGATTTATTGCAATATTTCTCACGGGTATGAGTGATATGACCTGTTTTTTTTTTTTTTTTTCAATTTAGACAGTATATTTGTTATTTCAGTTAATATGCGCATTTTTATTTCTTAGTTTTATTCTGAATTTCCTTCTTGTGCAATTTTTCCTCTATGAGTAATCATGTGTATTTTATTTACTTTTATTAAACACTTCAATCAAAACTACAGAGCAAATCCCAATTAGCCGTACACTCAGAGTAAAGTAAACAATTGCTGAATCGTTAGTAAATGTAATGATATAATATAATTTGTTGCTTACCCCGAAATACTACGCATATTTTAATGTGCTATGATCTATTGCATTACTGTTTGACCAAATAGCCCGTACATTCGATTTCTCTTTATTTTATTGAGTACATATTTTTTCCTTATATCGTTTCAATGCATACCTACGTCAGCTAATATCGACTGAACTGCAATCTTTCATTTCGATTGCTGAGCAGAAAACATCGTGTTACAACATTTGGATCAACGACATCGTATCTAATTATGTGTAAGACATAGGCCATACGATGTTCTTCTTCTCAGCCGTCAATTTCCACTATAAGCATAAAAAAATATGTTTTCGCGTGTTGCAAGTTTCGATATCGCGGATTCGTCACCAAGAAGCTGTGCAGAAAAATGACGTGGCTCATGATTTTCCTCGTGATATATGCCTTGAAATATCCCGACTTCGTTACTTACTTCGACAGTAGCGCCTCGTAGTTCAACAACGACGCGTGCCTAAATCTTAGTTGGAGATTTTTGGTTGAAGCCGAAGACGAAGTACTGGCTTCAGAAATTGCAGAGTTTAAAAAAAAATATCTTATTGAATAAGCCGTAAGGGTGTCATTCGAATTTTAAACGGCAAGACTTGGATTCGATTTCGTTTGAACAATTTATTCATTGAAAATGTCATGTTCTTCGGCTTGTTTCACTGCAATTGCATTCTGCTTGGCATCAATAGTGGTTCAGAGTTTCGGAGAGCTGATCGTGTTTCGTCATCCTCTGACCGACAATGGTTCTAAGAGGAAGCTGACTTGCATCTCGGAAAATGACGATGCTGCATTAATTTGGAATTACAACCCCACCTGGAAGGAGGCTCAAAGATTGCGGAATGGATTAACGGGTGAGTAGAGAGTTCAAAAGATGTTTCAGGGATAAGTCTATGCTGTAATCGGCGGAAAAGAAATTCATTGAGGAATGAATGCTCCGAAACGGGGATGTGAATTGGAGAATCTTCAAACTTGAATCATATTTCAGATTTCCAGCCCAAAAAACCGACGTCAAAGAACGGTACCGACTGCGCAATGTGGAACTCGACGCAATGTTTAGCCAATTGGGAAAGAAGAAGCGGATGGGAGGTGGTCAGTTCCACCATTAGACCCATGGGTCCCGTCGTAGACTATCGATGGGAAGGTAAATGCAAGGTCTTGTTGCGTTACATCCGGTGAAATCGATTGATTGATTTTTTTCTGAATCCCGGGCGACCGGAAATGACGATAGCTCCGATTTATAATAATCTGTCGATACAATATTCTCACTGCGTATCTTTGTAGTGATTACTGAAACTGGGTTGACGATTTTTCTTGGATTGTAGGCTTCAAGGAATTCGCCGCCAAACAAACGACAGGAATGACAGAATATCAATACGTTGGGAAGATCAAGCCTTCCGGTACTGCAGTGTTTTCTGTCCGAGGATTACGAGAGGTTCATGTCCTTCTGTGCGAAAACGAGAACCCGACGAGTGGTCCATGCTTTCAAATACTAATTGGAGGCTGGTGGCATAGACTGTCGGAAATTTGGACCTGTTCCAAGGGAGCACCTGAGCTAACTGAGTTCAAAACCGAGGAAAACTGCGAGAATATAGCCAGAATCAGGGTATTGCGAAGACTGTATATAATTTCAATTACCGCTCGACTTTTAAACCGTTCTCGGAATCTTGAAGTCGATTTTCGACGTGGGTCATCCATCTGGGATCATCCATCATCTTTACGTTTGTTTACAGCACGGAGAAGAAGATATTCTTCAAGCCTATGAATGGCGTACGTTCACATTAAAATGGGACAGTGATAGAAAGTCCGTTCAGCTTTTCAAAGAGTCAGATCCTGAAAACGAGCCATTTTTGCAAGGATACGTCAAACAGTGGTACCCCGTATCCCATATCTCAATGAGAAGCGGGATAATAATGCGTGTTCGATTCCACTTCTGTGAGTACAACACTGATCATTATCATGCTTGAGAAAATAGTTACAGCATCGTTTTTATACCCTAAGATGATTTTTCCAGATGAATATCACACGACAGATATACAGAACTCGGTACTTTATACTGAGGAATTTAACCAGTACGATGAACATTTCTGCGTTGAGCTGCTGGTTGGTCTTTGTCCCAAATGTAAACTGAACCTAAATCTAATGGATTCAAACGGTAGTAATCTCAACATCGGGAGTATTTCTGGAGACGAAAACTCCGTTTACAATGGTCTGATGACTTGGCGATCGGTCAAACTGAACGTGACTTTACAAGTTTTACGTTCAAGACCTGTAAAACTAGAAATTCAAACTATTTTAACTGGGGGTGAAGGCAAAGGTCAGTGGGCGATCGACAACTTACGAATGTGTCAATCAGCTGGTAAGTACACAATTAGCAAGTAACACCCACAAAAAGGCTATCTAGTCATTTTCTTAATAAGCCACAAACTACACAGCAACGTGATTCTTCTTCAGGTCAGCTAAGACAATCAACTATAACAATACCTGCAAATTTGACTGAATTTCATGAAGACATCTGGCCTGAAGTTTGGTGTCAAAAATTATCTTACAGCCAAAGTGCCTTGGTCGGTACAGAGTCTACACGTCTGGCTAACAACATGAGCCGTAAGCAAACAGTTCATCATTCAATTCATGCGATCGATAATTATTTCAGCTTTTCTTGTCTACCGTTTTCGGATAATTTTTCTTTCCCAAGAATCACAACAGCTTGTTAGCGGATGGTTAGCGTCCTGCGCTTCATCGTGCAAAAATTTCGGAAAAGAATGGTCCATCTGCAACACCGCTGGATGCACTTGCGATCGGGGGTTTACTGGAAGTGATTGCAACGAAGGTGAGTACCCTGCACCAATACACAATGGAAACCTACTACACGATTGTGACAACGTGATATTCACAGAATGCCCTGATGGCCATTACGGATATAATTGCGCCGACGAATGTGGATCATGCGATAATGGATACTGCAATACGACGACTGGATATTGCAGTGCAGGTTGCACGACGAATGAGGTTCTGCCTCCATTCTGCAAAACAGGTATGCATTATACACGAATAAAATGTTATTCTGTTTCTAAGATGGACTCATTATCAATAATGATTTTTGAGACCCTAATCATTCCCATATATTAAGATCAAGATTGATTCGTCTGATTTCACTATTTGAACTCTGCTCTGTTTCAGAAGCGTCTAAGACCGAAAAAATACTGGATATCCAAGAATTGAGAACAACTTCTATATCTGATACTGAAGTCACGATTCGGTGGAAGCCTTTAAGTTCGAAAAATGAAATCATTGACTACTACAATGTTTCGATCAAGGTATACAATAAGTATATCCCATCAAATTAGAATCTGCCGTTTTTGCCTCCGCATTTCGAGTCATTACGTACGTCACCCATTTCATTTTTGTATGCTCAGATGGACACGCTGCTAGGTTGCGATCACTACAAAAAACCGACACCTGTGCACGACGAGATCTTTAAAACAGTAAAGGATCCGGAAGTGTCCTTCAGCGGCTTGCATCCTTATGCAAAGTACAATGCTACAGTGGTGGCGTATGCCACAAATTATGGAGAGCCTGAGATCCTAGCTTTCCGCACGTCAGAGAAGGGTGAGTACCATCAAGCTCCTGGTACTATTTTCAGAAACTTTACCATACTATTGATTATTCTGCTGATAACTAACGTTTGTAAATCTGTGCAGAAATTCCCACGTCGAAGGTCGCCAACTTGCGACTTACTAGTGATAAACGTGGGCTCCAATGGGATGGGCCTGCAGATTGTACCACAATTACAGGCACGACCAGAGTCACGAGATTATACTTCGCAGGTGTAAGTGACTCGGCAAGGAATTGGTCAATTAGGAAAATGACTGCGTATAGATCACTCATCTTGAAATCACTCGGGTTGATTCCGTACACAAACTACAGCGTGCGTGCTTACGTGTTGAGGAGCTATTATCGACCTGAGAATTCTACTAGCTATGAAGAGCTGACGTGGAGGACACCGCCAACTGGTGAGAACTGAGTGAATTCCAAACTTGAATACTGCAGCTAAATATGCAGATTATTATTATTATTACTGAAGTTCAGACATTGTGCTGATTGGTGGGAATCAGTCCAAGATTTTGTTACTTCACTTGGTTAGGATGACGCTGAGACAGTTATCTCGTTCTAGCACCGCCCGCTGTGACAAAGTTGGAAATATACGAAACCGATTTTGACGCAAATACCATTTCCCTACGATGGATACCACCCTATCCCGCCAATGGCGAGATCGAATCCTACCATGTGTCAATAAATCAAACAGGTCTGTTTGAAAACCGGACCATCAAAGTTTCGGAAGGAATTATCATGATGTGCGAGTTGTCGAGTAATTACGTCTGCTTGGAAAATTTGACCCTTCCACCGGGTGTCGCAACACATACTCGAGTACAGGTATTGAATGGGAGATTGTTGTTACCTTGACGCTGATGCCAATGCGGAACGCGAATAGTTAACAGTTTGTGGTTACAGGTTTACGCAAAAAACAAGGACGTAGAACAACCCGGAGACGAGAGTACCGTTTTATTTTCGCCAGAATTCTATCAAAATATGGGTAAGTCGAGACAATAATTGTCATGGATCATCTCGGCGGAAAAATCTCTTAGATCCAGCTGACCAAAAAACCATATTGCGACGGTCGACTCTCGAATCCTACTCTTCTTCTTTCAGCACCCGGTACCCCGCTAAATTTTGAAGCGATACCTCAGCATTACGGATCCGTCATGTTGACGTGGGCGCATCCGTTGTTCGTTTACTCAAAAATCACGCGATTCGAAATTGTCGTTGGGATCCTGCAGACAGATCTTTTAGACGAACCAGGCAGCCAGTATCCGATGAAGGTTGATTATCCTGTTGCACGAACGCAGAAAGAGTACAGTGTGATGCTACATCTTCTGCCCTCGACGGTGTACAGTTTCTCCATCGTGGCAGTGAATCGGGATAACGTTAAAAGTAGGCAAGTCGAAGTAAGTCGTTGGATCCCGGGGAGCGTTGGCTTCGAGAGCAAAACTGAACCGCAGATACAATTCAACGGATCATCGATCGAAGTTAGATTTCCTAAAATCGTGAACGCTACGGAGAACACTAGGCTCAAAGTAATCGTGAAGGGTTTGTCAACGTGTGCGCCAAATCAGTTGCAGGAATCATCGCCTCTAGCCAACCAGACGAGCTCTGTGATGGAATGGGATGCTGCAATATTTTACGTGAGTTCGATTTATTAGAAGGTTTGACAACTCGCGCGGAAATCTATTAGTTCCTTTTTTGTGTCTAATTGTCTGTCCTGGTGTCTACTTTGTTTCAGGTAGCAAATCACGTACCCGAATCATTGGAAATCTCCGCCGAACATAACCATGGCGTCACGTTACAATGTTCTCTGCACCTCGAAACAGCGTACACAATTTTCTTCGTTTTGACAGATTGGTATTCCAGTACGTCGGCCGAACTTTCGACTTCCCCAATTACCCTGACGCAGTCTTGGTCAAAATTGGTCAGCTACGCGTAGAAAAATTCGGAATATCTTAACCCTAATCGTAATATCTTAATCAGTACGAATAAAGCGATGAATTATATTCGAAAATTGTAACTGTACACTGAAAATAAATTTTAATTCCATAAAATTGTAATTCGTAGTCATAAAATTTTTTTTTTATTACAAAATTCGAATGTAAAGTTTCATTTTATGTGATTAACGGATGAAATCTGGCGTACGCGATTTTTTTGAATAAATATCTTTTGCAGGCTAAGGTGTAGTGATAAAATTTGAAAAATCGGTATCAATGTTTGTCTTCATTAAAATTTCCTTCGAAATAGGGGATCACGTGAACGCTCTAAGAAATGGATACTTTTTGGGAATTTTTCTAGCAAATCTATGGAACATATAGATTCCAAATTCACTCGGTATATTTATGCATGTCTTGTCAGTATTCGTAATTTCCTTTCAATCAAAATCTCTAAACGATTCGATGGTATAGTGTACCGTCCGCAACGTGTTATGAAAATTTACCTGAATGGTGAGCACGATGGAGATCCTAGTCATCTGAATCAAAAAAGTCAGAGATTTTCAATCAGTATAAATGCGCTAATCGGTGACCCTGAAAAAATGGAAAAAACAAAATTGACTCAATGGTGGCATGTCGAAAACAAAGTCAATTCTTTTACCTTTTTTTTGTTATAAAACTCGATCTGGAAATCGTAATTTATTGAATATCAATTGGAGTATAGGCCAAACGATAGAACGACATCTTTTGCATCTGTGCATACTCGATTCAAGTCAATCGGATTATCGGTTATTAAGATATCGTGCTCACCGATATTAGAAAATTTCGTTTTGAGATAACGGCTTTAAAGTTTGAAGTATGGCTATCAGCAGTGGTGCGCTGCTTCACTCAAATATGTATAGCATTGGCGGTTCCTCGGAATTTTCTTATTACCCATACAGGGCTTAAAGTGGTCGCCAGATTTGCAGCTTCAAGATTATGCGAAAAACAAAAAATTGCTGTTTCACAGGAATAAGCAGTCCTATAGGACTGTACTCAACAGGCACTCACGGCTCACCAGTATCGCATGAATCAGGTCCATACAGGGTGAAAAAAATCGATATGCATTAAATTTAGTTCCATTATTCTGTGTACTCATTATTGTAGGTAAACTGTGAGAATCGATAGAATATTATAAATGTTTTTTATTAAGGGCATATTCCTGGATCGCAATAAAAGTTACTCTCTGAATAGTGAGAGTATTGGGTCGGTGCAGTAGCTTGGCCAGTCGGATGGACCGAAAACTTACAAAATCATGATTAAAGTTTGTAGGTAAAACATCATAATCGATAGGATATCATGAGTTTTTTGTCTAGGGGCAATGATTCTCAAGTGAAATGAGAATTATGTTTCGAAAGATAGAAGATTTGGGTTGGCGCAGTTGTGTCGACCAGTCCGTTTTTTGAAAAATCACTCCTATCAGATATGAGCTACATTCCTCAATACATTGAAGTTATAGACTTTTTCACAAGTCCGTTTCAAAGGCTTTTGTATCACATACCAAAATTTGAAACAAAAAACATTTCGGAAAGCAAATTCATAAGGCACTCTGCTGGACATTATACTTCGTATATATGTGGATTTTAAAAAGAAAGTGGCCCTTAAACTTTACCCAAAAGTGGGAAAAAATTGTTTTTCCACGCACACCCTTTCGCAGCGGATTTTATCATTCTCTGGCCTTCAGAAAAATCCTCTAACTCGTGAACATGAGTGGAAATAAGTGAAGCCATAGTCAAAATCGGGATTTGAGATTTTTATACACCACTAAGAAAAAAATTTGGCCAATTCACAGAAAAATTGCTCAACTCGTTGATTGAAGAATTTAATGACAGCTCACCCTGGGCATTTTCGTGAGCCGAGAAAGTGGGCTTGAAGTGGGCTTGGGGACGAAACAGCGTCGGAACTTACCGACAGAAATAACATTGTAGTATATCTATAGTGTGCGAATATATAGATATACAGTAATGCTATTTCGGTCGGTAAATTCAGACACTATTCATATCCCCAAGCCCATTTTCCCGGCTCACACTTTCCTGTTAGGTGAGCAGAGGCATGTGGGCATCGAGGACCTCTGCACTGGTATAGTAAAGCCTTAAAAACCGATTACCAGTGCAGAAAGTCCAGCAAGCTTGCGCAAGTTCACTGTTACACCTACCGAGGGTCTATTGACATGTCATCGGTGGAACACAGATGCGTGTGGGCATCGGCCGACTGAGTAAAGCTACCACCATCGTTACCAGTTGAAAATGCTGTTAGTTCTAAACTTCAGTTCAAACCATCAAACGATAAAGTTGATATGAGACAAATTCAAGAATTTAGTTACGAAGTATCCTGCGAGATAGCGACACTGCTTAGTCAAAGAGGTGGCGTCATACTGGGTCTACCGTGGCGACTTTTCACACTACTTTTGCCGCAAGACGCGGGTGGCGATCTGTTCGAATACTCAGTATCCTCGAAATGGTTAATTTGAATGAATTTTAAGCCGATTTTTGAGACGTATTTTGATTATTTTTTATCTTATCAGTCCAAAAATACGTTTCGTAAGCTCCAACCCAAAAATATATATCGAAATTTTTTGTAATTCTTTGAGAAAAATTCGTTTGCTTTTCTTTGAAACTACTTACTGTCTAGAATTCTTTGCACGATCTTCAATTCTCTAAAATAATATGGTAGAGGTCTAACTTTTATAAAAGTTCTGTTAAAATTCCTGAAGAAAATTCACCAATTTCCTTAATAAACGTTTTCTGTCTTTTTCCAAAAGTTTCTAAAAATCTCGGAAATTTTAGGAGTTGACTTTGAAATATTCAAACAAATTTTATTTTCCAGAAATCTGCGCAATTCTGTGACGACTCGACTGTCTTCATTTCTTTTTCCAATGCACCGATTTTCTCTGATAATCATATTGAACTTGATAAAAAAAAAAAAAAATTCTCGAAAAATTTTTAGGATTATGAAAAATAGAAAAATTGTTATCAAATTTCATAGAAGCTGAGAACGAGTTATTACAGAGATCCGGAAAAAACAAATGAACGATTTTTGATAATAACATTACAGATATTTTTGAGCAAAGTTTATAATAGTGTCGAGTGAAATCACTGCAGCTTTCATGATTATATTTTCGAAAAATCCTTGGGATTAGAAAAGGAAAAGTGCGCGAATATTTCAGCTAATTTAGTGGTGGCTATAGGGAGCGTGGGACACACAATGGTAATATGGAGCAAAATGGGGTCCCCAACAGTATTACAAATTAGAAAAATAAAACGGATTAATAAAAAATCCTTAAAGAAAGTCGTTTCAACAATGATTTCATTCGTTCGTTTGAGTTAGTCTTTTGAAATATTGCACCTCTTGTAAAATAACTAGAAGCTAAGATACCCTGCAGCACTAACAAACCAACAAACTAAAAGCTCAGTAAAATGTATTGACAAACTTTTTTAATTATTTGTATATGATGATACAGTTGGTTCAAAAAAAAAAAATTTCTTCGTTAGTTTTTGCCATAAATTCACGAAATGACGATTCTATAAGTTACGAATTTTGAGATTATTCCAGTGATCGACACGCATATTGATAACTACGATGGTTATTGCCTGAAGTAATCGGCAAGGAAGTTTATTGAAAATATATTATTTCAAGAGTTAGAGATCGATTACAGCCTGGATAAGTGCTTTTGGTTCTAATATTCATAAAGTGGTGCACAAGTTGTGATTTGCGAGCCCATAACGATCGTTGTGCCGAATACGAGACAGATTACTGTGATTATACTTGTGATTGCTGTAAATAATTTGTCTTGATAGAAAGTAGTGTCTCACTTATCTTCACTTGTTATATCCATATATAAACATACCGACCTTCAATCTGGTATATGTATACCTACTAAAGTGGTCCTTATTTATGGTGTGGATGAATTTCTTTGCGGCCACCCCCCAAATCGTCTCCAAATAATCGAATAGAAATCCCTTGAGAATTTCTGCTTTCTATCTCAACAGTAAACTCTCCCGCAAAGGGGTGATTTTGGACATTTAAACTATACATACGTTTTCACAATTCTTTCAGGAAATATTTCATCGCGAGGCTATTTATATTTGAGGTATTCCACGCCAAACCGACCTAGGTCTGACCCTCACCATCGGCGGGTTCTTTATCTTCAAGTATGGCATAGACTAGTCAAAAAAAAAAATGCTTTTTACTAAGTTTCGGATTTTCTGGACCACGGGTTTGATTCCTACTGCTCCCAAAAACACGAATACCCAATTTTCGGACGGATAGCCCCGATTGATTGAATTCAAATTTTTCTCATAAATTCTTTGTTGAAAAACAAAAATTTTGAGACCAATATGAAAGTGGACACGCTTTTGGTTTAAAAGCTACAGGTGAAACAAGTAATTGAATCAATGAGAAAAATCAAATTAAATATTCATTTTTGGGTAATTTCTTATACGAAAAGTGAGAACGTTCAGAATGCCATTTAATTCGCTTAGCTATGATGAAAAAATAAATTAAAAATTATTTTTAAATCGCATTGTTTTTGAATATCGATTTTATTAAAAAAAAAAAAAAATCCGTGACCAAGGTGAAAGTGGGCACTGAATCAAAGTCTAAGCTGCAAATATTCGTATATTATATGTGTAATATATGACGCAAAACAGAAATAAGAAAGAAGTTCCGAAACATACGAATATTTGCAGCTTAGACGCTAATTCAGTCGTCAAATTTATTTGTGAATATTTTCCGATCGAAAAATGGGTTTTTGTGTTTTTGGGAGCAGTAGGAATCAAACCCCTGGTCCAAAAAATCCAAAACTTGGTCGAGATGTTTTTTTTTGTCTTCTCTACGCCATACTTAAAGATTTAAAGAATTGCCGATGGTAAGGGTCAAACGTACGTCGGTTTGGCATGGAATGCCTCATTTGCAAAAAATAATCTGTCATTGTGGGAAATTAGTTGGCGTCGGTGCTGCTATTTGGGAAAAACATTAGCACTAGCTATGGGGGACCCTATAAAAATTGTACATGATTTAAATCTGCCTTGCTTTTATTTAATTTGCGAAAATATCGTGCGGAAAACTAACAACGAAACATAACAATAATGTTTTCCCCAAACGAAGGCACTGACACCCACTAATTTCTCGCAATTACCAATTTTTTATTGGCAAAATAATTGTTAATGGTAAAATTAACCCCATTGCGGGAGGGTTTAGGGTTGGAATAGAGAACTGAAATTTTTACGGGATTTTGTTCAAATTATTTGGAGACGATTTGGGGGGCGGCCGAAAAAAACATTCATCCGGACTCTAAATAAGGACCGCCGTTACCCAGGACATCTTCTGAAGACGTGAAAAATTACATTTTGTACATATCTTCAAATATTTCGTAGTCTACAATTCTGGAGCCTTGATCGTATGAAGTACGAGCTGAATCGTATGGAAATATTTGAATATATTTTATCGAATTGTTTCTGAAGTATAATAAGAAAACAATCAAAGTTTCTACATTACCAACTTTTTCTCTATGGCCATGTTTTGGGCTCTTTTACGTTCAACTTCCTCATCAGCAACACACTCGTCTCAAATATCGTCTTGCACTTTTGTTATGCACTTTTTTCCTTACAGCTATCCCACTTTAGCTTTTATAGTTGCAATAATCAAGTCGTTCCTGAAATTGTGTTACTTTTGTTCTCATCATCGTCATCTGCCTCTGCTTCTTCTTATTCAACAGTGGACAATGGTTTTTCGCGAAGTCGTGCAATTCTATTCTCTCGCACCTGAATTGCATTGAAATATAAGAAAATCAAAATGCAGAAATAATCCTTGGCCAACGTTAAATCGTCGACTCCCTTCATCTCCTTCGGTTTTCCCCCATAGCGATCATGGTGAATTTCCGAGTTATCTCTCAGCAGACAATAGGGCAAGTTGAGAACTCTGCCATGTGTCGCAGCGGCGTTATATGAGACCAAAATCTCAAATATTAGCGGCGGAATAGAGGGCGAAAGACAAGGGTCGGTCAGGGGCCAGGAGACGTGAGAGGAAAGGTGTAATATCGCAGTTTTTTTCCGTAAAAGTACCGCGTGCGTTAAACGACTTCTAAAACTTGCCGACGAGAGTTGATCCTCACAATTTTCTTTTCATTTTACGCAATATCACAGTACCGCATACGTGTCTCGTGGTCCTCTTATCAACTAGGTATAGGCATTTGATATTACGAAAAAGGTTCTATGTGACTCCCCAAATAAATCATCATCATTCGAACCTCAGATGACATGTGGAACACCTTCCTCGTGCCCCCTAAAAACGTCTCAATATCACGGTACAAAATACCCAAAACATATTTCCGATTCAGTTTTGCCTGGGGAAAACATGCTGATCGTATTCAATTCGATATCTCGCATGTAGGCGCTGTCTGGGTCATTGAACACATTACCATCTTTTAGTAGAACATCGCAGTACTACAAATAAAACATGAATCATTCTTGTTCGATGAATGAATTTTGAACTATCTCATTATCTTGTACTTTGACAATATGAACATTAGGCAGGGCCAGAATAAATTGACATCCTTTGTTTCGCGCTATATCCACTGCAAAAATCCTCAATTATATTGACGTCAAAGGGTTGACCTTCCAAAGGGACGGTGATGTCGTTAAAGTCGTTAAATTGGTGCCTCAATCGATGGTAAAGTTTTTCATTTGATTGACAATCAAAACTTGTACAAGTACTGGAACAAAGCTGTCTGAAATTCCAAATTCCAAACGCTGATGCAACTAATATCTTGAACTTATTAATAATTTAAATACTGCGACTGTATCTGCGAGTTTGAATTTTGAATTTTCGATCTTAGATTACGAATATCAGCGAATATCAGAGTTTCATACTAATTTGTCCGGTCAAGTCTTATAGGAAGAACGACGTGACGTTTCTCATGATAATTAAATAGAAACTCTTCGGACGTTGATCATCCGATGATCAATCTAGAGATTTTTGCAATTGGAGCTTGACAAAACAATGTCGATTTGTTTTAGCACAAACTGACCATGTTTCAGTAGAATTCCAATTTCTTTCTCTACAAGATTTCATAATGGTTTTTGAAATGTTTTCTTAAGGTGTTGTGCTGTCGATCGAGATCCTCCTCGTCTTCTGATCTCCTTGTCTCTTCATCTCTTCATCATCATCTCGTTCGAAGAAAGAAGAGGAGGGGTGAGAGGGGGAAGATAGAAGGGTTACGAGATGTGAGACGGTGTTTTCGACACACACGCTCCATTATATCTTTATGCGGCAAGTTATATGCTGGCTATAATTACGTAATTATCTCCATACCGAGGAGAGGATATCGGATGGTGATGATAATCACACCGAAGATGATAATTTACAGGTTATTACACGTATAGTCTGACAAAGAGCCCGTCCAACGCAGTGATAATTTACTTGCGTGTACCGAGTGTATAAATACATGTATGTGAATATCAAAGTTTATAATTTGTCTTTTTTTTCTGAACGAAATGAAATAAAAATGAAAAAATATTGTAAAACGAAACAACGTTCTTCTTCCATTTTATTTCACCCTTCCTCACGGTTACAAATCTTTCCTCTCCAACGTATACCTATACACAGTCAATTCCCATATCTTACTCCACAGACCCTTTTCCTATGAAGAAGACTGCAGCTATAAGCTGATCTCTGCTCGGTCCGCCATGCCTGATTTTCCTCCAGAGTATTATGACCGGATCCTGGCTCCACCTTTTTTTTTAGGTACCCTGACCCTCCGAGGGAGAGTCTGGGGTTTTGATAATATTCCTATGGCGTGAAAAATTCGGTGAGTTTCGAAAACGTCCGAAAGTCACGTAGTTCCCTAACCCTGTAGTTTCGAAAGGTTCTTAAATGTCGAAAAATTCGGTATGTAGTATAACTCGGCTGTTGCTTCAGCTCATCGAAAACGAAGAGCATTATCATCATCATCGTCGTCATATTCATCGTGTAACAAGGCTCCATGGATATCGGTGTATTTTCTTATTCCCTGCGCCTCGACGGGGCGCGTCTTATTTTTTTCGTTCCTTCTTTCTTTCAGCCCGCAGCTAATTAACCCAATGTAGGAAAAGGTCGGGTAGGTACGGTACAGGTATACGTATATAATTATTATCCTCGTTCAAAATATATACCTAGGTGAGGATCCTTCGAATTTTGTTCAAGGGATAGAAAACTTTATTCCCTTATGTAGCTGTTTTTCACCCCTGATGGGCAGGGACGAAATTTGACCGTTCATTTTACCCGTGTATGGGTGATTCTGTAGAGAATCTATCCCGTCAGAGATATAAATATATAGCGACTAAATTAAATTAGAGACAAATAACTGTAAAACGGATATTCCGACGGGCTGCAGTTATATGAATATGCTTTGAACTCGAAGTGAGCTATTAATCTCGGATAATACTATTTGCATGCGAATTGCGAACCTGGCGACGTGACAACGGCGATATACGCCCACCGCGTTATACCTGCGTGGGTAATTGTATATTACCTTCTACCTACTCGGCTTTCTCCTCGAGGATTTGATCCGCGTTCTCCATCTTTGGCAGTTCTTGTATATCAACTTGCACGGGTTATGTACAAGCGGGTATATATATACCTCTGGATGGTAGTGTTCGTGGTTAAGACCGCGAGTGATGATGAAGTTGTACAGTCTCGAACCGCAGCTATAGAGCTTCGTTTTATCTCATTAACGACGACGCACAGATCCCCGATTACCACGTTCGCTTCTATTAACGTTCATCGGGCATGCCCTGGACGCAATTAAGTATTACAAGTCTCGTAATTAGCCTATCGCCTATAGCGATTAGCCAACGATATAATGAGCTCCGAAACGCCCTTGGGGGACGTATTTACACATACGTCGATGATTGACGGGCCTTAACACAACTCATTATCAACGTTATAAATATTAATATGAATTTTATTCACCAAGGTCAACGCTGCACCATTCGTTCAATACTTTTTATCGCCTTTTTATTTTAACGCAGTTCTCAACTGTATCGGAAGACAAATTCAGGTGTTCATGATGCAGTGAAGACACATCGATCAGATATCCTCTTATGGCATTGATCTGAAAGACGATTCAGAACAACGCAACACATCTTATAGTCGAGACGAGAGAACACTGACGTTAAGCTTCTGTACTCTGATATTCGTGAGAATTTTATAAGCGATTATAACACATCTATAAATTAATATCGATATAAAATTTCAAAAATTTGCCCAACGTTTGGATTTGCGATAGAGTATTTCCCGCGAATAGTCGGATTGCTATGATTTTCTATTACGTATCTGGAAGCCAAATTTATTTCTATGCAATTTTTTGCAAGAGGGGAATGTTTTAAAAAATTTATTTTGCGAAATCGGGGTGATATTTGCAATTTAACTAAGCATAAGGTCTAGTAGTTGGTACCGTGATAGAGCATATGTCTGTTAAGGGGCCCAGTACAGCTTGGTTTGGGAAATTTGGAGTACTCCAAAATTTATTTATTTGTCAACCAAAGCTTATTTCACATCAAAAAAAAATTTCTTCTAAAAACTTTGTCGTAAGGTTTCAGGCACATCGTTGGTCCAATTCGACTTCTCAAGGTCTTGCTTTCTTCAGACAGCTATTCTACATCTTATGAACGTAGGGAGCGGTGAACAAAAATTCATGTGAAAAGTTATGGTCAATTATCCAAAATTTTCAATATTGAGGCCACTAATTTGCAAATAACTTGGCCAACACGAAATTGTAAAAAAATTCCCTCGTTCAGACGATGAGGATTTCTTTTCTGAACAAAATGAGCCCTCAACGACCTCAATCGGAACAACGATGCGCCTAAAACCTTACGACGAAGGTTTTTAAAGAAATTTTTTTTTTTGATGTGAAGCAAACTTTGGCTGAGAAATAAATGCATTTTTGAGTACTCCGAATTTCGAAAATCAAGCTGTACTGGTTCCCTTAAAAAGTGAACTTCGAAATATCCATGACTGAATCCCGGGGACCGGGTCGAAGTTCCGATGAACGGTCAAAATCCCGAATTTTATTATTACCGAGTCACAGTTTTTAGAAAGAGTATATCTCCCGGAACTCTTCATAGTCGATGTAAAAGACTTGAAATCAAAAAACGCCGACGATTCAAAATTCCGAGAGCTAAAAGATCCGATAGGCCGAAAAGCTTCGAAACTTGAAATTCACACATGGAGCCTCATACCTCTCCATTAAGTTTTCGGATTCGTGGACTTATATACCAAGTTTTTAGCTGTCACCAAACCGATCTTTCCGAATCAGTTTATTCCGAAATTTAACGATATCAAAAACCAGATCGGCTCATTGAATAAATTCGTAATTTCGACCGTTCGGAACTTGCAAAAATTCCGAAACTTCAACTCGTCTCCACTGAATGAATGATACCCAAGTTTCTCGCAATTATATCTCAAATCCCGATAATTATTCGCAACATGATGCCGCCTCAATTGCTGCACCCGTGTAAATGTACGAGGTGTAATTATATTATTCTGAAAAGTTGTCAATGCGGACAATTTTGCAATTGAAAACTTCCTCACAGGGATAAAAACATACGTAGGTGTATATATGTACGTACATACCTATATACGTATAAGGTATATGGTAAAAAGGTTTTTTTTCCCTGTAGCCGGTGCAGTGGCCGAACAAAAGGTGGCTGGAGTCTTTTGATGTCGGCAAGGCGCGCGAGCCATGGCGACGATCGTATAATAACGGATCGACGCGGACCGGTCGCGGTCGGGATGAAGTGGTTTCTAATTTCACGAGGACCGGCCTGCATCCCCGGGTTGCAGGCCTGTGGCTCCCCTCTCAACCCGCTCTTTCGTTTTCAACCGCGAATTGTCTTCATTTTTTACATGGCCGCGACTCAATCGGGTATAGGCACCATAATCCCCCTACCCCCCTTACCCCCCCTACTCCCCTGCCAGTTAGTTAGTTCTTTCGGTTATATTTCGTTCTTTCGCCGCGTCGGTTCGTGCTGGATAGACGTGTGCACACACCTGCACAACGGGAACGTTCGAATCTTCCGAAGCACTCTATTATATCATTGGTCGGCCATTTTGGACCACCCAAGCTGCCTGTCAGAGCATAAAAAATATGAATTTCTTTTTGGGCCGCCTTTTTTCGATGCGGCTTGCGGCGGCCGTTCCGACTCCTCCGCCACATCGCGTTATAGCTGCTGCAGACGCGACAGAGAAGAACAAGGAGAAGAAGAAGAAGAACAAGAAGGAGAAGAAGAAGAAGAAGAAGAAGAAGAAGAAGAAGAAGAAGAAGAAGACGAAGAGGAGGAGGAGGAGTGCAACAGGGAATAGGTACCAGAATGATAATAAGAAGAAGGAGGATAGAAGCTAAGAGAAAGATGCTATACTACAGCGAGGAAGGAAGGAAGGTATAAAAGAAAGATGTAGTTATGTAGTTAAGTCGAGTTAGCTCGCCTTGGCCGCCATCGCCTAGCCAGAGGTTTTTTATTCGTCCGTTTCAGTGCAGTCGTTTCGTTCGAACCTTTTACACTCCCATAAGATCCTCGGCGAGGCCGATGAGAGTCCCATGATCATCGTGTTGGCTCGTTTGTTACGATGATGCCCAGTCCACCTTATGTATATATACCTACGGGTGTCTGTCAGTTGTACTGCGGTGTACCTGATCATTATTTTCATCCTTAGCTGCAGCAGAATTAGTTGACCGTGTACCATAGCCTGCCTAGCTGTTATAATGAATTTGCATTCCTTGCAGAGGTAATGGCTTGTACAACGAGGTGTAATTGCGCTTCGAAGGAACAATATACTACACGGAGTTGAGGAGAGAACAAAGTAAATAAAAAAAAAAAAAAATGGTATACGAGAAAAAAGGAAAAAAAGGTAAAGGTAAAAGTTAAACGCGAATTCACTGGCACCTCGCTGACGGACGAGATGAGCAACCCAGTCCGGTGATCAAGTCATTCCATTACGTGGATTGAGTGGTGTTCGCCCACGTTACCTTTTTTCTTTCCTTTTTCGATTCGCTTCACATCCTCCTTCCCCGATGCGCCCGGCATTCAACCATTCAAGGTAGTGGGGTATGCCTCGCACTCTTTGATCAACCTCGTTCCGCAAATCCTTTACCTCTTGTATACATTATGGTATATACCATATATATATAGCAATTTGCAGCCTAACCACGGGACTGAATACATATACGATCTGCTTCATATTTTTATTCTTATTAGATCATATCTACACACTATACGTTTCTCAAATTTACTTAATATATGGTTTGGTTTAATGCTGGCTATGTACTACATACTTGGATCTCAGAGACGTTCTACCCATCACTAAAATCCATTCACAGTCGATTTCTATTACCGAAATCTCCGAACTGAGGATGGAGATCATTGTTTATACATCCGTATAGCCGTTACTCGGTATCTCTTTACTGATCACCGTGAGGCCGGTTCTTCGGGCATAATAATCAACCGTTGTCTACTCATGCTACCGTGGTGGAGGCTGATGGGTATATAGTCCTGTTAAATTATCGTCCTTGATTATTTTGAGGGAAAAAGGGGGTTTGTACATACGTTTCAGCTCAATCTGGAGATCGTATCTGTATAACGATAACGAACTTACGTCTGTACGGTAAAAAAAGATTTTTTTTTTTTCTTCTGCTTCTCTTCTTTTCCCCAAACCGCCACGAGAAGATGTGAAGCGAAGAGGGAGGGAAGAAAAGGGGCTAATAAAGAAACGAGAAAATGGTTACCAGCTGCGCGGCTCGCGTCTCCATTCCCTTAATTAATCGGATCCAAAATGGCGGGGTATCTCAGCTTCCATTTTGTCTCGAATTCCACAGCGGTTCGGTGCAGTTTAAAGACAGTTTTTTACTCGTAAAATAACAGATAACTCGCCACCTACTTAACTCCTGGTCCTGCTGCCAGCCATCGACCAACTACCCTGCGGAAGCAGCTGGCTCAATATGGCGGCCTTACGCAGAGTAACGATCATATAAGAAGAAGGATCAACCGAAATCAGTTTTTCGGTAATCCACGCTGCTCGTTAGAATCTTCTCTTGAACAGCCGCGCCAATTTTTTATTCTCCTTTTAGATCCTTTTGAAATTTTTTTGTTCAAACCGATTCTCAAAGTACTAAACGTGAAATGGAAGATTGGTCAGAGAACGTAATTAAATACGAGTGGTGAGAGATATCTTAACATTAACATAAGCGGACAATTAAGTAGGCAACAAGGGAGGATATACTATAGAGGCATAAATGCCCGTGCGAGAATTCCTGCAGGGTTTATAGCCGGATAGCAGCTTTGGGACGAACGAAAACCGAACATGCCGCCATACGACAACTAAGCTTAGGTATATGTATACCGTATTATATAGAAACCTGTGCAGACGCCGAACGTACGGACGGGAAGGGCGGGAGGACATAATTTATCCCGAGGTAGAAGATCGGGGAGAAGTTGAGAGGGCGGGTAGCGACAGCATTAGTGGATAAGTGGGCCCTACGTTAGGTGCGGGCGACGCGAGGCTGATAATCTATCTGTGTGTTGGTACCTGGGCACCGCCGATATCCATCGCTTTAACCAAAGCTTAGGGTATAAGGTAGTCGAGTAGGACAACGCCGAGAACTTCGAAGCTCGAAGTTGGAAGTTGGAAGTTGGAAGTTAGAAGTTGGAAGGTGGAAGTTGGAACTGAGAAACGAGGGAAGATTACGATCTGTTACCATAGCATAAACGTCCCCTCATAGTCGTACGTATATAATGTACATGTATTACTATTAAGTGCGCCTACCACTATACATAAAGAAAAAGACAAAAAATAACGAAATTCTTGTAGCAAATGATTTACGCAGACCTTTGGCTTCAGAGGATCAACAAATTCTAGTCCTAATCCTAATCAAATACTCGTTCGCATGACTCTGTTGCTCCAGAATTGTTAGAATGTATTACCTAACGCTCTTGTATTCAAGTTCCAAATGATATGCAATTACAAAACATATCCTTAGCTACGTTATATTCAGTACAAACCATTTCTCACTTGTATAATTGAGGCACGTATCACACCACTGCTGAATTAGCTATTATTATCCTACTGTACTGTATGTATGTATGTATAACTTTGGCAAAGTGTATCGTTTCACATTATGTTATATGAACGTGTATCGTATTATACCGGTGAAAGTTAATTTGCTAAAAGATCGAACGATGAGATATGATACAATATAGGCACTCGACGAATGATACCTATATAGTATTACATATACATACCTATACTGACTTATTGAAACGGTCATATACGAATGATACCTATATAGTATTACATATACATACCTATACTGACTTATTGAAACGGTCATATACGAGAAAAAAAGTTTCAGCTGTCTACGAACGCTTTCCAATTTTCCCTTTATCCGCTATAAAAATGAAGAGCAAAAATTCCCTCTCGAGTATTCAAATCGCGAGGTAAAAAAATATAGGACTAATGAAGCGTACGATCGTTGCGTGTTTCTTTTTCGCGGTTTGGGTGCTGTATGGGCTTTCAATCTACGCTGCTTCGGGCGTATAATAGCGGCGGGCGTGGTGAAGTCAAAAAGTGGTTTTGCGGTTTGTTGAATCGGTCAAGGCACCTATACATACCTTGGCCCCTTTTGCCCTCTGTTACAACTTACCCTTGCTACAAATTTTTCGGCTAAATAATTTGCTCCGATGGTGTATGTGTGGGTAAGTTCGCCAGGTGCGATGTTACTCTTCGCCCGAAGACTTTGCGTTGCGTAAAGCGGCCTCATGCCGCGAAGACTTACACTACCTACCACTGTACGAAATAGTCGATAAATGGTGCGGGACTGTGGCCAGTTATACATAAATATTGTGACACGTGTGCCGTGCGCCGTCGGAGACGAAATTCATTGTTCATTTTGTCGATTTATATTCTGACTTTCCATGCCGTTTCAACAAATCTGGGTCTTTGTAGAGAGGCAGAAGGCGCTTTTGTCAAACGGGCGTCACCCGCCAGGGATAACATCGGTCCTGACAAGGCCAGAAGTCGTGTTTCTCTTCAACGGTCCTTTGATCCTTCCTTTGGGACACCATGCGCTCTGTCAACCGGATACAAGAACACGCGCAACACCTTTCTACCATTCACCTTTTATTTTCTCTGTCGTATAAACTTAAGCCTCCAGGAAAGTAGCTATGATCCTGAAAGTACTGGACCATGGGCCGAAACAGTGACAAAGGAGTAAACAGGAAAGAACCACAGATCTGCTAACCGAACAAAACCCCGCGAATTCATCCGCTAGATTATGTCAAGTTTTTACCAAACTGACGTGTAACGAGGCGCCAATCTTTTAAGACAATTTCAGTAGCTCCGAGCGACTAGTCTTCGAAAATACGAAAACATCATCTGACGTACAAGTGCGTGTGAAAATTCGCAAATGTTGGAACTGAGATGACGCGGCGATAATCATCGCCTTGCCAAAAGTGGAATGGAAAACGTGCCGGGAAAGACTGGGGTACGAGAATCGGAGCACCTAACAGAGGTTATCGATTATGACAGTGCAACGATGAAAAGTCGATTGATCGCCGTTGAATAATTATAAACGGAATAGAAATCCTTGGAGTGAACTTAAAGGAAAATTTTTTACAGACCTTCGGGACTTTTCATTAGTAGACCACTGTACCATAAAAAGTAAGAACATGGGAAGGACGGGAATTAGGACCCGTGGTCCTGGGGGTGGAGCCTAGGGCTTAGGGTGTGGTCCTCGAGAACCCTCCGCCGAGGGTTGTCTGCAGGGTAGACAGCAGGAAGCTGGTCCCTTGGAAGGGGGCGATGTGATTTAGGTGGTCCTGGTGGTTCGGGCCGTTTCAAGGCTCGTTCCAATATGCACCACCTGGCGTTGTCCCACGGGGATAATCGTGGAATCGTGGGATACTGATAGCCATTCCCATTCCTACATCACCTCGATCCCACTATACCCGCCATCTTTTCGTCACTGGCGATATATTTCACCAGATGCTGCTGCAGCCGCAATGTTCTATAGTTATATTTATAAGAAGAATAACAAACGTGAGAGATCATCTATGTGTTCGAAAATTTCACCTAACGTTGGCCCGGGTACAGCTGAAATAAAATCACGAGACTCGGTAGAGTCCCGCACTGCGCGGGACGAGATATTATTATTTACAAAGAAAAACACCCTTCGCTGATGCAGTTTTGTAGGTAGGTAAAATACATTTGATCCACTAAAACGTAAAGGAAATTATTTGGCTTCGTAATTACGCGGTGATTTCTAGTAATCACCGTGGTCAATTCCGATCCGTAATTACACGACGATGAGGCGAGTGAAAGCTGTAACGGAAGAACGGTAAACGCACGTATACATCGTAAAGAGATGAAACGTAACAGATGTATAATACCAGGGTCCCGGTGAGTAGTGGGTCCATTAGCTGTATATTTTCGAAGAAATCCTTTCGAAATAGGTATATACCGATTGAAATAATATGATTGTTTCTGGTACCTAGACCGACAATCATATCGGACAACCTCGAGTATAAAGGTTTGGTGAACAAGGCGCCGGTTGTATCCGCCATTGTTAGTAGCATGTGATCCTTGCGGCCATGTTAGCCGGTGTACCGCGGGGCGGCCTGGAGTTTAAAAAGAAAACTAAAAGTTCTCTGAGCCGCTAGTAGGTATAAGGTATAAGGGGAAGATCGAGTAGGGCCTTAACGGCCCTGTACTGATGCACCACGGTCCAGGCATGGCTTCGCGGCACCGTATATCATGCGTTTGTGCAGGTTACATCTGGAGCTATGTTACACATCCGTGATATCCACGTCACTGATTAACACACACAGACTTGGGTACCATGAGGAACTGGTTTTACCAGGCTAATTATAACTTGTAACGATCGCGGTCTATCAAAATTGATTACCTATCCGTTCCTCGGACCTCTACCTGCCCCAGCTCTCTTCGCAAATTAAGCTTTCACCCTGCCCTCGAGTTGAGGATTAGCTATTTGTTATTCGTATAGGTACACGGTAGATAAATTCGATAAAAATCATTCGTCTTGTATATGAAGTCCTTTGGGACCTTTGGTCACGGCGAGTCTGAGTACCTAGTCACTTTTTTATCACCACTCGAAGTTCTTCAAGTTTTTACTCGTGCTTTAGAGTCCGCAGCGTTGCAATCGCCTGATCGGGACGCTTCAATTATCTTAAAGATTGTGAACGAGTAAGGGAGTGCGGGTCATATAAGAAACCCGGTTTTCCAGTGGGACTCCATTTTGTCAATGCATTCTTCATACGGAGGAGATATCACGGAACTAATTCACGTTTAAGCGCGTTATTCCTGCCCTCCGTAGCTCCAATGCCTATGGCTTTTGTAAATCCTCCCTCGAGGGATCCCGTATCCAGCCAGCCCCTGTGGCTCTGCCTCTTCTTTTTTCCTCCAGCATCTGCCGCCGCCGTGTTGGATGACGCTTTTCGCCTTAAACGGTGTGGATGCAGCAGGCTGCTTCCCTAGGTCGACAATGAGATGATGAATGGTCGATGCAGTCGCCCTTCACACATACTATAAAACCCCGTGCAGAATCGTGTGTGAATTGCGGAGTCCAGCAGCGAAGATATGGTATAGTACAAAACGGTCCCGTAGTACATACATAACAAACATGGCAGCATCCCTAAATTTGATTTTGTTGTCGGTGTACAATACTCAATTACACTGAACGCCCCTTCGACATCTGCAGCAGTCCTCGCTTCTGCACGAAATAACAGGTTTTATTTTTACACTAACAAATAGCAGGGTATAAGGTATACCTAAAATTTGGACATACTGCACCGTGTAATTCGGGGCAGTTATATACGTAGATATATCGTAAATAGTTTATGTAGATTGTTCGAGATCGCCCTGCCTAGATGAGCGGATCATTTCATTTTTTTTTTTTTTTTTCTTCGTGTTCCGTATTGCACCGGGGGATTTTTCCAGCGGTAGTTATTGTGCCATTAAGGTTTTCTCAGTTGAGGTCATAAAATAAGAGAAACGGAAATTGTCAGAAGCCACGAAACTTCCATCTCCGATCGACGCTGTACACGGCTACTATAGAAACAATCTACACGCACGCATGAGCACGATCGCAGGCATTAAGGTATATATTAAGCTATGAAAGGTGAGCTCAACTCGCGTTTTTAAAGAAGAAGAAGAAGAAGAAGAAGAAGAAGAGGAAGAAGAAGAACAAGAAGAATAAGATGAACAAGAAGTACACTGTGATAGAGTCTTTATGTTTACTCATTGTCAGCCGAAGGCATCCTCCCTGCAGTATCTTCTAATAAATAGTTGTGGGTACGATATAACGTCTCACTCCCTAGACTCCCTGTACCAATATGGCCGCTAGTTCCCTAAGGTGTAATGTTCATATCACATTGTTACTTCTTGGCAGCTATGATCACGTAAATTACCGATTGCCCCGTTCAACGGTGATGATGCATACGAAGTCGTTGCGTTATATTGATCAGATTGGAAATGCACTTGAAATTCTGATCAGCATCTCTAAATACTACCAAATTTTCAAATTTTTATCACAGTTTCAAAAGTCTGCTAAAAATCAACTCGATGATCAATCTTATCTGTGGACTCAGAATTTATTCATCAAACAGTTCACAAAACGATTTATCAAAGATTGAGGATCTATAGATCGGAACCGCAGGATCACGAACTCTTTCTGAATTCTAGGATCTAGAGGTCCAAACTAGAATTTCAAAAGTCTAGTTTGCGTCTAAAGTTTCTTCAAACAGATATGTAACTCTCACTTTTAGCTGCACAACGGAATTTCATTCTATGCACAATCCTAAACGCAAATTCTGGTTCGCACCTCCAAGTCTTCAGTGCAGAGAACTTGGAGAATAAAACTGGAACCTCTATTCCGACTCGTTTCCAAACACTGATTTTAAGAACTACACAAGTGCTCTGAACGTTTAGTCGAATATATTTAACTGACCATATCCTCAACCTACACAATTTCAAAATTTTCCTCGATCATCCGCCATTTTGTGTGACTCCCCTTCTCGATGAAGGGCGCAGGCATGGGGGCCGGATAAAATGATGTCCCAAATCCCTTCGAGATGGAAACTCAAAAATGGTATCACCGATTTTCATTCAAAACGAAAAATGCACAATTTTTGTGGATTGCTTCTCGTCGCCTGATCACAATTAATGGGCGATACTTTACATGTGATAGAATATCAACCAGCTCTGACCATGCAAGCGTGTTTCCAACTCCCTGCGAATCGCCCAAGTCTGCATATACACAAGCTTGATGTGTAGACATGATGTGATAGGTGTGTGTCAGCACGTACCCTCACTTATACCACCTACTACGGTATTGTGAGTATTACGAGCGGCCAGTTAGCGTATTGATTACCACCAGCATGGCTCACCTTTCAGACAATGTAATGGTGTTCTTCTCACACGATGATGGAGTGATTTCGATGATGTTTTCTTTTGGAAATATTGCTATATGTATACGGCAGTGCGGAGATTTGTTTCACGGTGAAATTTAGCAGACACATCGCATCGTTGGTTATAAAATGACTGGTGAAAATATAGAACGGTCGTTGGGGATGACGGTGCGAAGGTATAGGCTGTGGGTATAACGCCGCGGTTATACCTGGGCCCTGTAGCCGCCCGGAGGACCTGGGACCCGTGATGCATCGCGGGGCGTGACGAGGCGAGAGGATTTTGAGAGCCCGCGATTGTGTTTTGACGTGTTTTGACAAACGGGCGCCATTATACCTAAGAAACTACTGACCCTTTGTGTGTATGGATGTGCACCGATATACCTGACACAAACCTGCCGCATCCTAGGTGGCCTGGTAAATGCTTTTCTAAAACAGTTACTGCGACATTGCCGGCACACAGGGGAGCCGGATTCATGCTTTCAACTCCCATTCCGGGATTCTCTATATTCCCTAAATCTTCCTTGACAAGATTTATACTATTTATTCAACGTAATGATGATCCCCCCCTATCGTTCCTCACTCCACACACGGTTCACTTATTAATTTAAGAAATTATTTTATTTCTCTATACGAAAAAAGTTTCAAATGCTGTAATTTTCATCTTGTCTCATTTTTTTCTCTTTTTTTTTGCGAACGCTACGTCAGCCGTCAGACGTAGGGCGTAAAGGTTATTATGCCGGAGGGGTACCAGGATGGAACAGTTAGTGATCTATGGTCTCGAGGGCAGCTGGCGTTTCCCATCACGACCTCATGCCAAAGCTAAACCGGGTCCAGTGTGTGCTGCTGTCTAGTGGCAATCCCTTAGACTTAAAAGCTCCAAGGAATCAGTGGGCTGCCTTTATCTAGGCTTTTCTAGCAAAAAAAGGAAGAAAGCGAAGAAGAAGAAGATGGAAAAGAAGAACTAATGAAAACTGCGTTGAATATATCCACACGTATTCGGCAGCTGCAGTGTTTTCCTGCACACTGCCTAGCACCAACTGCAGGGCGTAACCACACAGCTAATCGTCGAAGAACGCCCCATGTGTCTCACGTCGTAATGAATACGTGGTACTTAGGTATGGATCGCCACAGGGTTCAGGTTTCTAATTATCAGAATCCATGGCTCGCTGGTCCCGCTGTGTTTCAAAAACCAGAAATGGGACCGCGTCTGTGTTACACGAACCTGGAACTTGATTGATGGACCCTCTCGCCTCGTTACCTCCGAGGATGATCGCTCTTGTAAACAAATACCAGACACCATCTAACGCCTTCGCGATAATTGAATCCGAGGAATAGTTTGTTTCTGTCATAACACATCCCTCGAAACTGATACAGAGGTATATTATCTTTGAAGAAACAAAATTCGATTCGAATAAAATGAAAAGAAAAAGCACACGAAAATAGGAAGAAAAATATTGAAGATCCACCAGAGGGAATGGCCGAGGAATGAGCTAGGTGAAGAGCGGTGACATCAATAACACCCCTGGTGACCAGATTAGCCCCAGGTAGACGCGGGACGTCCTATCTTTCGGGTCGCGGTGTAGGAAAAGGCGGAGGATCTTTCTTGCCCCGGGGTACTTAACCGACTGTAGATGGGGATGTCTGGACGTTTGCGGTAAACGGAGCGACAGAGGGTGATCTATGTCCCCGGAGATCGTACACGGGGATGAAACGCGCCGCGGAAAACGGGACTGAGAACTCCACCGAGGGTGGGCTCGAGGGTACCTTCCTTTTTCACTCTCTCTCTCTCTTTCTAGTTTTTTACTAATTTTTTTGTTTGTTTTCTTTTCTGTCCCAGGGGACGTATAGGTCAGTGTCAATTGAATTGAATTGAATTGAATGACACAGAAGTCTCTGAAAATCTCTTCAACTAAATGCATAAGTCTTATACGTAGCATAAAAAGAATTAATGTCTCATACTTCCGACAACGAACGGCAGAAGTTGTCACCTCTTTATATTGAGATGCTAAACAGGCGAGTGGTGCCTTTATGAAATGTAAAATGTCAAATCGGCCACCCGGGTTGCTGGCGGTGTGTGGGCCCGTAATTATACATGCGGGGATATCACGAGCTGAAAGCGATTACAGTTTCTGTAGGTTTTAACCTTCGGCAAAGATCTTGAGCTCTGCGGGGTAACCAGCCAAGGTTTTGAATCTCGAGTCTCTCCGTCTTGACTTGCGTTATTTGGCGAAGTCTGAAAGCCGCGGTGTGGGCGTCAGAGCACAAAGGTAACAATTACTTTATTTTGACTTGGCTTTACCCCAAACATAAAACGCGGTAAGAAAAACGGAGAAACCTTTTCGCTACCTGCAGCCCGGCGTACCTACCTGTCGTACGATGTTACAAAACTCGCAGTACACACCAAATCGTAACAAATGGGATTTGAAAACCACTTTTGTCACATGCCGAATTCTAAGGGTTTATTCTTACCCATATCCACCACCATCCACGACCACGATATTCTTACAATAACTTTAGATGGATGTAAAATTTACGATCTCCTTCCATCCGTTCCCAATTCATTGTCACCGCGCGGGTTCGACGCTTGCGTTATATCCCTCTTTCCGATTTTTTCTGCCAACTTTAAATTTCACGCGGTCATCTTTCACAGAAAAAAAAAAAAAATCGATCGGACAATTTTAAGACGAATAAGAGGAGAGAACGTAAAATTTGTTTTAGCTAGTTTGCACATGAATGTAACCCAATTTAAGAATAAAAATTTCAAATTCAAGTCTCCCGGACTATCCTTTTGTGCATCTTCAATGTAACACTGCAGGGTGATCCTATTTTGCACCTGAATGACCAAGTCTGATTTTACGCGTACGATATTTTTCGACTTCTTTCGCCTGATCCTACGATGCTCGGCTAGCTCCTTGACAATAAAATAAGTGATGTCGAATTTCACACGCCTGTGATTTTCCCCTGAATATACTTAATCCTCGAGGACTTCTGGGGATGATTACAATAAGAATATCATCGTTTCTTCCATTGATGTAGGCACTAGATACTATTAACACACGAATGAAAATCAACATTCAGAACCAACCCCAACCAGCTTCACAGTCTTGTATCAAAAAATCCCACAGACCCAAAACTCGGATGATTTATTACCGAGACTACGTTCTCGATTATATAATTTCATTTTATATTTGTAAGACTTGAAGCCGCTCAGGAATGGTCGAACAAACAAGTAACGGATAAAGCTTTCGGATAACCTGAAGAAAATAGAGGGAAATTATGCCAAGTGACGAGAATTAACGATTTCAAAAATTAAACGGTGCACAGAAAGGGAGAATAATGGCTCGAGGATCAAACCTCAGATTAAATTCACCGTTTCCTCAAACAATTATGGAGGAACGTGACCAAAAACTTTTAGGGTAGAGCTAAAGCTGTTGAATACTAGTAAAAAAAATATACAAAAAAATATGGGAGGACGGCAGAGTGGGCCGCCGAAAATCGCGGTCCTGCAGCACATCCGCAATCCAAAAAGAAGACCCGCGTTCCAGGAGAAGAAACGAACTTGTAGAAATACTTGCCACGTAACCGAGACAGAAAATGACTACGAAATCCTCGTCAAAAGGCTACAAGACCTTGAGAACACTGGCGATAAATCGGACGCTGAATCGGCAGAGGTTTTCAATTTTATTTACACCTTTTTCTCATCTCGCTTTCTCTTTGTTTCTTGCAGATTTGTCTGTACCGAATGAATCGGGGGTTTTTTTTTTTTCTTTACAGCGAATCGGCACGGATTTTTTGGAGAACAATGCATCCTCTCAAACTTCGAAGACTGTTATAACCGAGGATAATGGAAGGCACGGATCAACGCTGAGGATTACCTGCGACAGTAACATCGGGAATTTTAAAGATTTTTTTGAAAAAAATTTGTGCACATTTGATGATGCGGAAGGAACCGATCCGGCTCGGTGTAACGAGAGGAAACCCCATCTTCATGGATATTTGAACGGCGTGCCGATCGTCCTGAAGATATTCGACACGGTATTGAAGAAAATTTTTTATATTCACACGCAGATTTGTGATTTTTATCTATTTTGACTGACTCAGTATTCATTTTCTCCACAGACCGAAGAAGACGGGACGAAAGCCGATCGCAATGTGAGCTAGAAAGTGACGAGGATAATTTATAACGTACTAAACGAACCGATTTTAGATCCGTTCATCACCTCCCCCGATCGCAGAAGCTGGATTTTCGAAATCGAAAAACAGGCCATGCGACAATAGGGATCAAAAAAACTTTCAGAGTGACATCAGTCGGCAAACGAGTCCGATGAGGAGAATCCAGTCGGCAAATACATCGCCTTGTTCGATTTCCAAAGAGTGTCTGAAGAGCGATGATTATACTTTCGCAGGGTGAGCGATTGGCGCTGATATTATCAGTAATTGTGATGTAAATCGTTTGAACAGCTACGCTGAAAATCGCTTTTCCTTTTTCCTCCGAAAGGCTAAAGTGTAGCCGGGATAATGAGTGTGTAGAAAAATGCGCTGCTAGTGAGTCCACTCTGCGGTTTGAAAAGGGGAAAATCTCTGATCATCAATCAAAGCTACCTGATGAGACATCCTCGCAAAATCCTCAGAGCAATAGCCTCTCGACTGACCATAGTAATAAAAAACCAGATAAAGGAGACAAAGAAGGTAAAGGAAAAAGGATCGGCAGTAAACGGAGAGCCTGGCTGACACCTCCGATTCCAGCTCTGAAATCAGAACCACGTAATACGATTATCGTATAATTTATGATCGGTTTTTATTTTTTGTTTAACACATTTCGTGGATTTTAACAGAAAATTTTCTCAGTCTCAGATCCGTCCACGAATCCGAATCATATATGGTTCGGGGAAAATGCTTATGCGTTTTTCGACGACGAGCCGAAGCCGAGGAGCACATTTAACAGCGAAAATACAGCCGGAAAAAAGAAGACAAAGGCGGTACAAGCTTTTTGACCTAATCCTGGCAAAAGCACTCTTAGCTTTTCACCTCGTTTTCTCGATTACAGAAGACGAATGATAAGCAAGAAATCGCGATCGCCAGGCTCACCGTAAGCCTACAAAAATCGCCTTTCCAAACGCCGGAAATTGAGGCGAAGAATTCGACGGAGATTTTTTCGAAAGATGAAGACGAACGGTGAGTGGAAAATTTCTGGGAATTACTCCGTGTTTGATTAACCAGATTTTTTTTTTGCGTGTTTGTTGGACTCTTACAGCGGCCGGAAGTACATCACCTACTCGGTACTCTTCGCCCAAAATTACGAATTCCCGTTGAAAAATTATATGAAAAAATTCATATATTTGGATTCCGCCTGCGACGTACTTCGGGACAGTAAAATATCCTGTGCCTCAAAATCAAAATACGATTTTTGCAACGGTATATCCGAACAAACTTACTTCACAGCTCCTGTCCGAGTATCAAAAAAGTATAAAATTTGGCATAAAAAATTAAAAAATTTACGAAAGAAGTCAGACATCCAGGCGAGTCGTCCTTGAAACTATTTTTCAATTTGCAATAACGTTTTTGAACGATTTTATAACCGATCTTACTGTGAAATTTGACCAGGACATTGATTGTAATGAACCAACATTCATCATTGCAAGAACACCTCCGTTCACATCGAGCGAGGGTTTGATGATGGCTGCTAAAACCGTGATCACTGTTCGCGAGAATCTATTTACTAGAAGATACACCGACAATTGTGGGGCCAAAGATATTACGCCGTCAAGATCGGAAGGCAAGAATTAAATAATTAGTAACCCTAATAATTATCATTAACTTGGAATTGAATCGGGTTATAAATCGGTCTGATGTTCGTACAGATAAACTTTGCTGGAGAAGGCGCGTGTTCAGGCCACAAGACAAACGGCAGCAGGATGATGATGATGATGATGATGACTCAGTTTGATATTCGGAAATGAGGTACGATTTTCAATCAGCATTTCCGAGAACGGTTTCACTCAATTATCCTCACTCACTTGCAATTAGGATCCGATAAAGTACCCAGTAGCCAAAATCCGTCGACGGAGATGAAGCTTGAGCGTAAAATGTGGCCACTTTTCGTTAGGGCTGCTGCAGTATATCCGATTCAGACGGATTTAAAAATATTTACGCGTCTACAGGGTGGTCGTAAACCGACTTGGAAATTTTAGAAGTATACTCCAAGTGCCACGAAGCTTTATTCGATATTGTTTCATTTTTCGTTCCTGACGATATCTTCGGAACGAATCAACGCATATTATTCTTTTTCATATCAATCGATGCGGTTTTTTCTTGCCTCGAAACTGATCGAATTTTGCCTTTGGTCGGTTCAGTAGTTTTCGAGTTATTCAAGAAACAAAATTGTGAAGAAAAAAATTTTAATTGATCATATCTCGAGAAATGGTCAACCGATTTTCAGGATTTTAATCTAAATCGATGGGATTTGCTCCAACTTAAATTTAGTTCAATTTCGGAAATAGTCGGCCCAGTAGTTTTTGTATTAGAAAATAAAATTTTACTTTTCGCTCACAATATATTAATTTTTGTTTTTGTAATCAAACTTTTTATTCGTTGGATTATATTTTTCGAGTTTGGAAAATCTGGTCGAGAATTTATAGGTCAGGTGACTCTGCACCTGCTTGATTTTTTCTCTATTTTTTCTATCATTTTTAACGATTCTTTTAAGAACCCCCTTTGTCATTTTAAATATGAATATCTTTGTGAATGAAACCGAAAAACGTGAAAAAGGTGAAGATTCTTTGCATTTGAATATCGTTTCTTCGAAAGTGGACACCTTCTACACACGGCGTATTCTCGAAACTCGAAGAGGGACTCGCGGAATGAATTACGTCAAATAAATTATCTCTTCTTTGTTGAAAAAAGAAAACACACTCGAGTCACCGCGGCGTAGTTCATAAAGATAAATCCTAAATCCCCGAATTAACCATAAAATGGCATTACGATATTACTCCCACTTTCTTTGAAAAACAAATCAAATTACAATACAAAAAATTTACAGTAAAACATCGACAAAGTTTTTCTTTTGGGGGGAACAGGTAATAATGTGAATTTATATCGATAAATGAAATGGCAATGTCTAAAATCCCGCAATTTTACTCCAATGCAGAATTAGTTGTACCCAAAATGTATTTTTTGGGGTTTAAAAATCGGCGTTTTGAAGGAGCCACATCTACGCACAAGTACAAAACATATACGCATCGAATTTCATCGATTTCATCAACTTCTTTATGACATTTTTCCTGCTAACCAGATTTTATATTTCTCTGTTTTTAGTGGTGCCAAAATTTTGTAAGAATAAACGTGAGAAGGATATCCCAGGACGAAGAGAAAGCGAGAAGCAGTCAGGGAACCTCAAGTGGTTGAAAGAAATTTCATGGCCATTCAAAAAGTCAGAAGCTCCGCGAGTGCCTCTGCTGATTATCAGCAAAGATTCTATAAATTCGTCCGACAATTCTCCCGCCTCATCGATCCGTCGCAAAAAATTGGGGAAATCACGAGCATCAAAAAAATCGTCGAAATCTGAACAGATGCCGGAGCTGCCGATTTTTAAATTAAACCCTCTGCGCGATAGATCGAAAATTTCTAATCCGAAGGATCCCGGTTTTGAGGAATTACCGCAAAAAACTTCTCGAGGTTCTTTGCAGTCCGATAAATCGGTTGAGATACTCGAAAAATCTAACCGCATGAATGGATCGAGTGAAAATTTTTGCTTCGCATCAAGACCGACGAGACACTGCGGAGATAAAGCGACGGAGAAAATTTATCGTAAACGGAAATCGGCGCTTCGTCGCTACTCAAGGTGACGATGAAAAATGGAAACAAAAAATAAAAATAAAAATATACAAGAAATATTAACCAACTGCCGATTTCCAGGGCTTCAAAAATCCGGAGAGAAAATCAGGAATCGAATGCGTCGTGTGGGACCGTCGGGCACTTCGATTCTACAAAAAAGTCGTACAAGGTATTCAGCAAAATTTTTTATTAGATATTCTCTTACCGGTTTTTATATATTTAGAAATATTTTAGGATCGATTTCGCCACTTCTTCGCGGGCAAATCCAAACCGAGTTTCAAGAAAATTAGACGGATTTTCAGGAAAGTGCATAACCTGAGCGGAAAATCGTCCGCAAACGAAGTGCCAGGGTGTGGAATTACCCGATCTTCTTTAACCGATATAAAGTTACCGATTTTTGAAAGCAAAGTGACGTGTACTTCGGGATCGAACACTTCATTCCACAAAATCGACCCTGAATATTGGCCCACGAAGGTATATCAGATTCGTCGTTGATAAATCGATTCGAATTTTACAATTTACAATTATTATTTCAGGAAGCTGCAACGTCGTCGATGAATACAACAGACGCTGTAGTATCTGCCAAAGACGGTTCTTCTTATTACGAAGAAGACATGCTGGTCAGATCGGATGATCTAAAATCGGCAGAAAAAAAATCGAGTGAGTTCTTCCAGCAGCCGAATGCAAGTGTCGAAAAAATTCTAAAAAATCGAATGCAGTGCGTCCAGCTGCGACGGAACGATCTAAAAAACAGTTTGATTCTCTTCAAGCTTGTTAATTAAATTTATTCTTCACAGTAGACAGCGTTTTACCCTGGCGTATCAAACCGGCAACATCCCCTACGCAAACGCAGACAACACCGTCGATCGAATTTGGTCCAATCGTGAATAAAAGGGGGAGGAAGTTTAAAAAATTGAAAAATCGTTATTGAAGAGTGACAAAAGGCGATAATTAATCGAAGAAAAAAGTTAACGAAGTGCGACTGGTGGACGAAAGAATAGTTGCGAGGCTGTAAACGCCAGTAAATTAACGCGCGAGCGAATGAATCGAAAGATCGGTATCAATTTTATCCTAATAATATTATCAAAATCGGATTACCCGTCGCTGTGTAGCTATTTTAATTAATCAAGCTGATTGTTTTCTCTCGTCCGATCTTGATGACAGAGCTCGAAATTCAGTTTATTATTTATTAATACCCCCCGAAATGGCATTCCGCAGTTTTACAACCCCCCTCCTAAACTGTCAACCGAGCTCTTTATTTTACATTAACACGCACCGGTTTGGTTAATGGGTATTAAATTTTTAAATACAATATACCGTAAGTGGCGGTGGGTATATTAAAATAAATATTCTATACCGCGTATAACCGGTAGCTGTATATGATACGCGTATAGTATATACGGCTGTTATACAACTGTTAATAAATAATGATATCAAACACCGCTGGCTTCGCTGCTTTATAATAGCTATAAGTGTATAAAGAGAAGGGGCAGAGATAGCTGCTGTACGGCAATAAAGCAATAAAGTTATTTATTTTCGTTACGGGCTGTGTATGGGGTATTCCACCTCAACTCGACGTCCCATCAGACTTCGACAATTTCAAAGTAGCAAAAATATTTATATAGTTCTTTTTGGGCGATTAGTTTCGTAGTTTCTGACGGGGCAGAATTACGTCATTTCATTGACACGAAATTTTTGAACCCATATAACTCGAAGTCCTTGTTAGTCCTAACAAGAAAATCAAGACAAAAAATTTTTTGCTCTTTGAATGTACTGTTTGAAAATATTTTTTTCAAAATTCTTCAAGCCCTGTATCAGACGTGTTTGATTGAATATTGAGAAATTTTTTTATGAGGAATTGACCATCTTCGATCTTGTCGAGATTTTAACACGATATTCTATGAAAAATTACGTAAATTTCAAGACCTTGCGGTGGATGAAAAAACTCTCAGTTCAGAAGTTGTTTGATCATTTGAAAATCGACAGAAGCTGTAAAAACGAAACGAAACGATCTGAAAATGAAACGATACAATGCTGAAGAAGAAGAAAAATGAAAAGAAATCCGAATATTATTTGTACAGATTAAAATATTTTTCGAAAAATAACTCTCCAATATTCATTCGAAATTTTGTTTGTTACCAAAATCGCTTCTATCTTTAGCATGAAAATTTGTACTAGGTACACTTTTCACTTTTTTTCTATATTATTCGGTAAAAATAATTACCTGACCTTTTTTCTTTTCCTTTTTCTTCTTTTTCTACTTTTACCTTTACTATATATTCGTAGCTTCTTTCTACACCGGACAAAGAATGAAGACTGTCCTTCGAAAGCTCGCAGGGAAAGCGTGAAAATTTAACACCCCGCATCGTCGTACTCCGAATTTAAACGACGAGGACCAAGAGCTGTGCCTCCCTTACAACGATATAGCTTGAGGTATGTACATTATTCATTGTTCACTTTTTAACACATTGTAAATTTGTACTAAATTCTTATTCTTCTTCATCCTTTTCTTCTTCTTCTTCTTCTTCTTCTTCTTCTTCTTTTTTATTTTTCGACTGGGAATTCTCATCTGAGGACGCCATCACCATAAGAATATCGCCACCTGTTCAGCTCGTCCCATAGACTGAAAGGCCCTCCTTACACCCACGCCTATAATTTCATCCCATGTTCGGTCAGCGTGTAGGTAGGTATATGATATTATGCCTGTGTACAGATATATACAGGGTGTCCTAGAAATAAATGTCCAAAATGAAAGGCGCCCTAGAGGAGGTCGAACTGAGTAAATTGTCCCGAAGAACATGGGCTCTGCGAAGTCGCGTTCGCGAGATATCACAGGTCAAAAAATATCGCTTTGCGCCACGATCGCGGCGCAAAGCGATATTTTTTAACCTGTGATATCTCGCGAACGCGACTTCGCAGAGCCCATGTTCTTCGGGACAATTTACTCAGTTCGACCTCCTCTAGGGCACCTTTCATTTTGGACATTTATTTCTGGGACACCCTGTATACATAGCTTGAAGATTCGCCCAACGAGTTGTGAATTTACACACTGTACATACAGATCTGAGTATATATATAGATATGTATGTATTTAGCAAATTTAAACGCAAACTGTGAAAGGCCCGTCTCATGCTATCCGTATACCCTGTACTGAAAAATCCCATCGCCTCGCGTCACCTTTGCAGACAATGAATCCTCTGACAGCCGACAACCGCGGAGAAACAGCCTCAAGCACGCTTTATTTTATCTGACAAGTTTCTCTCGCCCGGAATAAGAAGAAGAAGAAGAAGAAGAAGAAGAAGAAGGAGGAGGAGAAGGAGAAGGATGAGGAGGAAGTGAGGAAGAGCTGCAGTATCGTGGAGCGAATCAATTTTGGCAAATTGCTTATACAGCTGAGGTGCTCGCTTGACACCACCATCGCAGAGATCAAGATCCCATCTGCAGACATTAGCTGTAATTATGGCTAACAAGCTTTTCACTTTTTGGTAAATAAATATTTACTATTTTTTTTTCGTTTTTTTTTTTGACAGTCATTATCACGTCCGAATTAATCACAAGTTTGAACGGTCCACCCTGTAGTCTCACCCTCACCTTAAGGGGGCACAAAAAAAATTCGAAAATAATTTTTTGTTTCTCAGTCGCATCGGTAGGTAATCGAAACTTTTCGAAATTCCCGGGGAATATTCTACAATTATGTAATTTCGCGGAAAACCTGCAATAATATAAAAAAAAAGGTTAGTCGAGCTTCTTTTTTTCAAAATTTGATCAGAAAAAAAAATCCAAAATGGTTCGAGATCCAAAATTTTGCTATCCAACATTGGAATATTTTTTGACAGAATTTTCAAGAATTTCCTAAACGCATAATTTCCATAAAATTTCAAATAATTTTTGTAATTTTTTTCCGGAAAGGCTGAGCTTATGGAACATTTCCTCTTCTGGAATTGACCGCTTCTGCAGTGATTTGGAAAGAATGATTTTCAAGGTTTACATACCCCCTCGGGTAGTCGGCGTGATAGAAGAAAAAAAAAAAAAAAAAGAAAGAAAAACGTTTTTTGTTTAATTCTTTGATTCGTCTCGGGTGTATAACTTCGAATGAGTATATAAAAGAAGTTTGCGTGACGAGATATGTAGCCGCTGCAGCGGCGGTACGTTTATACCTATATACGAGCTGCGGCCATTTTGCGTTTTCTTCAATAAAATGACGGGGAATATAAACCGGTCCCCCGTTGCAGAAACTAGCTTTAGTATAAAAAGTAATGGCTCTTGATTTGTATAGCGAGGGGTACGAGATATGGTTCTTTGAGGCTTGCGATCCAAGCCTCATGGCGTGCAGACGCGGAGTAGGTACATACCTATACGTACGATATGGTATGGCGTGGTATATATACCTACTGCAGGTAAGCGTGAGACGGAAAATTCATAAGTGACTTAAGGCACACGATATAACCAAAGTAGTAATTAGTTGGCACTTCGGTAATATTCTTATACGAGAAATAAGACGCCCTTAGCTTAATGGCGCTTAATCGTCGGCGTATATTCTCATTTTTATAGGCTCTAAAAAAAATTGTAAGATGAAGAAAAAAAAGAACCACAAAAATACGAAAAAAAGGAAAAGAAATTACGATCTGAAATATATCAGAACGTAACGATCATTTTCGGGGTGCAGCTGATCATCGTTCCAGGATCTGCTTCTCGTTTTTTCTCTTTCACCTCGCTTCACGTCATAATGAGGCCATAAAAACACCATAAAATATAAATTTGCTGACCAAAAATTGAACCAATTCTGTTCTTCTTTCTTTTTTTTGTTTTCGTCAGAAACTTCCAAATATTTTCAGCTGATGTATCGAACTTTTACTGTATAATGCCTCGAGGCTGTGGTTGACAATTTTCAACCCCTCCGTCACAATTCCCCGCATGGATTTCTTCTGTTAGAGGGGTGATAAGTCGGTTAAATGTATATGTACACAGATCCGCAACGGTTTATCGCGACGATGTTTCCCGCGATATTTATCCTCCCCGCAAATGTGGGTATATACCCTCGCCCCTTGTAAAACCGCCCTAATATTAATAAACGCTAATATTAACAGGGCAGAACACCGTATGAAATGATTTAGCCTCACCCCATCCCTACCCAGTACCCCAAACTCCGACCACGTTATCCGCCAATAATTCGCCGTTTTAGGCCAATTTCGCGCACGTGGCTGTGGTGCAACTTTATCCTGAAAGAGGCCCCGACGCTATGTGCTGCAGTCGAAAAATAAATCTCCCCTCGTTAGTTGCTCCTAATTTTTTTTTCTAGGGAGTAAAAAAAAATCAAAATTAAAAAAAATGAGAGAATGTTGTGCAAATAAATGTACAAATTCTACGTCTAACAGCTGCTAATACATTTACCTATATATTATATACTATACCTACCTTGAAAAAGATTTGAACAAGCGTTGGACTTAGACGGCGGCTGCAGCGACTGGCTACAAAAGCGATTATCTTATGGTGTAGGTCGTCTATACGCCCGGGTCGAAAATGTATGGGTGTAATGGGAGGCCCAAATGGGCTCATCATTGAAGAAACCTGATTGGCTCTTGGCCAGATCGAATGCCCGACAAGGCCTTAATTCCGCTGCACCTTGGAGTATAGAATTCTACCTACTTTCGTGGTTAACCTAGTCCACGGATATAACTGCACGCCCATGCAGGAAGTGGAAAGGAAAATCGTTGTTTGACTAATTTTTTATTTTGTTTTTTGTCGCCAAAAAATTATTCAATTTGTCAAATTCTCGTCGATAAAATGAAAATGCTGTCAAAATTTTGACTGTTTCCCTTTTTTTTTTTTTTTGAGAGAGAGAGAGAGAGAGAGAGAGAGAGACCAAGGCCACCTTGTGCAGTATTCCGTTATGGCGGTCGGGATGAAGAACCATGGCGGATACGGTGGTGGCAGATGTTCACCAGGGGCTATGGGGTTTGGTTTATGGATTCATCGTGGTATATATATATACGTATATAGTGCTAACCCGTGTAACCTTACCCATCATAACTATACCTATCCCGACTGCTGAAGTTAGCTGAGAGGATATTATAACCGCAGGAGATTTCACTGTCCATGGAGGAGTTCTCTGTTATTGCTGTTGTATGGAATGGGATGGGATGATATAGCTACGTGGGTACATACGTGTGGTGCAGGACTGATTGAAAGACCTTAGACTCCTGCACGCGATCGTATGGGGATATAATCCTGCAGTCGACTACCATTTTGCTTTTCCCAATTTAAGACCGTACACAGGACCCTAGAAAAACCCTCCACATGGCGCCTCGTTCAATTCCTCCCTCCAGTTATCCTCCTCCAGCCTCGAACCAGAAAGGGAAATAATTATCTCCCGAAGGACTTGATGGATGAGATGTTGGTATTTAATGCGCCAGTTTGTTACGCGGATACAAAAATAATATTCGGGTATTACATGTACCGCAAAATTTTATAACAGAAACTCGAATTCTTATACCAGAACTCCACGTTTTTGGATTCAAATAGAATCACATCCTATGACTATTTTTGGTACAGATATGCGATCAATTTTTAACTACTCGCTATGAAAATTAAAAATTTTCAGAACAGAGGCAAGTTATTGGCTTCGGTCCCATTTTCGAAAATCGAGTTTTCATCAGATCTCGACGTTTTGGGTTCCTAGGAAACTATTTTGACTATTTTTGGATGGACGTCCGTATGTGCGTGTGTAAACAAATTTTTGTCGTACGATATCTTTAGAACGAATCGACCGATTGGAATGGTTCTTGCGGCGATCGAAAGGGTTTATCAAGACTTAGATCTGATTAGATTTTGGAGTCGATCGGTCCAGTAGTTTCAAAGTTATTCGAAGAACAAAAACCAACAAATAAAAATTTCATGTTTTCAGCGCATAACTCCTAAACTGTTCGTGCGATTAGTCTCAAAATTAAATCAGATTTAAGTCTTGGATAGCCCTTTCGATTGCCGCAAGATTCATCAAAATCGACCGATTAGTTTAAAAGATATTGCACGACAAAAATTTCTTTTTTTTTGACAGACGTAAGTTGATTTCGAATCACTCAATTTCGAATCTGTTAAATTGTTTAAAAACTATTAAAAATTTCGCACATGAACATACAGACTGAACGATATCTTCTGACATCAAATATAATTCCCTAAAACCTAGAAACGTTGACATTTGACAAAAACTCGATTTTTGAAAATCAGGCGGAAAAAAATGTATATACTGAAAACTAACTGTACTCATAACCTTCTTTAATGTATTTTAAACACAAAAGTATCAATTTATTGTAACGTATTTGACATATAGCAGAAAGTTTTAGGGTTGGCCCACAGGTCAACCGGTTTCCCGATTTTTTTTTGTTCGACGATATCTTGAGAACGAATTTTGACTTCCACGAAATCAATCGATGCGGTTTTATGTAATTCAGAACTGTTCGAAATTCGGATTTTATCGGTGTGGTAGTTTTTGAGTTATCAAAAAAACCAAATTTGGAACAGTTCTTTTTTTGATCAATTATATCTCGGGAACCGGTCAACCAATTCCGATCATCTTTCTTTCAATCGATAGCATTTGACCTAACTCAAATCTTATCAAATTTTGATATTAATCGATACGGTAGTTTTTGAGTAAAAACCGAAAAAAAAAATCAAGTTTACGGTTATACAATATCATTTTTTAAAATTGAAATAGTTTTACAATTTTTTTTCCCTCCTTGTTTTCAAATGAAGTGCAAGGAATTCTGAGATATTTAAATTCGGTGATCTTTTAGAGGGGTTCCGTTACACATTTCTCCCTAATTATTCGAATCCATTTCTCTTTTATCTGAATCCCAAGCTTGTGGCACCTGCGTCTAAAAAAAACCGATTTATACCTAAAAGTGACAAAATGGAGACTTTTTATACGATTTCTACCACAAAATGGAGTCTTTTTTTTATTTTTTAGATTCTTAGAGACGAAGAAATAAAACTAGATACAGTATAACACAGAAATAATGGCTTTTGGCAAACGCACCCGGATCTTCCGACGGTTGTTTTAAATTTTAAAGAATCTTAGCCAGGCGCGGGTATCCCTCGGCCTATTTCGGTCGAATTCTGTAAGGTAAAAGACGCGTTGGTATGGGTGTTGTACCTGCATCTATCGCACACATCTAAGGTATAAGTAAGGTGGCTGGACCACTGCAAGGGATAAAGGAATGGGCGGTCCCTTGGATCTCCGACCACGCTGGACCCTAGATGAGAGGATTGGGAGGATTGGGAGAATGAGAGAACCCGAGGACGGACTTGGTCCAGTCTACAACATACCCCACCACAACCACATCTTGACCGGTCGAGGTTATAAGACAGAGACTAAAGAGTGGGATGTGGGCGTCGAACGACGAACGACGTGAGCTGCTGCTGCTGCTGCCGCTGCCTTAGCACAGCTCATACGTAGTTCGCGATCTGCAGAACAGGATACATTTTGCACTTTATACCTCGAATTGCAAAACCCGAGATAATCCGAGTAATAAAAAAAAAATCATTCTGTTTATCTCTGTTTATTTTTTGTTTCGTTTTTTCTCCTTTTTTGGGTCAATTATCGATTCTTTCTCTGAATTAAGACGCGTTTAACGATCTCTGTGCAGCACCTGCTTATAATATTTAATCGATGCATAATCCTTCATCTTCTCATCAGTTAAAAAATGAATAAACAAATATATAAAAGGGATTATTCTTAGCGGGGTTATCGCCGAGGTATCGATACAGCTTTTCGAGCATACATCGCATTACCCAGCTGCAATGCATTGCAATTGCATTCCGTCTCATTTTCGATGCTGTTACAAGTACTGTGAATTTATTCGAGTATAATAAGGTACAAATGCGATGATATTTCTTTACTTAAAATACAGCAGCGCGGAATCGCTTATAAATCCCGATAAGGGATCCAGAATTGAAACGCGTTTATTGTAATCGCATCGCGTGATTAATTCGTACATGAGTATTATACCAGCGCTTATTCCAACGTCGGGATTATCTGTACTTATACTATTCACTTATTACGTTATTAATCGATGATCTGCAATAACTGCGTATTATGTATAAAGTATACCTATATATATAATAAAAAAGTATTGCCAAAAATTGTTTTTAACCATCAATATTATAATTCAAATGGATATTCAAATTCTCAATCTCTTTTTCTTCCAAAAAGATACGTTTCTATAATATTTCGATTTGAGAAAAATATTAAAAATTGAAAATTATACTCTTTATAAATTCTGTACAAGAATTTTTGCAAATACAAATTCTATAGGAGGTCGAACTGAGTAAATTGTCCCGAAGAACATGGGCTCTGCGAAGTCGCGTTCGCGAGATACCACCGGTTAAAAAATATCGCTTTGCGCCGCGATCGCGGCGCAAAGCGATATTTTTTAACCTGTGGTATCTCGCGAACGCGACTTCGCAGAGCCCATGTTCTTCGGGACAATTTACTCAGTTCGACCTCCTCTAGGACACCTTTCATTTTGGACATTTAATTCTGTGACACCCTGTATACTTGAGTATAGTTAAAAGTCAAGTTTGTAGCTTTGTCCATGTCTATATACTGTACAATATATATACTTGCTGTAATATTAATTATCATTACGGATATTAATGAGACACATGAGTCGTCGAGTGAGTAAGGTATATCTATGTATACACACGTCGTTCTCGCTTTGCTGTGAATAGTAAGATAATTAATGCACGCCGACGAATCTATGCATATGTATAGTATATATCTATACATCAGTATATATTACAGATACCTATACATATACATATATATGCTTCGGGTTAAATAAAGGGCAGGTTTCGTATTAGATCTTCGCGATGCCGGGATGCCCGAGGCACCTCTTCAGATTCGTGGGAGTCGATGAGTTCTATGGTCCCGTCTATAAAAGTGTGAATAAATTTTTAGTACCAAAAAAAAAATCCCCGAAACTTATCTAAAATTAAAAAAAAAAAAAAAAAAAAATGGAATAATCAATCGATAGTAAAATTTACTTGAATAAAAAATTTCAACTCGATTAGGTAATGTTTTTACATAGTATAATTATATACTAAATGAATTTATATGTATGTACCTAATACCGCACTATTTTTCACTTCGGTCGCCATAAATAACGAACTAATATTATTGAAAGAAATTGAATCTTCTTGAGGAACAGAAGAAATCCTCAAGCTACAGAATGCTTCTAGTCCCATATTTTTACAATTTTTTTCCAACGAGTTACACTCTTCGAAAGCTAGGGGTCAGGAATTTCGAAACCGATAGTAGGTATATCTATGAAAGTTTGGTAATTTTTTTGAGATGTTATTTTCTGAATTCTGAATTTCCAAAAAAATTGGTGTTACCAGCGATTGAAATACTCCGAGTATTCCTGTTCTTACAAATTATTTCAAAATACAGGAATTACTATCTCAAAAAAATTACCAAAAACCTTCAACGGTCCAATTCACTGTGTGGTCCAACATACCCTACTTTTACCTTCTGAAAGATATACATATTCACATTATATTATATACCTATTTATTAGTGGGTATATATAAGGGATTGTGGTCCCGCACACCGGCTATCTAATTACATCCATATAAATGAACCGCACCGATTTCTGCCCTCCATATCCATGGGTCAGTCCACGAAGAGCGAGACCCTTTGAGAAGTTAGTCCGAAAGGTTCGGGCACCCGCGATCACGAATTCGAATGGTAGCTCTCTGAACAAGACAATATATAGTATATACACACGTATATAGTATATGTATAGTATAAACACCTTAAGCCGCTGTTAAGTCTTCGAAATATCGAAACTCTACTGTCACAATGAACAGATAAGAAATCAGTTAATGAAATTTTCCCATAGATCATAATTGTGAGTCTCGTCAAAGTCTTAGACTTACAATTTCTGTAAAAACGTGACTTTTTGGGAAAATGAAACGTGGGATCCCGTAAGAGTTAGATAAGCCACGGAATTGAGCATTTTGGAAGTTTGATAAGACTCAGCCTGGATATAGAAGTACAAGGTACAGATGATTCGAAAAAAAATCATCAAAAATTATTTTCAATATGGGAATTAATTATAAGCTTCTGAATTTCGAAAAGGGACTGTAGGTATGTAATCACGAATCTCTATAATACCTATGTATTAGCGGATTATATAGCAAAAAATGAAACAAACAGGATTATAAGTTTTAATTGAAAAATTCAATATCGCTGTGATCCACGGGCGATGATTATACATATTTCAAATTTATCAAGGATTCAAAAATCTGATTCTTATATTTTACCTAAAATTTTGAATTTCTTTAGTTTAATTAAATTTACCAGCTCGCTTTTTTTTAGATACAATTTCAAAAGTTCGACCCAACTTTTCATCTGCAATTAATCATCAATATCCTTTTTTACATGAAAAATTATAGGTAATACTTATAAGTATATAGCCCTTTAAGATAATTATTAAAGAATTAGTCGCAGTTGAAAATTAAAATCAAATTCATATTTTGTTAATTTTTTTTTGGATTTCGTATTTATATTTCGATTTTTTTTTTTTTTTCAGTCAGAGAGACATATAGCGTAATTAGAAGAATCTTCGAGGGCAGCAAAATCTACAATTTTTTTTGGAAAAAAAAAAAACAAAAAAATTACCAAAAAAATAAAAATAAAATAAATGAAAGATGAAAAAAATTTACAAAATCAAACAGAAATTTATAATTGAATCCAAAAAAAAAAAAAGAAATTTAAGTCAGTTTCGTGACCGTCAAGTATTGTGTCTATAATAGAACCGCGGCTTAACGGATTGATGCCGCGCAACCGCGACCGCGACCGCGCGACGCTTACCTGTACAACATATTATACCTATATGTGTACACATACATTTATACATGTATATATGTATGTACTATATACTATATGTACATAGGTATGGGTATATCGCCGCGTATATAGTTGAGAAGGAACGTAGGGTTTCGGAGGTGGCGAGAGCGGCGCGGGGATAGTCGGCGTCCACGACAGCCGGCGCTGCAGGACCACCCAAGTTGAAAATTGAGTATACTTATATTCCATGCGTCGCGGACCGCGGAGTGGAGCGATGCAGCGCGCTATACGCGGTGCAACGCGGCCCGGGATGCAACGGCGTACTTACATATAATACATATATAGGTATATATACCTGCGGCCTATACCATACTACACCCGCGTCGCAGAAATATACAGAAAGACTCGTGCAGCCTGGCCATAACCGCGCCATCATCCGCGACGTAGGTACACCCCTGTGTCCGGATTATATAAAACCGCGCGCGGTCGCGGAATCGTCCTTGTCGTTATCACCAAAAAATAAAAATATAGATAAATATAAAATAATGAAAAAATCAGAATCGGACCGAAAATCTCGATTTCTTGATTATTTAATCGATATCAATCAGATTATAATTCGAGTATCTTACTATGCGGTTTTTTTTGCAAAAAAAAAAACCCTTTTTTTCGTTTGTGCGGTTCAATCGGAAAATTTTCTGGATTCGATCTAAAATTATTAATTATCAGAGCAAATATAATTGAGAAGCTTATTATCAATAGTCTTTGACTTTTTTAATGGTTTACTTTTTTTTTGTTTTTTACCGAACGAAATTCTGAGATCGAAAAATTCTTGGAGTAACTGCGGGGATATAATTACGATTTTTTTTTCTTCTTTCGAACTATAACGATAACTGCGGTGTGAAAAAAAAAATTTGCAAATTTTTCTAAAACGATGTAATTACCGATTTCAATCAGCATGATCATGTTACGTACCTAAAAATGAAAACAAAAAAAAGCCTAAACAATTTGAATCCTCTGAATGAAACTGAGAAGAAAATTTTGAACGATTATAAATAAATAAAAAAAAAAAGAAAAAAACCAAAAATGTCCACCTGGTACAGGGTACAGTATATAGGTATGTATACCTTATAACGATCGTTGTTGAAATATAATCTCCGAAGTAGTAGCAGCGTTGCGTCGCGATATCAGATCCGCCATGCAAGAAACGCGAGGGTTTTAAAAAGCGGCTAGAACGATCTCGTGCAGGCGAGAGAGAAAAATATAGAAATAAAGAAAGAGAAGAAAAAAATAAAATAACAAAAAAGAAGGAAAGGAAAAGAAAAAGAGAGAGAAGGAGAAAGAGTGACGACTTTGCCAATATATAGCTTAACTGCAGAGAGCGGCAACGCGGGCCTTTTGTCTTGAGCTTTTTTACCTCACCAACGAATATAGGTATATGTATATACCCTGACAGCGGCTGCTGCATCAGCACATCGCGAATGAATCGGCGAACTGCACATATTCGCAGCATCAGCACCATGGGATAGGTATATTATACCTTTACCTCCAGCTGTAGGTCGATATGTGTAGGTCTTGCTAGTAGGAAAATATCCACGTATAAGTTGAGGAAAATAGGCTTTCAGTCTTTTTAACTTCCTGCTATGAATATTTAAAATTTAAAAAAAAAACAAAAAAAAAACAAAAAGGGGAGTTATTGGTTTCGGTCCGATTTTCGAAAATCAAGTTTTCATCGGATCTCGACGTTTTGGGTTCCTAGGAAGCGATTCTGACTATTTTTAGATGGACATCCGTATGTGTGTGTGTGTAAACAAATTTTTGTCGTACGATATCTTTAGAACGAATCGACCGGTTGGAATAGTTCTTGCGGCGATCGAAAGGGTTTATCAAGACTTAGATCTGATTAGATTTTGGAATCGATCGGTCGAGTAGTTTCAAAGTTATTCGAAGAATAAAAATTGAAAAAAAAAATTTCATGTTTTTAGCGCCTAACTCCTAAACTGTTCGTGCGATTAGTCTCAAAACTTAATCATATTTAAGTCTTGGATAGCCTTTTCGATTGCCTTAAGATTCATCAAAATCGACCCATTAGTTTAAAAGATATTGCACGACAAAATTTCTTTTTTTTTTTTTGATAGACGTGAGTTGATTTCGAATCACTCAATGTCGAATCTGTTAAATTGTTTAAAAACTATTAAAAATTTCGCACATGAACATACAGACTGAACGATATCTTCTGTCATTAAATATAACTCCCTAAAACCTAGAAACTTTGACATTTGACGAAAACTCGATTTTTGAAAATCAGACGGAAAAAAATTTGTATACGGAAAACTAACTGTACTTATACCCTTCTTTAATGTATTATAAACAGAATAGTATCAATTTATTGTAACGTATTTGACACGTAGCGCGAAGTTTTAGGGTTGGCCCACAGGTCAACCGGTTTTCCGATTTTTTTTTTGTCTTTTCCTTTTTCTTATTATTGTTATTATTACTATTATTATTTTCTTGTGTTTGACTATTTTCCTCTGTCAAATCGCGACATGTAATGAAATTACCTCGTGCACATCGCATAGCGCAGTGCAATGGACCGAGATGTATTACCTATCTGTATAGTTTATAGGTGTAGAGCCGATGCCGGAGCTTGATGGGATTGCGGAACGATTGGCACGCGGTCGTGGAGCCGCATCGCGCGGTAGCAGCGCGGGATATTTCAATTGGCGCTATATAATTACATCAAACGACCGATTTCCACGTATCATTATACCTACCTACCTACCCTACCTACCTACCTACCAGCGTAAGACGCGGGGGGCAAATTACCTCCAGCTATCGCTATAAAGAGAAGAAATATAAACCCGCGCGTACGCGCGGGTTTATGTACCTACTTACCTCTATATATACCTGCAGCGGAATAAAATCTAGCCGGGTATTTAGCTCGCAATAATACGATAATAGTAATGAGCGAAAATAGTGAGAAATTTTGCTCAAAGTATGTTTTTTTTTTTTTTTTTTTTGTTTTCAATATATGGAGCATTCCGTGCCAACTTGACCAGATTTTACAACGCGTTTTTGAGTTAGGAATATTTAAAGCTATAATTGTTGGAGTCTCTTTTTTTTTCAAATCCTCAACAAATCCTGAAAAAAATTCGTTCCCTATTTCGATCGTTTTAAGATTTTTCCGACGATGTAACTGTTTTTTTTTTTTGTCTTCTTCTCGATTTTTGGACTCTATAACAAACGCGATCAAATCATGGAGAAGGCATTTTCTGGCGTTGATCCAAAATTTCCAAAGTGCTAAAAAAGAATAGAAAAAAAAAAAAAAAAAATACTTCCATCACGCAAAAATCTTCAAATGACGGAAATCAAGAATAAAAAGTTTTGAGAAATTTTCTGAGTTAAAAAAAAAAAAGGTGAAGATCCATAAAAAGGTTCGAAAATTCCTAACTCAAAAACTAAAGCATGAAAAAAGAAACAAACAAAAAAATTTGGGGGTAATTCAGAGGTGTTAATACTGTCATTTGAAAAAGTTTCAACCAAATTGAAAATGGCTAGTTTATAAAACCTGGTCAAGTTGGCATGAAACGCCCCATATATATACCTAGATAATATATTCACATTTTACAGCATAGAGAGAATTTTTTTTTATTACCTAGTACCTTTTTTGTTTCGTGTGATAATAGGACTTCAGAAATTGCAGCGCCAGGGGCTACGACCGAATCAGTCACTGACATTAGGAGCATTAATATGTCAGAGACCACGACGTCATTAGTAAATCTAATCTTCTAAAACGGTGTTATACAGTATCAGGGTTTGAGAAATTCCAACAATTTTTAATTTTTTAATTTTTTTTTCTCCCTCTGACGTTAACAGATATTAGGATATTAATTAAACGAGATATGGCCCGATTGCGTGGTATGTTGAATAATTAATTAAGCGACTCGATGATGGGGGAATAATTAGAGGGGAATTAGTATTCAGGTTCTTCTTTCAGTTTTAGTCGCGGTTTTTTGTAAATTTGTCTTTAAAATCATTTAGGTACGTTTTTAACTTCCCATTTCTTTTTTTTTTTTTTTTCGAAAAAAGGGAAAGTTATTGTATATAATCATTCCGAAAATGAAAAGTTCAGTTTTCACCAGATCTCCACGTGTTTAACCCAAGACAGTTACATGGGGTGTGTCACACCCTAGGCCATTTTCGAGCTACTTTTTGAAGAGTTTTCAATAAAGAAATTTTCATTTTACATCAAAAATCATCGACATCTTGGATATCATTTTGCCACTGAAATCTGCATGTTTATACAGTGCAAAATAAATATACTATTTGGAAAATCCACAAAAACTAATATAGTCGCCAGAAAGAGAATCCTTTCAGGAATCAGACCCTGCTTGAATTTGGTCGATATGTCAAAAAACAAAAGAAATACAGTATTTTTTGTAAAAAAAAGGGCATTTTTGCGAATTTTTTTTTTCACAAATTTTTTAAACATACTCAAAACTAAAATTTTCGTTACATTTTTGGATAGGTTGATAGAGAAACGTCTGAAATATATTCTAAATTTTTTTTGGGCCCCCAGAATAATTCTACGAAATTTTACAGCGCTTCAAAGTGCTTAGGGTGTGATTCTCATGAGGTGAAACCGTCTTGGGTTAAGATCTCTAATCATTTCCAGATGACCGTCATGTTGTTTGTGTGTGATTAATTTTTCGAACGACGATACCTCGAAACCGAATGACCGGATTTCATTTTTCCTTATACCGATCGATGCAGCTTTTCCTGACCTAGAATTCATTGGATTTTGGAAATGATCGGTGAAGTAGTTTTAAATTTATTCAAAGCCCAAAAGCGTGAAGAAATAAATTTCAATTGATGATATCTCGAGAACCGATCGACGGATTCAAATGATTTTGGTCTGAACGGTTTGCTTCGACTTGAATCTGGTTCACTTTCTGAATTAATCGACGGGGTAGTTTTTGTGTTTGAAAAACAAAAACCTGTAGCAACTTTTCGCTGATCGCGATAAATAATTCCTTTTACTTTTAATCAAACTTTTTACTTGTAGAATAAACCATCTTACGAGCTTAGAAACTCCGAAGTGGTAGTTCCAGGGCTGGCCCATCGAGGTCAGAGCTGAGACTTATCTACTTGTTTCCATTTTTTTTTTTTTGTGTTTGGTTTTAGATTTTGTCTGAAAGTTTCCTAAGAAAAGTTAAAAATGAAAAAGTTTTTGGAAATATCGTGATAATTTTATTCGTTAGTGTTAAAATATCCTGTTATCGCAGCTACAGTTAGTTAGCACGCGTTAATAACGAATTCACACGCGTACAGCTGAGAACCAATTAAGATAAAATGAAAAGAAAGTAGAAAAAAAAACGAAAATTAATTAGATCAAAATTTTCGATGACACATATTTTATAAACGAATTAAAGTTAATAACCTCGGACACGAGACAAACTGGTCACGCAAATTTTTAATTTTGATTTTACGTTTTTTTCACGACTGAGAGAAAAAAAAATTGCACGTGAATTCATAAACCAACGACAGCAATTATGTTTTAATTATTTTCCCGAAAAACTATAATTGCGATTTTTTTTCTCTGTCATTTTTAATTTTTTCTTTCTCCTTTTTCTCTCGAGCGATTAACGTGGGGTTAATTCAGGAGAGACTATCACGCGGCTTTACGAAAATCCCTGCCGAATAGGGGGTTCCCAGTTCGTTATCTTCCCCAGTGTATTTGTTCAGCTCTTCTATTAGCCCCCAACAACGACGATTCGTGTAGAACAGACCATAGGACCATCTCTCTCTATTTCTCTCTCTCTTACTTTACGATTCTTCTCTCTCTCGTCTCGTTTCATATCATCGTTTCGAGAGATGGTGCGAGATTATTCACCATCCTACCATATATACATGTATACATATAAAAATTTCGTTTTTATTGTTTTTTGACCCTACTTTAGTAAGTATTTTGCATTTTTTTCATATTTCAGTATGTGATGGTCCCCATCTTCAAAGCTACCACCAAAGGACTGACATTTTCAATTTTCTTTTGATCATTTATTAAACTAATTCAAAAACACAATTTTTCTAATTTCTGAAAAAATTCATACAAATTCTGTGATAAACAACGACGATTTTAAGACCAAAACGATAGTCCAGGGATTCCAGTTTTTTCTGATTTTTTTTCTTTCAAAGGATTTCATTATTTTATTTCAATAATTTCAACAAAAATAACGAAATTTTGTTTTGAGGCAATTATTTATTCAAATTTTCCAAAACATATAATCCTCAAATTATCCAAATCATATAAACATATTTCCAATCATATAATCATATGATTTTCGAAAAATTCGTCCAAAACAAACAAAAAAAAAAAAAATCCGCAACCAAAAATGTCTCATTTTTCATGAAATTATTGATATGGAATATCTGCATCTACTATCGACTATCGTTTTGATCCTAAAATCATCGCTCATCGTCATACTGCAGCTTGTGTGAATTTTATCAAAAATTAGAAAAATGGTGTTTCTGGGACCACTCAAATAACACAAAAAAAAAGGAATAAGAAAGATGAACGGTTTGGAAAAATATGAAAAAAATGTAAAATTGTCAGAGTCACAGGCTAGGTTACTTGGCACAGAATCCTCCGTATATCCTACCCGTATATACCTTCTATTATAATTATTACCTTTACAGTCTCGTATAATATAAGGTATAATGTAATATTCGCCGAGAAATGATTATACACAGCTGTCGGGTTCAATGTGTAATGATCCTGTGATTCCTGATCAATATATAAGATTCGCCTAATGTTACGTGAGAAAAATTTTATCCTTCGAGCTACGGCTGCGGTCCCTATTGCTTACCAATCTACCTATCACTGTAGGTACAGAGATAATTACAAACACGATGGATGTAGCTGATTATTTTTCTAGAGAGAGAGAGAGAGAGAGAGAGAGAGAGAGAGAAAACAGAGAGAACAAGATTCTCTTCTTGGAATAATGACCGCATCTCTTCGTAGAGATACTTTCTAGCCATATTCAGACAAATAATAAACAGAATTTGAGAATTATTATTTTTATTGAGTAAATGATGGCGAAAGTAAAAATCGAAAAATGCGAGAAACGATCATGAAAAGATCGATGAAAAGAATTTTACGAATTTTTCCTGGAGTCGGATGAGTCCTGTTATTTTCCTGTACCGGAAGTTTGTGAATCTGTCCGGACTTCGTGGTTGTCCATTTATCTGCAGAGTGTATGAGTAGTGCCTTCATATAATCACAAAAGACCTATTGTCTCTTCATTAAATTCCGTCTCAGCGGGGATCATGCTGAAAAAGTTCGATTATATGATGAAACGCGATGTATAATGGAACCAATGTCGTATATAGATTTTTCTATACGTCGCCGTATATCTACCATCGGTGAATAAGACAATCATAGTATACTGTGGTCAGTGATGAATAATAAGACATCGTGAGAATTTTCAATACAATTTTTTGCTCAGCTCAATTTTTGCTATATCGCGTCATAATTAATTTTTCAAAAAGAACTAGTTCACGTCTTAATTTTCTATCGCAAATCCTCAGGACCATCGAAGCTTCAAAAAACAAAAAAAAAAAAAAAACCCATTTTTGGTCGGGTTGGATCGTTGAGAAACCAAATAATAGTCGAATCAGTACGTTTTACAGTTTATTGCGCATATGTTCTTACGGGTATGACCAGAAAAAAAAAAATTGGCAATTTGTTGACAATTAAGGAAGTTAGCCAGCGCTGAAGATTGTCTTTTAAGCTTCAATATTCCTGTACCCCGTTTTAAGGGATGTAGAATATTTTTTCGAATGTGTTTTTTGTCGTGGTTTTTTTCAAAACCATGTTGAAAAAACGGAATAGCTGAAGACTCTTAACTCCAACGATCTTAAACCAGTCAGGTACGAACCTAGCTATTATCCGAAGGTCTCGGTTCCAGGGGATGTTGGTCCTCCTAGGCTATAAGGTAAGGATTACGAGGCGTAGTACGTGACCTAACATCCGCCGGGGTGCCTTAGGTTTACCCACTATACTGAAATGGAAAGAGAGGGTGTTGGGAGCTCAGGGTTTGTGGATGAGCTGCCACTCGGGGCTGATACCCCATGCAACCCTTCTCTAATCTGCATAATATTCTTATTGTTATAAGTTGTTCGACTCTATTAAAACCGCGGCGAGCCATCCCACGAAATCCAGCCACATACTTCGACCCTCCACTCTCAACCGATGACTAAAATTGTTCGTAGTTTCGGACTTGGGGGCTTGGGGCCAGCTCGCTGCTAGGCCAAAGGATCGGTCAGGTTTGACCCACCCTCTCTAAAACCGAACGAATCCTTCCCATTGGTCATGGCTTATATCCACTAATAACTAACAACACACCTAGCGCGATGACCTCACCATACACGATACCTACACCATACACACACTAAATCACGTGTATATCTGTTCATGGATGGATTATCCGGATCCTTGGTACAGATAGAGACGAAATAACACACCATGCCCATACCTCAGGGCTAGAGAGGGTTAAATCGATACCATCATTTGTGGATTCTCTTCATAGCGACCCTGGCAGACGTTTGACGAGTCAACCAAAACTTTATTTCTTACGACACGCTACTGCCAGAGGTCACCGATGTCCGTTCAATCAAACAGTCAACGCCTCGACTGTGTATCGATTGACGAACAAATGTCATGGTGATGGTTGGCTGGCAGGCTGTTGTGTACAAAACTACGTACGTATGTATCTACCATTCGATTCATTCGTTCGGAAAGTTCAAAGATTCTTTTCAACGGTTATAACAGGTTTGTCTGTTGATGTGGAGTGCGAAAGTCTGCGCTTTTTGTAGAAGAGTTATTGAAAAATTGACTTCGAGTTCTCGAATGGACTTTGCATAAGAGATGATCAGCTTTTCCACGTCCTCATTGCGATAATCTGAAGGATGATCCACGAGAAGGCATGAAGATCAAAGAGCACTCTGAAATGAGCGTTAATTACTGCGATCTTAGAAATTTTTGGCAACAAAGTCACACGGCTGATATTTCAACAATTTATTCCGCTCAAACCGTGACATTTGCTTTTGCATTGGACAGTACGAGGTCTAGTCGATACCGTGACGGAGGAAGTCATGGAATGGTGCATTTTCGTCGATTGTCCTTGAATTGAATCCAACTCTAATTATAAATGATCCATCTTGTTTGAGGAGATCGGATTCAAAGTGCAAGAAAAATCGCTATTCAACCCCCAAAAAAAATCGCGATTTGTTATTCTTTGAATAGAAATCCAAATCCTACTCGTCTGAACGTTCTTTCTTTTACGAAAGTTGATATATGTATAATTCCTTCACGCAATAATTATGCTTCGGATGTAATCGCTCATAGTCTTTATTACAGATCGTAGCATCTGTTGAAACGATCATTATTCGAGTGATATGTGATCGAGCTATACGAACTAGAAAAGAGTGATTATAACCTGCGTAACGTATACATCATGCCTCATACAAATTTAAAAGCGGGCTCTCTGTTCTGTGGTGAATTTTTTTTTTTCTCTCTGACAGCTGCCTCATTAGAATCTAGGTACGTGTGCGGATGTAGATATAGACTTTCTCTGTCTGTAACCCGCAATCTTCTTTAGTCCCGGCACTGGCTCGCTAATTATGCCGAAAATATTTCGATCTGCAGGATAATTGATCAGGTATTGAAATATTTCGGTGCAAAATGAGGATATAAAAGTATATTTCGGAGGTAGAATCTGCGGAAACGGAGACTACGATGAAAGAGAATGAAATAAGAGAAGAGAAGAATAAGTTGCAGCGAGTGAATTCACTCGCTCGGTTCCATGATCGCCAGTTGGTTAAACTTAACTTTTTACCGATATAGGTATAGGTATATATAAAACTGCACAGGCGAAGAGGAGAATCGAGCTCTTGTAACAAGGACTGAAACAAGGCCGCGGAATGTGACATACGTCTCCATGGAAGGCCCCCGAAGGAAGGAATCTCTTCGTCTGGTGGAGTCGGTCTCTTCGTTCCGTCTTTCCGGACGCGAAGGGCGAATTGCCCGGGTCCGTGTGGCTGACATTGACGGACACCGCCGCCTTTTGCTTCTCTATCACTGTGCGACGGACTTCTGTATGCAGTAGCGAAAGCCCCGTTCCGATTGGCCGTTGAAAACTGGACAAGGATCCACTGGAGAGCTCAGGGTACCCAGGGCACCCAGGGAACGCAAGGAATTGGCATCGGGGTCTCAGCTCTTGATCTCGAGCAGGAGAAAAGGAACTACAAAACGCGATTTAACCGCGCAAAGGTACATGTCAGGTGTACTAACTGCATGTGGTGTTCATCCTCGCCGTTTGACGTTTTATTTAAACTATGGATTCCAAAAATTCTTTCTTTTGAATACAGATTCCACTTGGCGCAAAATTCAACGAATAAAAAAAAAAAAGGAAACCTCTTCTAGATCGTAAATAAAAAATCGTGTATCGGGAATAACAAACAACCGTCGATTTTTAATGGACCATAGTTCGGTATGGTAGCTGGGTTTCCACCTGCTCTGATCAGGATTAAAAAAGAAACTAGATAAGTATGTCCTTTTTTTCGTATTGATAATAGGGGCTTAACTCCGAGGTCGTAGTAAAGTATTTCTAAAGCTTCGAAAAGCCAGACACATATATTCCCGAACACCATTAGCTGGTTGTAAAAACATCACCGGTCAAAATGACCTGCCTATTAAACCGCCCAGATTTATAGCTATTATTTCAACGATGGATATAATGGCGTCTCAACACTGCACTTCTGTACCCACCATGCATCGAGTTGTATAAATCCAAAAATTGTTCGACAGGATCCAAAAGCTTTTCGATATGATCAGATTTTGGTAAATTATTATTTTTTTTCTTCTAATTTTTGGTTCCATCTTCTAAACCGAACAAATAGAGAGAGAGAGAGAGAGAGAGAGAGAGGGGCAGGGAGGGAGAAAGGGGTATACGAGCAGTCGTTAAAAACCAAGAAGAGATCGTTCGTTCACGGTGCCTCCGGACACCAGGAGACTTCCTCGACGTGACAGGTCGACGGATGAGAGACGTTTTGTTATTCAAATAAGTGGGTAAAGTTGGCCCGCGATATCTCTCCCACCTTTATTTTATTTTTTTTTCTCTCCATTTCTCTCTCTCTCTCTTATACCTTTCTCACTTTATTTATTTTTATCTCTCTCGCTATGCTGCAGAGCCTACAGGAGCGTGACTCGCTATCAAGTTCACGGATCTTGTGTTCGGACCACGTGCGTGCGTGCAGACTGAGATTCTCACCCTCAAAAACCACGAGCATTTGAAAAAAGAACACGACTTTTCATTTTTCAACTTCACTTGTCCCCCGGAACCTCTGGCTCTTTCCTATTTCTTTTAAATAAATATAATCCACCGTTCGATGAACACACGTGAGTGACATCCGCGTATGTTCAACAACGATGATGTTATATCGGGAGAACTCGATCACCCTGCTTTCCACAGCTCGTTGTCGCCTCGGCGAAGAGTTATGGGTGTATAACGTAGGTTATAGATAGCGTATATGTAGAAATTGCCTACATCAGCCTACGCAACTAGGTAATTGGCTCGTTTTGATATCGATCCTGAGCTCCTCGATTTAGAACGAATCGATAGCGCTTGAGGCGCGGCTGGAAATATATAAGAGCGACTCAGCTGTCTCCGAGAGCTTCGTCAGAATGAGGATTCTCGTTCATTTCGATAACCGTGAGCCTACGTGTGGAAGGATTTTGTGAAAGCGTCCTTTTTAGTCCAGGCAGAGATATATATAGAGAAAGAGAGAAGGAGGGAATTTGTTCTCCTTTCGTATTTCCCTCGTTCAATTTCTTCAAAGAAATCAATTCACTATACGTGCTGCTGGAGGAATAAAAGATAAGGCGAACGGAGAAGCGAGGGCCACGGACGCCCCTCAGCTAATGTATCAATCATTCTGTTTGCGTAACCTCTGACACGCGCTCACCGGTCTCACCGATATACCGTTCTTAGAGGAGTGACGTTCCTATACATCCCATTCCCCACCCGCACCCACACCCTGGAAGACGCCTTAACACCCAACGGCGAAGACCTCGACGAGGAATCAATAAGCCCTGTGAACATCCACCTACTCGGTAGTTTTAGCCACAGCTGCAGGTATTGGCGGTCAGATATATTTAATTGGGAATTATACAGGACGAGAAACGGCTGTGAATCGGTAAGAAATTTTATCGTTTTTTGGGTTCCTGTAGTACCCATCAAGACGGGCTTTTAGTTTCTCAAAAAAAAAAATCTCGATAGTAGGTAGACATGTTCTTTCATGGATTGGCTAGAAGAACGTGGTAAGAAAACCAGCTTCGTCAGCATCCGGAGAATATCTCCATGGCAACCGATATCGATTAGAGCTTGGAGCTTTCTTCGTACGTACTTATATATAGGATATGCCTATAGAAAATCGTCGCTGTTGAAATTAGATGGTAATTTTTTTCTTTTACTTATCTTATTTATCTATATCCGCACTTTACAAATTCCCCAAATTTTCAGTCGAGTATAAAAGCTCGACTGCAGTAGTCGTCGGTCGTTCACGGACTGAATCAGAATTTTTGTGTGACTGTATAATTTTATATATTCTATCAAAAAAAAAAAACCGTAGAAGCCTGTGCAGTAGAAAAATTCATGGAAATTTATTCGTATGTGGAGAATAGAATAAGCAGATCACGTCGAAGGGTTTAATTTACCAACTTGAATTCGGGCGTTGAACGAGAGTCTCATTGAATTCCGTCTACCAGCTTTTATAAACTGATAAACCCAATCAATGAGCTGCGCTTTATAATCGTTGAGAATTTTCGATCTACTGTATGTTTCATATGACGCGGACTCTACCGAGTCTCTAATTTTTTTTCTTTCTTCTCTGTGATTTTCTGCGAATATATCGAGACGGTATCGGGACGTGGCGCCATCTTCGATACGTTGAGTCACCTTTTTTTTTTTGATCGGGTAGAAAAATACTAAAATATAAAAATGATTTTTTTTTTTTTTTTTAGTCAAAAACGGGAAAGGGAATTATATTCTTCGGGCTGATTTTCTGCTTCAGGCTTCGCCGCCTCCGAGCTTCAGGATAGACGCGTCAAAACCGATGCATGCGTATCCTAGACAGGACCTCATAGATCCTCGTCCGGATTACGACTCAGCTTTTACCTGGCTTGACCGAGACTGTCAAGATCTTAAGTCGAGCGAGAGAAGATGACTTCACGCCTTTTGACTATTTACAAAAAAAAAAAAAAAAAAGAAAAGAGGAACCAATGCACCAAAAATTTTAACCTCCAGCTGCCCCGGAGTTCATATTAACTTTCGATTACACGGGGATTTGGATAACGGTATAAATATACCCACTTGAGGTAGCCTTTCGCAATCTCAGTTCCGATCGATTGTAAATGTTGTATAATATATGCTCGTTGGATGTATGTACAGCGTTAAATTTTGTACGGGTTAAATTTCGAGTGAAGAATATACATATATATAATTTAAATTTTGAAATGAGTTACAACGAGGACTAATTAACTGCTGTATAGCCTGTGGTTAAAAATAATAATTAGTTATGCAAATGCGGTACGTTTTCATTAAATAATTAACTCGAGCGAATAGCGAAGTAGGATATGCGGTATAAGGTACATACATACGTATACGTGTGGGGAAAGAATATGTTCAAGTATAGCATGGTGTGGAATTGGATGTTAAAACGATGAAGTATGAGTATTATAAGGAGCTGAAGGCGGAGAAGAGAGGAGTCGACTATATAACGCTGAATGGTCGTTACATATATTCAATTCACAATGGCAATTAGGTGAACGCAAGTGAAATTGCATAGCAAAAGCATTGTTTTAAACGTTATATGGTATTAATTCACTCACCGTGCTTAAGGAACCGGCTGCTTATAGCTATACCTACATCCCATTATGATTGCAGCTCATTAGGACTTCTCCTTAATCACTGGAATTACTGCAATACGAGTAATTGCACTCGGTTTAATGCTCAAATAACCCCCACGAACGACTTAGGCAAATCATGAATATACTTCGGATACCTATATACCTGCACATTTATTATAAGCAAATTTAACGAGCTCGTGGATGGATAAACTATACGACAGAGTGAAAGTATTATACGTAAGAAAGGTCCATTATTTCACGTGAAGATAGATTTCAGGCACATCGTTGGTCCAATTCAACCTCTCAAGGTCTTGCTCTCTTCAGACAGCAATTCTACAGCTTATGAACGTAGGGATCGGTGAAAAAAAAATCACGTGAAAAGTTACGGTCAATTATCCAAAATTTCCAATATTTAGGCTACTAATTTGCAAATAACTTGGCCAACACGAAATTGTAAAAAAATTCCCTCGTTCACACGATGATGATTTCTTTTCTGAACAAAATGAGCCCTCAACGGTCTTAATCGGAACAACGATGCGCCTAAAACCTTACGACAAAGGTTTTCAAAGAAAATTTTTTTTCTTGATGTGAAATAAACTTTTGGCTGAGAAATAAATGCATTTTGGAGTACTTCGGATTTCCAAAACTGCTCCTTATGAATTTTTACCCGAATGCAAATTTACGTGCAATTCTTAAATGGAAATATCATCGATATATGGATGATCGTCACTGTTACGTACACATCTCCCCATAGCAGGAATACAATATACAAGCAATATAAGCCAGTTTACATCTCTACAATCATGATGCTGTTCACCCTCCGACTGATGCACTTGTGTCACAGGACTTTGAGGGCGTGTTAAGACCGTTAAGGGTCTCCCAAACTCGTCGAGTAGGGTGTGTGCTCCGGTATTCCAGACACGCGTAGTGATTTGTATTCCCAGCTAAGTTCTTCACTCGAGGTTTATACTCGGTCGAATATTTCTGACTGATCTATATTCTTCCAGCTCTTGTCCTACCGCCGATTCGCTGCAGTATTCGAGTCTGCAGTGATTATAAAAGCGTCTTTCAAATCGCTGATACGATTTGTAAGGAATTACTCTATCGAGCCAGTTTTTTTTCACAAATTATTCCCAACATCTTCAGACATTATTTAGAATTTTTTTCGATTTTTTTTTTCCGCTTTGCATCGCATAGAAAAAAATTGGTCCTCGGAGGGTACAGGCCGCTCGTTCGTACAAACTACTTCAAATTTTGAAAAAATACTCTTCATTCGTGTTATAGTTTTGGGGAAAATATATTTCCTCCAAATTCCAAAACGTCTCGATCGAAGCTCCATAAAATCTCGAATAATTTCTAAAAATGTCTCGAGAAGGAAAAAAAAAAAAAAAACTGAGTATAGCTCTTCGAAGAATGGCTTCGTCGAAAGCGGATCTTAGACTAAAATCTGTAATAACTTTGGATAAAATCGTGAGTGAATAAATATCGGTATATACGGCGTGTGCGATTCCTTTGAGTTTGTGCACCGTAAGTGTATCAAAGAATCTAAAAGATCTTGAAGAGATCTTCTGCAGGGACTGTGCAAAGTCTAGCCTTAACTTACGTCGGATATATACCTACGTACACGGGGAGGCTAGGTGGTCGTAAATTAACATTTATAAGCCACAATCGCGGCGTAAACCAAAATGATTTATTCCCCAGTATACTCGAGAGTGTAAGTACTCGACGTATACACGGCGTATAGTGTATTTTGCAGTCGCGTATAAATATATATATACACGTATATACTTACATATATATACTTATACATGATACGCACACGACTTTGCGAATGATGCGGCGGTGGTGTCCGCGCCTTGAGGACGTATGCTATAGCTGCGTTCTCTCCAGCTGCACAAACTACAGCCCACAGCTACAGCAACAGCTACAGGGGGAGTTCGCGTTCTTCTTCTGCTCCGGTACCAAGCGAGCCGCGGGTTTGCGAATCTATGCTAATTTCACCAATTATTTGTTAAACTCGTAAAAAATGCGGCTCGTTAGAGGGGGCGCGTGACATGATTACGGGTTGCGAAAGCCGCTAACAAAGGACCCCAGCTGGTAAGCTCACGGCGTTCTTAGTTATTCGGTTCTTCTTCCTTCGTTCGGCTCTACTCTAGTATAAATAGAGGCCATTTTGAATTGGAATTTAGTGATACATTTCGCGTTTGATAAACCGAAGGAAGAGAGTAACGTCGTCCAAATATCTCCGCAAAAAAAAAAAAAAAAAAAAAATTATAAAACGGCACAACGCATTGTGAGAATGTGAAATTTGAAGCTCTCTCATCCGGACGTGTACGTGGGAATGTAATTTTTCATTCGATAATGAGATGACTGTAGTGTAAAAGAGCCGTGGTTCCTTAGAATTAAATCGTGTCCAGATCGCAGCCGGAGTTTCGACGTATGAGATCGATCGCGGTGATTAGGAAACGGCCGGTGATTAGCTCCGATATTTTGTCGAACAGTCCGGAATCCGAGATCCCCCAAAAACGGGGCTATATTTATTCGGCGATTATTAAATACCGTGTATATCGCCGCGAATTGAAAACCACTGTTCAACGTGTGTGGTCCGCTGCGGCGGCGAGGTGCCGACACTCAAATTCCCCCTTCTTCCTTCATCTTATTCTTCTTATTTCTACCTTCAAACTAGCCCCCTCTTTATCCATCCACAATACACCGGGGTAATTCTGTCTCCCTTTTTCTCGCACGTCATTATACTCCGGCGCTCGGCACGAATCTACTTTAAGACCTGCGTCTCTGTCCTCCTCTTACACGCCCAGATCAGAAACCGACTAAACGAGACAGAGCTACCTTGGCTAGTCTTATTAACCGGCGTATCGTTCCTTCCTTATTCCTCCCGACAGCTAACAGCGGTTTTAGTACGACTCCGTTTCACTCGCTCTTGTTACCCTTACGTCGATCGAGGAGTATGTGATTTTTGGCACGATTTTTTGCTCGGTAGATAGTCACGCATGTGTGTGGGCTTCGGTGTTTGTCTTTTTTTTGACCATAGATTTTTCTATTTTTTATGTCGATTCAAGTTTACATCCCGAATGTATGACCACTTGGATAAGTTCGATAAGGACGTAACTACTTCGGCTGCTGATCACGCTGCAGCACTGATCCGTGCAGTGGGTAGGTATACATATAGCCATGTTATACCTATAGCGACTGTGAAACGCGCCGGTTTATCTCGGCCAGTCGATCTTTAAGGTTTACTTTATTTATACCAACGCGACTGTGACCGCCGCCCCAACCTGTTTCTCGGTGTCGCCTATCTGCGGATACTATAACCGCTTGACCACCACCCGCCGATCACTGGCATCAAAGGAAACGATGCAATTCCGAATCCTTTACGCTTTGGTCAACCGAATCTCCTATACAGAACACGACCTTGTCTTTATCTGTCTTTGGCCATTGGTCAACCTTTGAAGACAGATCGGCGGTTCGTCTAGTCCCAAAAACCAAAAATTCAGAATTTGGGAAAGGGCAAGCTCCGCGCGTCTCCATTGGCGAGTGTCACCACGAACTCACATGATCAAAGGATCGAACGAAATCACGAAAAAATCGTTTTCGGGGATGAAAAAGTCGCCGAAAATGGGCGTTAAAATTGCCAAACATTGTGGAATCACTAAATCTCGTCTCCGCGTGGTATCCGGGATGTTTTGACGTAAGGTGTCACCGAGGCAACGAGGCGGGGCAGCTTATAGTAAGGGCAAACAAACTGCGGTGATGTTAAAAGGTCGGTTGGACCGGAGGCTAACAGGATTTGACGATTAGGGTCGGCTGTAGGGCCAAAAGTCGGCTCTAGTAAACGGAGAGTGGTAGTTCTTTTCTGCAGGACAGGCTTAGCCACGGAGGGTAGTATTTTCGCGTCTTAGAATTCCTGGTTTCTGCAGCAGTGGGTCAGGGCCGAGGATCCTTTGTTTCGTGTCTCATACCTCGAGAAAAAGTTAACCGTGATCACCGCGACGGAGGAATCGGTAAGCCCGCTTCCTACACCCCGCTGTGAATTTCGACAGGAGTCAATTTTTATGGACCCAGATCCCTTTAACCCGACGCAGCAGACAACCGCGGAAATATTTTGACGTCTTCGACTCGGTGTTGTACCTGTAGCATAAAACTGCAGTTTAAGAGCCCTCAACTGACCTCTCGGAGCCGAGGCTTTCAAGTCGGTTCAAACTACTCGATACATCGAACCCTGGAGCTTGATGATCGGACATTCTGTCAATCATTGGATCGTAGAAGGATGCAGTCCGGAGTGACAACTCAGTCACGCCGTTTCGGATTATCCCTCCAGCTACACGTAGCCACTGTGGAATGTTTTCTCCTTTTCATTACACCCGTCAAGCGTTTTGAGCCCCGTGAAGCCGGGGTGTAAATACGGACAATGTTTTTACACCCCCCAAGGAGCAATTGGACACGCGAGAAATAATGGAACATAAACAAATCCCGGTGAGAATAGAGAGGAATGAGGAACGAGGAACTGCAGGAGAGAGGAGACGCCTCACCGCAATGGACAATGTCCGAAGTTCTGTACGGACAGACCTTATTGTCCAGAAGTCAAAACAGTTTGCGTTTTAAATTAGACGAGAATAAAAAGGAAGAAGTCAAAGTGGAGTTTGTTGATCGGTTCTGAATTGAAAGGCATTTTCGAACTTCTAAACGTCCGTTTTTGAGGAAAAAGTTACTCAGAATTTTCGGGTACGTGACTAAAGGGAAATCGAAACGAGGTCTAGGCCAGGTAGGTATACGTAAGGCGTACCTAAACTGAGTCTGAACCGTATCGTATCTTCCTTTATAAGATAATGCTAATTTCTTTGGAACGAATCGTGTTTTAGAAAACAAAATACTTTTACTTACTACAGGTACGTACAATCGGGGCACGCACTATGCAGTAATATGCTGCCACCTACCTGACCGGATCTAAATTGTAAAATTTTTAACGCTTTCTTTGGCTAAGAAATGCGGTTTTACACTGTGTCAAAGTCAGATAGTAAAATTATCAAAGCAGATACCTAGTCAAGGGTGAAAATATGGGAATTATAATCGCAGTAGTCGAGTTGGCACATACAGGTATGTATCCAGCTTGTTAAAAAGAAAATATGACTTCCGCCTGTATTAGAATAGGATAGTGAACGTCGAGCTAGTTCACGTGTACCTCCATATCGGGAGGGCCGGCGGAACATCGTGAACACGGTCTGATTCTGCCTACAACACCGACGGATTTATACCTCCACCTGATTGCCGGTGCAAGCTCGTATGTTATTCGCATCTCTGGGGCTAAAATAGTTTTTATTGAAAATCCCACATACGATATACTTGCTCACGCATGTTACTTATAAATAAAAATCCAAAACCCCTACTCCCCGCGCGCTTTACACAGATCTCTCCCGTTTCAGAGAACCGGTACAGCTTCGTTTTGGAAATTCGGAGTACTCCAAAATGCATTTATTTCTCAGCCAAAGTTTATTTCACATAAAAAATGTAATTTTTCTTTGAAAACCTTTGTCGTAAGGTTTTAGGCACATCGTTGTTCCGATTGAGGTCGTTGAGGGCTCATTTTGTTCAGAAAAGAAATCCTCATCGTGTGAACGAGGGATCTTTTTTACAATTCCGTGTTGGCCAAGTTATTTGCAAATTAGTGGCCTAAATATTGAAAATTTTGGATAATTGACCGTAACTTTTCACATGAATTTTTTTTTACCGATCCCTACGTTCATAAGATGTAGAATTTCTGTCTGAAGAAAGCAAGACCTTGAGAGGTTGAATCGAACCAACGATGTGCCTGAAACCTTACGACAAGGTTTTTCGAAGAAACTTTTTTTTCGATGTGAAATAAACTCTGGTTGACAATTACTAAATAAATTTTGAGTACTCCAAATTTCCCAAACAAGGCTGTACTGGTCCCCTTAAATCCTCAATTTCACTTACTAAATGCCTCGACAAACCCTCGCGGGAATGATGTTTATAGTCGCGAGTTGACTGGGTGTGGTTATCTCCTTGTATAACCCAGCAGGGTTACATATTATCTGTGGTCTATAATACACTTTACCATACACACACATTTTAGTTCTATAATTGTCTGCGTGTGGGTGTCGGGTGTGGGCTGCAGGGACCCCGATTCTATATCAACCCCAGTAACAAGGGTTGGTTGGTTGGTTTGTTACCCCGATGTGGGCGTCTACGGGCAGCTGAGCTTATTTATAAACCGCGCGTTACAGAGTCTGGTTCAGCAGGGGTTGAAAGAGGGATTTATTTTCATACTGTTAATTATTTGGACCGCTTAAAGTTCGCACATAATATAGTACATATACAGGGTGACCCAGAACTAAATGTCCAAAATAAAAGGTGTCCTAGAGGAGGTCGAACTGAGTAAATTGGCCCAAAGAACATGTCCCTAGAACACCTTTCTTGGACATTCAGTTCTAAGACACCCTGTACACCCAAACCTAAGCCGAATATCGCAGTGAATAATTTTCCGTGCGCCAGAGTAATTAGAAAAAAAATCGTGACACAAGACCGGAGCTTTTTTCATTCTTCCTTATAATTCTATCCTGTTCATCATGTTGCATTGTCTCTCAAAAACGGGGGTTGCCGGTTTTAGGGAAGTGAATTTATCCCAGGCTCAGAAACAAAGGAATATGACATATATTCCTCGTTTTCCATTTCGTGAGGACACCCTGGACTGATACTTTCACCTAAATTCTAATGAATTCGTAGATTAGAATTTATCACGAGTGAATTATAATGCGGGTAGTTCGTACACTCCGGCTATTAAAGACAACGAGACTTTATAGACACAATAATTGAGCAATTAAATGATTGTGGATAGCGCATTATGAGTCATGGATGATCTGGTTGGTGAGTAGATTATCCTGCCTACCCTACCTACGTGCGAATATAGTTTGAAAATCAACTTCATAGGATGTAATTACCGATCTGGTGGTGGTAAAAGATCACGTGTATACCAAGGGCACCGTGGTACCACACACAAGAGACATACACATGAACATGTTCGGATGTGGATGAAGCTCCTCCTGGAACGCCCATTCCTCTCAAGACCGAAAGCAGCGTGGGGAATTCTAGTTTGTAATTGGTTGATATTCGGTCCCTGAAAGCTTGGATTAAGATTTTTTTTGTTAACAAGTCGTTGAGCCTGGGTTGCTGCAGCTGGAGGTCAGTTTGTTGTTAAGTTAATAATAATTTTGCAGTTTTTGTACGACATTTATATGCGATTCTGATGCATCGGTATAAAAGTGTCGAATGCGAATCGATTGATTAACAAACTAACAAAATATCACGTCCAAAGGTACGTACGTTATAACGAAGATGAACAAACAAACAACTTATCGATCATTGAATCGTTATATGAATTCGAGTGAAACTCACTCGGTGTTACTACTCCGCAGGGTCGTTACCAGACAGACCATTATACACATACCTACCTACCTACCTACCTTATACCGCGTCGAATAATAATAGAGACAACTGCTATAAATAACGATAACATGTCTATTTATCAATACACCTATCCTCGCCAGGTCGGTTCTACCTGTACCTATATACCTACCTGGGGAAAGAAACGCCTTCTCTTCGACCCTGGATGTGGGTATGAACTTTGGTAGGGGAGACTGGCCAGGTAGAAGTATGGGCAGCTCATTGGTTAAAAGCTTTCCCTTGAAGCACAAGGGACGAAGACTTAAGACACCTCGGGTCTGCAGCTAGGACGATGTGGACTGCTGCGGCGGTGTAGTTAGACGTATACAGTTTATGACCAGAATTTTATTATTTTCATTTTTGTTCTTGTTAAGAACTGGAGAGTATGATGTTGATATGGTTTTGTCCAGGGTACGTGTACTTCAACGTTGAGCGAGGATCCAGTGTAATTAGTAGTCTCTGTGTTCACATTTTTATCTAATTACAGATCTGTATAGTAGCCGGTTGATTTAGATCTAGAATAGTAATCAACTTACAAGACATTAACGTCGCTCGTTGTAGTCCTGCATTGCAAGCTGCATATGGTACAGTTTTTTTCTTTTTCTCTGTTTTTTTTCACGCACAAAGACTGCCGTGCTCATTTACAGCCCATTTAAATATACCTACTCATCCGAATTTGGTATGTACGTTCACCTTATATTCACAGAATTACTAATTATATCGTTTCTGTTTGCGGTTCGTGACCATTAAAAACAAAACTCAATTACAACTACCGCTACAACATTACCTAAAGGATCTCTGCGTTTGCAGAAGTAATCCAGAAGCTATGTAGGTACATCTCAATGATCAGTCATCTGCTTCATCAGGATCAGAGATCGGGCAGCAAGTTTCTTTTCGAAATTTGACAAAGTCCGTCGGGTTATGGTAGAGATAGGCGCAGTAATTTAACTTCGGAAAATTGAAGCCTATACCGATAACGGAGGTGGGGATTTTAGTGCCGAAAAACATGTCAGGGGTGAAGCCACACCCAGCTACCCCTGATCCGGGGTTTATTACTCCCACCATGGATCACCCAGGCCTCGCAGGGTAGATGTAAACTTGGTAATAATTAGGTGCCCCTACTTCAGACCCTAAACCCAGCTAAGGATAATCAGATAAAATAATTAGCATGTTAATTGAAAGAGCCAGGGGGGGTCAGCGGACTATCGTGTTGCCGGTGTTTCCCTGCCGTGCTGAAACGTAACGCCCTGATTATTCAAAACTAATCACTACAGTCCGATGGCATGTTCAAGAAACCACCAATCATTATATTCCTATACGAACGCCTGGGGTTTTGTCACACAAGAATTACGGGTTTGGATCTATAATTAGTGACATTTGAGACCGAGCTTTTTCCCATATCAGGTAATACGACACCGAGATTGTTGATTGGCATGTCTATGAATGAAACCGCTTTCGTACCCTCTGAGAAAGTCGAAACAACAGAGCGCAAAAAACAAGAACAAGAACGTATTATAATAAAGCTCGATCGAAATTGGATAGCGTAGGTACAACATGTATAGACCCATCTGCGCGGTAGGTAGGTGAGTCTCAGTGTTGAAGAGTAATATATTTGTTTCACTTTACAGACAACCGAGAAAAAAGGATCCAAGGGCTCGGCTTCGTTGGGTTGTCTAAATTATTGTGTATATGAAGTAATTCTGTACGGTTTCTGCGCTCCAGACCCTCGGCTACCACCAGACTCGATCCAAAAGCTGCAGTGAAGGTAACGTGGATTTAGCGAGTGGGGGTAATGTGTCGACTTGATGAAATTTATTTGTTCCCTACGACACCATGGTACCGGTGGTGGGGACCGACAAATAATGGAGTAAAAAGTCTGACCCTGGTGAGGCTGAGGGCGTGGAGATTGGTAGGAGGGCTCAACACGGAGGGGCAATCGACCTGGGGAATGGTGGGAAATTCTCTGAGGAGGGACTATCGATATGCACCTGGTGCAACGGCGTAGGTTACAATTTTTCCCCAATCTTTACCCACCAGAGTTAGGTGTGACATTTTTTAATCCCTTCGTTCCTCGGGTCTGAAATTAAAGAATAGAAAACCGAAAGAGAAGTACATCGGACTTGGTGCGCCAAAAAATATTCCCGAAAACCGAAGCTGCTCCTACGCCTTTGGGAGAGGGGATGACTCGAGTACCTCCTATGAGGCGGATTGGAGGGATTCGGAGGGATATTGCCCCTGAGTGACGGGTCGGACGCTAGAATTGGGCGGGACTTGTGCAGGAGCGTTAATAGAGATACAATCGAGGGTGTCTAGTGCACTGCACTCGCCTCGGCGTAGGAGGAGTGAAGGGGGTTAAAGGGAGGGATAGCCAGTGCTCCATGTAGTTTAGACATCAGCGACGGAAGGATAGACAGGCAGTCAGACCCGTCACGGCACTCGGTCAAGTACCCAGAAACAGAACCATACACCTACCTACTTTTACCAACTTGGTTAAGAGCTCGGTAAAACTTCCATCGTCAGCAACCGTCATAAGCGGGCAAGAGAAGAAGAAGAAGAAGACGAAGAGGACAAAAAATAGAAATCCAATATTTCTAATTGACATGTTTTTTATTGTGATGTAGTGAAAGTGTCTCTAATATCCGCAAATCTGATAACTAAATGTGAGATACAGATCGGGGTGATCCCTCGATTATTCAAGCCACAATAAAAATGAGCGTAGCAATGGCAATGGCTATGGATTCTGGGTACGGTATGAGACTAGGCGTCAACGGTCACCGTCACAGGGTTTGTTCACCGTCCCAATCACCGCCGAACAACAATATCCGCGAAGAGGATGATCGACAGATGACAGAATCACCGTTGAGATTCAGTGTGCTTAACATACTGCGACCGGATTTTGGAAGGGAGGCTATTCTGAGCACTAAAAGTACCGGGAACCAGGTTCCCTGCACACGGTTACCCCGCCACAGTCCACTTCCTCTGCCAAGAGACCTGAGCGTTTCTTCCACAAACTCAACAACGAGTATATCCCCATTAGATTCACCGAACTCTTCAACAGTATACAACAACAACAGAGACAGGGATCTGGTCTCTAGTCACAACAGTCTAGCATCAAACTGCATACAGTCTCACGGCTTAAGTCGAAGCGGTAGTTTGGAGAGCCTGGCAAGTAACCGGAGTTCTTTAACCGGTAGTTCGATTGCCGGTACGCCGTCACTTTCTTCAGCAGCTTCGTCAATCGGCACCGAATCCATAAACGGTGAAAACACCTCTTCACAGAGCGGTTCGAACGCTCAGAATCTTTGGCCAGCTTGGGTTTACTGCACAAGATATTCGGACAGACCTTCATCCGGTTAGTATATTCAGTTTTCACGATGGTCTATTAGGGTTGAGATACTTTAAACGCTTTGAATCGCATTGCTATACCCCCACGTATGGGGTTTATTAATTTCTGATGATCCGTTGTTGTGCTGCAGAAACGTCTACACGTGTATAGATCGAATAAATAATTCCCGCATGAGAGAAAAGGCAGCTTTCCACAACGAGGTTTTAATAATTAATCGCAATTTAAAAATCCCCTGTAGGGTTTCTTATAGCCAGGGAATAAGTAGCGATAAATACCATAATTTAACAGTTGCATCTTAATATTTCACCGCCAGGTCTTATACTAGCCAATTTATCATAGCCACCACATTGACGGGTATTTGTTAAAATGAACAATCATTACGAACTAGTGCCTTTAATTAACGCTCATTAAACTCCTTACCCTGAAGTACCTCGCCTATCCATCATTCATAGGGACAAAATAATAATGGAAAACGGTTGTTCATGCAGTGATAGACGAATGGAAAGTAAAGGAACCAAGCTCCCGAGCAAGGAATGCCAATCATAGGGAATCTCGCGTGCTAGTGGGCAATTCTTGTCGGTATAAAGTTTCCGGTTGTGTTTATCTCGCTTCGTTATTTGCCCCCTCCTCCGCCCCCCTCAGGTTAGCGGGTTGTTTCAAATCGAGATCTCCGAGTCAACAAAGCTCTTCCCGTTGACTGGATGTAGTTAGGGATAAAATTTATATCATAGGCATACGCAAACCGCGAAACAGGATGATAGACTGCAATAGCAAAAAAAGAATGACTAAATTTATATTATATTTTCTTATATAATTTTCAGGTCCAAGAACAAGACGTGTTAAGCGATCGAGCGGTGGAGACAAACAGGGCGTTTCACCGGACGAAAAAAGGCCAAGAACGGCATTCAGCGCTGAGCAATTGGCCAGATTGAAACAGGAGTTTTCAGAGAATCGATACCTGACGGAAAGACGTAGACAACAACTATCCAGAGACCTTGGACTTAACGAAGCACAGATCAAGATTTGGTTCCAGAACAAAAGGGCAAAAATAAAAAAATCTACCGGCCAAAAAAATCCTCTTGCTCTTCAGCTAATGGCTCAAGGACTCTACAATCATTCCACGGTACCGGTAGACGACGACGGTGAAGAACTTGTTCCCGAAGTGAACTAGACAATCTTCAAACTAATTATCATCGAGATTGAAAATCAAACTTTGATTTTTTGCACATATATTTTTATTATTCTTGCTCTTCTTCTTCACTCCTTTCGTTTTTATACTTCGATATATCGATTCACTGTACATACATAGATTAGGTTATTTCACCATCGAATGAAACGAGATTATTATACAACTATAGTATTATTATAGGTGAATGAACAACGTAGTGATATAAAATCAATGACACATTACAAATATATGTATACGCATATATGCATTAACTTATAGCCGGGGATAGAGTTCAAATTGTTTAGGGGTGTATAGACTGATGATTATTATTATTAATATTATTATTTTTAGATTACAGAAGTATATATATATAGGGTGTTTTATCGTAGACGTATCGATAAAAGACAGATAAATAGTTGCAGTTTTTTGTTTGTTTTCTATTAATTATTATTTAAGATATTTATTTTGTACAAAAATTGTACATATACATATACATATATTATATAGGGATATATTATATACTTATAGCTATAATATACCTCTATTAATTATAGATAAATATATACGTAACTATAGGGTATAATATTATACACTACTATTTAGAGACGTTTATAATATAAATATAGTATATTCGCATTAAACTATTGGATAGAAAATTTTATAGAAGGTATTATTATTATTATTATGTATATTATTATGTGAAAGAACGATCTCATTGTAAATACAGAATATATATACGTACATATGTATATCTACGTGTACAAGTTATTATTTTTTTTTCATCTCTAATTTGAATCACATATTATATTATTCCTATTCTGGACGAAATTCTGGATTTCAAATTTTCCAAGGCGTGTATCACATCAAACCCTCCTTTTTGTTTTTAGGTATAAATTCAAAAACCTATCAATTCAGATTTCCATTTCGGAGTAATCTTTACTCAAGTAGTCCACCCTAGTGAAAATTTCTATTCCTGAGGATTTCTGCCATTTTTTAGCGAAATTGGAACATTTCATATAGTTTTTTTCTTATTAAAAGTGGCAGATTTTCGTTGTTTCCATGAAAATTTGCAAATTTTCATGGTCTATCGTAAAAAAATATTGCAGATCTTCGTAGTTATTTCGAAAATTTTGTTGTTTTCCTGGATCAAACTAAAAAAAAAAAGCTACAATTTCTTATGAAAAGCTACAAATAATTCAAATTCCTTAAAAAAGAATTGTTCCAGTTTCCACAAAAATTCGTAAAAATTTGTAGAATTATTTTCACCGGGGCATTAGAAAAAAAATCTGATTATTATCATTATCGTTTCCTGATTTTTTTTGAATGAATAAATCTTTCAGGGTTTTCAAGAGGGAGTTTAACCTCGTTTCCGATGACACAGTAATAAACGAGGAACTGGTAGGAGTAAGTACACTAAGCATAGAGTACGCCCACAAGACGTAGACGTACATTAATTTGTGGTGAGGTAGGAATAGCGAGGACAATGCCTGGCAGATAACAGGACTAAGGAAATTCAGTGAGCCACTGTACGAAACGGGCCAACCCCTAATGGGTACGCCAGGGCAGACCGCTGACCCAACCGCAACCCATTCCGGCCCGTTTTCAACTCGTTACAACACCCGGAGACCAGCAATTACACATTACTGCAGTTTACCACGTAGCTTTCTGACTAAATACAATCGCCTGACAACTCGAGCCTCGTTATTTATGCCTCCATTATACGTGTTACGCTATCGGTAACAAACCCCCGCGGCTGTACACTTTGATAAATAAAATTTTTACATTCTTTTCTTCGTTATCCATCAAGAAAAATACGTTTCAGCAAACTACGAGCTGCATAATTTGATCACGATTTGTTTCAGTGAAAACCAATTATCGAATTTTTTTCCTATGGTCAAAAAATTCACCGAGCCAATTGCAGACAGCTTCTAATTATTTTTGTACGCGTATAATTTGGTATACGGAATAATTGGGGAAAACTTATTTAAGAAACTGGTCTAACTCTTTAATTTAGTAACCAAAAAAATAAAAATAACCTGCAATAGATCTATGGAAAGGATCTTGTTAATTGCCGGCAATTAGTTAACCTCGACGATAGTATCGGTGCGCCTATATAATCCATCCGTTTTCTATGGCAGAACCAGTCACTCCTACATTTAGATTGCGGGGTTTTGGTTTTAGACCCGGTATTGTCGTAGCTTATACGTGGGCGGGTAAACCCGTCGACGTTTCGTTAGTAACTATTTATTCCAGTTTGTTTGGCACTGTGTCAGAGTGTGTCGCCCTACCATGGTGCCGTTCAGTAATTGGCAGCTGCTTCTACTCCTGAGCTTGTTTAACCATTAGTGAAAGATTAGTGGCCTAGCTACTACGGAGTAAAATATATATATATATATAATCGACTTAAGCTCAAAACTATATACACTCCTAAATGGATTTTCAGTTTTGTCATTTTCGTTTTCTTTCTTTTTTCTCATTTTTATTTCCATTTTACTCTCGACGACGAGCGATTTTCGCCTATCGTACGATCGAGCTTCTCGTATACGATAATTACGACAGTTAATTAGACGCGTTATGGTACCGCTGCAGTAATTATGTACTATAATGTACACCAAAAGTGATAAATAAGCTATAAAGATCAACGAAGTGCGTCGTAGCAATGGATGGAAATTACTGTTGCCCTGGAGAAAATAATTCTATACGAATTTTTACGAATTTTTGTGAAAATTGAAACAATTCTACGAGTTTCTATACGGATTTTCAAGGAATTTGAACTTTTTTCAGTTTTTTTTTTAACAAGAAATTGTAGCTTCTTATTTAGTTTGATTCAGAAAAACAACAAAATTTTCGAAATTACAACGAAGATCTGCTATTTTCTTATGATAAACCATGAAAATTCACCAATTTTCATGAGAAGAACGAAATTCTACAACTTTTAATAACAAAAAAACTATATGAAATGTTCCAATTTCGTTAAAAATTCGTAGAAATCCTTAGGAGTAGAAATTTTCATCAGGGTTGCCCTAGAGAAGATAAATTCTATACGAATTTCTACGATTTATAGTTTTTTTTTTAGAAAGATTGGGAGCTTTTCGTACAGTTCTTTTTTTTTTTATAAGAAATTGTAGTTTTCTTCTAGTTTTATGAACAAGAACAACGATTTTTTCGTTTCTGTTTTTTCGAGAAATTTACGAAAATCTACAAATTTTTTTTTTTTTTTTAAATGAAAAACCAATGAAACGTACGTTGGGAAATTTTTTTTTCTAAAAATTCGTCGAGATTCGTATAATATATAGTGAAAAAATTTTTGCCATGCACGGAAGTCACAATCAGAAACCTTTTTATTATATAGGTATACTTAGGGTATAAACAGGTTCACGTATCGACCGCGGGCTACCTTCCCTGTTATACCCGGCAGCCTCAAACTCTAATGAATCGAACATTCTGGTACCGAGATAAACGAACACGAGAAGTACATCGCGCTTCTGATTTGATACAAGAATTATACTCCGGGATGGTTGGAGGAGGGCTTATGCATTACTTTCTCAACATCCGTTTTGGACTTTGTATTGAGACAAAAAAAGGGACTATATACTCGTCGATTTTGATCTCCTAAATTTCAAGTTTACCTAAAATGTATAAATTAGCAAACAGCTGATCGATCCCTTTTTCTTTTTTTTTTTGAAGACAAAAACAGCTTTTCGAACCCTGAATCTCCCTCCTTTATCCCAAAACTGTTCCACGCTCTCTTATTTTGGTCAAAATTTTATACCAGGATCGATTTTTGGGTCTGCAGCGTGCAAAGTCTGGCTTATGTATAACCTGGCTGTTTATTTTTTTGAATTTTATTTCCCACATTTTCGTTTGGTTTAAATTACATTTGATTTCGAGGTTGATCTATGGAGTGACATATGTGCCGTGGAAGCTCGGTGTATATATTCTCGCGACGCATTTACAGGGAGCTAAGTGGTCTCGGTTATTTTCCCGCTCACTCAATTCCTAAAACTGAGAACTATAAATCTGCGGATAGTTTTGCCGGCGCTTTGACGTACGTAGGTACGTAACGTATGTAGCGTATAGTACTTTGCGGCCGTTTTACCCCACAGCTGTATATATAACGCTAATTTGACTCCGTATCGCTGGGCACGGTGCTCGCGGAATTCGTCAAAAGCAAACGAGCCGTTTCATCTATTCCTCTGTCCCCCCTCTCCGTCCATTTTTCGATCTTTTTATTCCGATTTTCTCGTCCCAGTTTTCGCTCGAGAAAAGCCGCGTACGACACCGCCGAAAATCACCTATATATCTACCCGTGAGTTAAACCCGCGGTTCTTACGTAGGATGCGAGCCGCGCGGTTACGTCGCGGACCACCCAACGCGATCGCGCGAGGCTTTGGCCCCAACAAGGAGAAAGAGATGGAGAATCTTTGTGAGCGAGAAGGAGAATAAGGAGATTGAAAAACCGAGAGATTAAGAGAGCGAGAGAGAGAGAAAGAGAGAGGGAGAAAGCCGGAGAGAAACGGGGAGAAACGCAAGTGGAGGAATTTCTGTCGGCTCATTAATGCCCCCGCGGTATGCACGCGCCATATACCTATCCTACTAGATCTCAACGAACGAATGACCGATCGCCGATGATCGCCTTTTACATTCGATACTGATCGTCCTAAATCCGAGGATTAAGAGACCGAATTTATTAGAGTGAAAAATCAATGAGCGAAGACGGATTTAGCCCGCTCAAAATTTATTCTAAGCGATCCAAGACTCGAGGAAAATCGGCGCCATTAATTGGCGACAGAAGAAAACAGAAGTGGATGTGAAAAACTAGGCACCGAAATTTTCGGAGATGACTGTGATAGCTTTTTTGACTTTTTTGGGGTTTTTTATTTTCGGTATTTTTTTACACGGGATCGGTGCTCCTCGCATATCATTTGACCCGTTGCAGGGAGGCTAGAGATTGAGGGAGTGTGCGAAGGGTGTAGGGTGACAGAAGGAAAATTCTTCCGACTTTTATTGGTCCGCATAGCCGATTCGCTACGCGGAGCTCCTGTACCCTATACCGCTGTTCAAAAATCCAAGTTGATTAAATTTTTGATCAAATTACTTCGACTTAAATAAACATCCCCTTGAACGGCGTGTTGTATGCAGGAATTGGGGTGAAAATGACCAGCGTTTACTCACTTGCTTATAAATGCTGCGCGCCCATGTCTTGGGGATATTTTATCGCCGTGCGTTTGACTTTTGAGAATGATTAAGGGCCGGAGCAAGAACGTAGCTCGTTCCTCACGTTCTGTTATAATTTATTTTTGAAAAAGAAAATATGAAGAGAACCGCTCAATCTTGAGGAACGCGATTCCTCGCGATGGCCTCGCAGCGGATTATTTGGCCATAGATTTTCCGAGGCAATTTTCCAAACCCCCAAAACGTATTTGTTCGGTTCTTTTAAAAATTTCTTCACCCCATTTAGCAGTCCGAAGGGCTCCAAGGTGTCGGCATTTGATAAGGGTGGCGATCTGGAGGGGTTCATTCAGACGCGGTCACGCTCAGCACGACACCCCCTAGCTGCACGGGGAACACCGAATGATAATTGTTTCAAACTATTTCAATTGAAGGTGGCGATGCCTTCAACGCGGTAAAAGCTCGGGCGGTGGAGAAAAAAAATTCTGCCGTTGAGGGTAGAAAATAGGGAGAGAGAGAGAGAAATAAAGTTACAAAAAAAAAAGGACAGAAGAATCGAGAAACATACAACGAGGAGCGACCATGGCTTTTGATTTTCCATTTCATTTTAATTACAGAAAAAAAAAAAAACACGCCACGGGGGTAGGGCTCTCCGGATCGTCAAATAATTACGAGCTCTTGAAGAATTTCATTATCTCCTGAAAAGTTTAGCAAAGGTCATCTTATTCTTTTACGACTCCGACGTTCTAATTTCTTATCTTCTTCTTCGTGTTCGCTTTTTTTTTCTTCTATTTATTTTTCACAGTTTCATTAGGCCCTAAGATGAATTGAGGAGAATTTACTACAGAACAACGGTCCAAACGCCAAACTGACCGATTCGGACACGATGTATAAGGTATGTAACTATTTTATAATGTATTATACATCCCTACAGGGTTAAACAAATTCATGAGCCACGCCATGATCCTGCTGCTGCTCCGGGTATTTTTTTTTTTATTTTTTTTTTTGGAATTTATAAAATTTTACAAAGTCATTCATAAATAATTTAGAAATAACTATAAACACCTGCCCATGCGTTGCTATAGCTGTCTCCGTATCCTTAAGTCACCGGCACTGCAGGTGAGTGCAGCTAGACCACCGCTGAGTTTATTGATTGTTTATTATGCAGATTTAGAAAGAAAAAAACCACAACACAGGTAAATGGAATTTTTATTATAATTTTTTTTGTATATAAGAGAGTTTTTCGTTGAGGGGACCAGAGTACAGCTTGGTTTGGGAAATTTGGAGTACTCCGAAATTTGTCAACCAAAGTTTATTTCACATCAAAAGAAATTTTCTTCGAAAAACTTTGTCGTAAGGTTTCAGGCACATCGTTGGTTCGATTCAACCTCTCAAGGTCTTGCTTTCTTCAGACAGCAATTCTACATCTTATGAACGTAGGGATCGGTAAAAAAAAATTCATGTGAAAAGTTACGGTCAATTATCCAAAATTTCCAATATTTGGGCCAGTAATTTGCAAATAACTTGGCCAACACGAAATTGTCAAAAAATTCCCTCGTTCACATGATGAGGATTTCTTTTCTGAACAAAATGAGCCCTCAACGACCTGAATCGGAAAAACGATGTGCCTAAAACCTTACGACAAAGGTTTTCAACAAAAAATTGGTTTTTCGATGTGAAATAAACTTTGGCTGACAAATAAATGCATTTTGGAATACTCCGAATTTCCAAAACGTTTCAGAAAAAAATGTTACTGAAAAAATGTTATCCCTGCTTGAAATTTCGGCTGTACACGTATTATAATAGTCGCAGCTAATTCCCAAAAGAGATTCAGACCCGCGTAGGTAGGTGTAGAGGGAAGGGTAAGATAGGCTGGACCTGAGTTGGAATTCGGGTGTAATTAATCCTGCAAATCCTTTAATTAATCCGAAAGCAAATGACTGCCGAGAATAAAGTCCTGTTAACCCCTGGCATCATACCATCCAGTACCCTTTTGCTTATTTTACACAGCCTCAGCACCGAGTAAAAGTGGTGGAAAATTTTTCGCCACGGGCTGTTTTCCCTGCGCAGTAAAAATCCTCCCTTCTGCCCCTCGAAGTTACACCCGGGGACCCCGATGTAATGAGACTAATAGACACGTACTGATCGTAAAAAGTAACCGTGAGTTCCTAAAGTTAAGAGGAAAAACCCCCAGTAATTCTACTTCTCTCCTGACTTCGACGCGAGTTGAACATTTTTTTTCTTCTCTTTCTTCTTCGTCTTCTTCTAAAATTGGAAAGAAAGAAAGATGGAAGAAATGTGAAAGAAGAATTATTCGTTTGAATGTTGAAGAGAGAAATATATTCAGTGGTTATAAATTTCACTCGATCAATGAGAGGCTCAGCTACCGGATTACAATCGGTACTAGAGATCAATTTAGTATATAATTAGGAATCTGTCACTATAATCCTGCGGTATAAGACTCTCAATCTACAACCTACGCGATCGTTTAACATCCCAGCCGCTAATCTGTACACGAAAAACAGGATAAAAAAATATACATACCTATATATAAACAAATTTTAATGTATGTCGATTTATCTACCAAACTATGTAATTATGACAATAACTCCTCCGTCTGCGGTTCGATAGGCTTCAACGAACGTATATCGTAGTACTTAAAATTCGAAAATATTTATCTTAACTTCTTCACATTTGTTCTTCTTTCATCTCTCTTCAACTTTTTCCAAAGTCAAGTACTGATGGTTAACGATGAGTAATAAATAATGAAATTGTTGAAGAAGAGGGAATAGTAAAACTAACGCTGGATGAAGAGGAACTCTCTTGTATATTGGTACCTAAGTGCATTCACATATTAGTCGAAGAGTCGAGTCATCCTCAACGAATTTGGGATCTCTCAGAGAAATGAGGATCGACTAAAACCAGCCACCAGCTACTGTGGAGAAAAAAAAAACGCCTCTCCAACCCTGCAGTACTCTGCAGCCATACCCCTATTACTAAGGGTGAGAAAATTCCGTCGGTCGAATTGGTCCGGCGTAAGCTTTCGGCGTTAGTTTAAAACGGGGGAAGAACTAAGAAAGAATAGTTAATTAAAAATGCTGAGTAAGAAGTGGGAAAAGTTTAAACTGAGAGGGTTCGCTAACCCTGCGTATGGACGCGGAAGAAACTAGAAGACTATCTCCGATCGTCGAATAGTAGTTGAAAATAATCGATTCCCTGCTCTGCGCATATTGATAACGAAAGCTCTATAAGTACTGCGGCATTAGTAAACATATTGTCCGAGTATCGGTAGGTACCACTAAATATTTATCAATCTCCCCCTAATCCCATAACCGAACGAGAAACGTACTACATATATTGGTACAACACGTACCCAACCGAATGAACAAATGGGGAGAAAAGTAAGTGGCGTGTCGTTATCCAAGAGCTTATAACCCCGGTCGTAGTCTGCATTTAGGAGAGAGAAAAATAGGGACAGAGAGAGGGAATCAGACCCTATTTTACCCAACAGCACGACCCTCGACCTGTACTGAGATGTGTTTGATTAAATAACCACACCAACGCATTGAATCAGACGCTGAAGGGCATGACTGGTATTCTATTAGGTAAAGTAAACCCTATTGGTGCGAGGACTCTACCGAGTCTCTTTATAGGAGTGTGAAAGTCTGTGAAAGACAAATGACCAGTAATGGTTTAGTCCTGCAACGTTTCTGTTCTTCTTTGTTGCCATTTGGTTGTTACTTTCGCTAAAAGTCATCGAAATTTTCATATTACGATTAAACAATTTGATTAACGACGAAGTGGTGTTACGTTGTTCGTCGCTAGGAAGGACTGTCGAGTGAAAGATAAGTCGGGACGGCAGCTATCAGGACCATTAGGTTGTGCCGACCCCCGGAGCACGGGCATGCTGTCAGGGGCCAGTAGAGTCACGTAGGGTGCCTAGTATTTGAGATCGTGTCTTGGCATAGTAGACTTTATAATGGGGGTTATGCTTCGTGGCTGGATTATCGCGAGCTTGCAACCGCGGCTATAGATCATCCCGTTTCACCGCGGTCATAAACCATAACTTACGCTTCGCCGATCCCCTCTTCACCCTCGCCCATGTATACCTTCCTCTCACACTAGCCGTGTTATATGTACCGAACAATAACCGCGGGGTCCGTGCCACTCATTTTCAATAACATAACACAGAAGTGAAAATTCCCAAAACGCTGCAGATATACGCCACTCAGTCATTCAGTTAATGGACAAAAAAAAAACCTCTCCATATGCAAACTACTTTGTTCAATCGACGAATGACGACCTTTCTCCATACTAGTCCGCGAGTACTAGTCCACGACAGTTCCTGTCAAATTCTTATCAAGCCTCACGTCAATCATGAGGACATCTTTCACGCCCTGGCAAGCCCGGGCTCGAGCCCGTCGTGAGTTAATGTAAAACGCGGTTCGGAGAGTTAAAAATAGTCCAAGATACATCGGGGCTTTTTTTGAAAGCTTTTTCGACTGGTAAAATCCTCGCGGAACTGATGTTTGTTCGTAAGGTTGAAATGGTTGTGAGAAATTCGAGTATTAGAAGTACCCCACGTATAAGTGCTGCGTCCTTCTTCCCTCGGGATACCAACTCCGCGGTTTTATTACCTGTAATGGGTACTAAAGGCATTTAGACGTGATAATGCGGTGACATGAAAGAAATACCCGCGCTCGTGTCCAGGCCTGGTCAATGGTCAACTGACCGGTACACCCGGCGAGATTCTGCTCCAGATAAGGCTATTTTAATCCTTGCCTTAAGGCCGCGGTTCTTCGGACGTTGGGCAGGACACGTATACCTACCGTCTGCAGGAACTAGAAAGTTTCTACGATTTAATGTGATCTTGTTAATCGCGAACGGACACATGGAAGTAAAAATTGCAATTTTGTTTATTTTTTTTTTTCGGCAAATAAGACCCAAAAGAAGAGAAAGAACGACGGGTTATTATTGTCAGCTTGCCTGCGGTGAACCCGTATATTCGCGAAGTCGAGTAGCTCTTTTGCGAACACCTCGAACACGTGTATATCTACACATACAAGAACTTCAAGGTATGAATATACCAGATCCTCATCTCCTGACTAATAGGGTCCATCGACCACCGACCACTGACCACCACCGTGGCTCTCGACGGAGTCCGACCAATCAGTCACTTGGCAAAGGAGAGTTACCACCCGTTTACTTTGTCCATTACTTATCAAAATGATTTCTTTTTATTCTCAGTTTCATTATTATTATTCATTTTTTACTCTGTACCTTCTGACTACTTGCAATTAGATAGTTATATGTGGGGTTTTAACGGTCCCTCGCGCATCGCACCCGCTGTGTTTTTAATTAAACCATACCTTAATGACTCCATTACATGTTCACTCCAGTCTTCGTGAAAAGTTTACTATAGAATATATATATACACAGAACCAGGACCGAAATCGAGTTGCGGCTTCTGCAGGTACCGATTGCGGCATAATTAACCTGCTCGATCAACCAAGGATAGACGGATTTTTTTGTTACACCTAGGTTTGCCTCACTGACTATGACTATGGAAAATAATTGATTCGGTATTTCTATGAATTTTTCACCTCTCTATAGACACATCAAGAGACTCGGTAGAGTCCCGCGCCAAGTACATTAAGAAGATTATACACACATACCTATAATATGTATGGCGGAAGACGTCGTTTCATAAGATTAACACGACTCGGTGTGCTTTACGCAGCGTGTGTTCGCGAGGTTTTAAGGTATACGTCTCAAACTCATAGTCATTGACAACGGATTTGATCGTAATTGGCCGATTGGGACCACGCAGGATAACTAACCTTCATTGGGGCCCGAACCGAGCCCGACGAGAAGGACGAGAAGGACGAGGTGGTACAGTGATAGATGCGGGCGCAACACGCCGTCATGGGTGGCCCGCTGTGTCATGCTACTAGCCAGGGACGTGCCGAGCTACAATGCTAGCGGGGGAATGCTTAGCCGTTTTTTCTTATTTTGAAAAAAAGCTACATACTTGGCGGGCACATTGCTGCCTTTATACGATTCAAATAAGGCTTCTAGATTCCGATAAATCTTGATCTATTCAATTTCAGAGGTTGTCTCGTCTGTATCGCTGCGTTAAAAAAAATCTTTCAAAAAGCCACATACTTGGCGGGCACATTTATTTATTTTCGCGATTCGAATAAGGCTTCATGAAATCTGGAACTTGTCTACGTCCGATCGATATCAAAAGGGGTTCTCTGTCCGCGTTAGGATGATACAAATTCTCACTCAAAAAGCTACATACTTGGCGGGCACATTTCTTTCTCTATACGATTCGAATAAGGCTTTTATAGATTCTAACAAATCTTGATCTATTAAATTTCAGAGGTTGTCTTGTCTGTCTTGCAGCGTTCAAAAATCATTCAAAAAGCTACATACTTGGCGTACACATTCCTTTCTTTTCACGATTCGAAGCGCTCCTAAATTCTGTAAGATTTGAGGTAAGATCTTTGAACAATTTTCTACGTGATCAACTCAATAAAAAAATGTTTCGTATGTCCTTTAGGGTTGGGGTTCTATAGAAATTCGCTACGACCCTGTCCGAGTATAATTCTCTTCTTCTCGGGAACGAATATACTGTGGGATAGTGGTAATTGGTGTCACTGGTAATTAAGGGGTACTAATTACTTCAGTCGAGTGAGGCGAGTTGTTTTTCTCTAAACTGATATCAGTATGAAGAAATGATTTTCAAAATTTCGAAACTAATATTATAAATTACGATTAACGACATAGCGTAGCTTGTACAGCTATAAGCTATCCATTAGTCCCGAATATTTTTAACCATATAATCAATTACGCAAGGGTCCATTTTTATTACCAATATTCGTGTTATTTCCTCAAGCAAACAAAATTCGATATATTACCTACCAACCCGATCTTTCTGCGTATGTAGTAGACGTTGCCAAGGTCGACGATCCTTTTCGGGGTTCACCCAGGCGCCGTGTAGTCTGCCTTACCAGTCCGGATTCCAAGAACGTCTCGACCAAAGGTTCGACCGTGTGAACCTCGCCGATCCTTGTTCCTTTATATACCCGAAAAAGTATTCAAGTCCTAAGAAAATAAAAATAAAATGATCTGGATTCGCTTTTCTCTCTCTCGGCCCAATTACCAGTCAGTTTTAAATAAAGTGATCATTATAAGATCAAAGATTTAGTATCCCCAGATATATATATTCAGATCCTATCAAATCCCCAACGCCGATAGCAACTCGAGTTGTAAACCGATCGGATAAAGGCGAGTCACTTTTAGATCATTAGGATGATTAGGCGAGGGACGTCATTGGCTTGACAGAGGCTGACAATACGCTACAATAATGATGTGACAAAATCAAGGCGTTGCTCTACGCGTATATGCATCGCAATGGGCATGGAAGCGAGTAGGGTGCTGCAGCTGAAGAGCCATTAAACAAGCGAAGGTTTGCTGGAGCCCAACCCATAACCGAAAATGACATTTCGTACGAGGTTCGTGGGTGGGCTTTCTTGTATACCTACTTCCGGTAAATATATATCGGTATATGTAAATTTTGAAGAGAAAAATTAAATAAAATTTAACAAAAACTGTATATAAAATCAAAAAAATAACCGCTTCTATTTCTCCTCGGCTTCTCGTCGGTTTGTCTCGGCCGGGTTTCCGATGGCAGTGAATAAAATTTTAGGAATTTAGAACAGGAGATCGGTCCCCGAAGCTGTGCTGTTGCTTTAATTAGTTGGTACCGCCACATCGCTCGTATAGTCCGCGATCGATGGAATTAATTATGTCTATCGGATATAAGTTGAACTATAGTTGACTTAACCTTTTTCTTTATTCGTAGATAAAAATTATATACGTCGGTTATATACTTTATTACATTGAAAGTGCAATAAATTAATAAATAAATAAATATAAAATGATGAAAGTTTCAATCCATTTTTATATACCTATATTCCTGCATTTCAACGCTATAACTCTACGCTATAGACCCGATAAAAGACAAATTTATTTAATATTATACGATCGGAGGAAAAATTGCCATAATAATGTACCAAGGTTTGAAAAAAAAGGAAGAAAATAAAATCTGAATTCGTGCCGTAGCCGCGCCAGTATACATAAGCTGTACATAATTTAATTCGATCGCTTGATCGACCATATCTATACGGATTATTATTTTATTGCACGACTTACTCGTCCCGTTTGAACCGACTGTTTCAGTTTTTTTTTTTTTTATCATTTTTATTTATGCCCAAACGATTCTGTATTATAATTAGACCCTATATATTCTTTTATTTCCATTATACCTATAGGATAGTAAAAATTGTCCCGCATCGATCATCTTGAGAGTTTTATCAATCCGCGTTGCTGCAGCGAGATCGGTATTACAGGTATCGTTAATCGTGATCGTAAAAAGTGTGTATAAAAATGATGAAATATATTCGTGAAATCGGATTCTATCTGCACAGGTAGCGCGCCAATGACACAGATCATCGTCAACCTCATCCCCGGCGTGACGGTGACTATAGGACTAAATCAAACCAGTCCAGCGAAACGGTCCAGAACAACTTGGCTAAACGATCACAGACATAGACCCAGACGGTAACAGATAGTATCGCGTAACACCGCATAAAGTTTCACGGTCGAGTGCAGCGAGAGCCTGGTATATACCTATACAGGGGAATATTTTTCTTCACAAGCTGTACGAGTGTCTTTTTTATTTTTCAATCCTTTTCTCCTCTCTTTTTATATTTTTTTTCCTATTTTTTCGAGTCAAATCGGACGAATCTATTAAACGGGTTCAATCGAGGTACACTAGATAAGAAATTTACCGGTCATTTGTTTGTATCAAAGTTTAGTTTTTCGTTTCTTCCTATTGCCCAATTTTTTTATTTATTTTTCGTCTTGTTCTTTTTTCGTTTCTTTATATCTAACGAATAATCCCCGGAGACTGAGAATCCCTGAGACGTTTACAATTAAGCAATGTAAGCGAGTCGCAGACGCGTGGAGCACCGTGTGTGGTCTCCGGTTCGATTCTCCTCCCTCTCTGCAGTTATTTACTTTTTATTTTACCTTTTTTACTATTCTCCAGCTTCTCTTCTCTTCTCTTCTCTACTCTTCTCCCCTCCTTTTCTCCTCTTATACTTATTTCTCCTACCTTACCTTACCTTACCTTACCTTTCCCTACCCTATCCTACCGTTCCCTCTTTTTATACCTTTTTTCCCTCACCTCATCGACTCCCACTTCACGCTGCAGTAGTACCGCGTGCCGCAGGTTCGTCCGAAGGATCGAATCGCGGATGGGAAAGGGTGGATGTGACTCATCCTCTGAACTCCTTTATCAGGGAATTTCTCCGCTTTAATTTACTCCGAAAGACCGATCCTTGGTCCAAGATTTGTATTTCTTTTTTTAGAATTTTTAAAATCGGTAGGTTCTAAGCGGACCACTGAGATTTTCAATCCATCTCCTTCTCAGCTAAGGAATATCACATATAGTTGCCTCAAAAATCACCTGCGCCATATATAAGTGAGACGGATCAAGTTCTTCGGAGTTAAAGTGACAGGCTTTAGGACGAGCCTCTAAATCCGTCCAGGTGATATTTAGTTTCTTAGTGTCATGTCGCTCTTCACGCATCCTCACCTTTGGACAAGTCCTAGGGTCGAGTGTAACATATGCCTATATATGAGGTTATCCCCTCAATTTTCAACTTCACAGCTTTATTTTGAGAGGAGTATTCCGTTTCTTTGTGTATATGTGTGTTTTTTTTTCATCCCTCGGAGCTGGGGTCTTAACAAATTGATAATCAATGGCGCGCTGCAGGTTCAACTCTGTGTACCGATCGTGAGTTTGAACTCGGTATATCGCGTACCTGCCCAAGTAGTTCTTTGTCATTTCTTTTTTTTTATCCGATCGTAAAGCTTGCGATGATTTCGTTATTTTTCTTCTTTTTCCTCTCTATTTTTTTTTCCGAGGTAGAGTCACTCCGTCGTTAAAAATGGATTTGAAATGAGATAAGAATCTCAAGCACTGCCTACCCCGCGGCCGTGATACATTGGAATGACTTTTTCATGCGGAATGAAAGAGACCTGCGTGTCAGGGCGTCTTTAATCACACAGCGGATGTAAATGGTGGTGGTGGAGCATTTTGGTGGAAATGGAAAGTAAATATAACTGCCCAATCGTTCCTACTCCGCATCCTAAGTCAATGGTATATTGTATACACATCCCATAAATGTAGTAACGTCGACGGTATCCATCGAAATCCAAAGCTGGTATGTATACATCTCTCTTGTATATTCGTACAATCCTCGAAAACACGCATACCAAAAAAGGGTAAACAACTATCCGTGAGTATAATCGCTTGATTCCCGGGTTCCGGCAACTCGATGTGTGGCCGCGGGAGACCTTCGAGTGATTTTTCTTCGTGCTCAGTATATATAATTACGTAAGCGAGGGCAACGGTGGGCGGAAGGATGGGGTGAATCGGAAATCAGGAATCAGGAATCGGCTACACCAATCGGCCATCGGGTCACATAGGGTCGTTTTTACCCGCGGTATCTACCATCTCCGTCTTCTCATGAATCGATTCATCGCCCCGATTCAATTTAGCAGGACAACTCGCTCATAAGGAAGCAACAAGAACCGTCCGATCCTCGTCCCGATCCCGAGGATGACACCTAGTCCTCAACCTGAAAATATACTTTCGCGATTCATCAACTCGAAAGGAATTTCGTGTTCCTTTCAAGTCGTCACTATAACAAGTCAGATATAAGTTATTAGGGTATCGGGGGTAGGCACCAGCTCTTAGACAAAAACCACCAGTTTATTAAAGTCTCGATGTATACAGGCGCGGTGGTCACGTCAACGTCCGGGCCTTATCATTAATCCTCAGTAACTAATACCGATCAGACCTCATCGGCTTCGAGGTCCGATCTTCCTTCGCCCAAGTCCTCGACGCGTCCATCAGCATCTGCTACCGTAGAACTACCTCATAATCGCCGACCAGATCTCAGTTGACCGGACAAACTCTCGTCGTCGCCTTACCAACGTCTAATGACTTGACTTACCGGATGCCGTCTACGTTCGATGAATACCCTTTACTCAAAATCTACATTTCGTCCCTGTTATTGTAGACGGTGAATCATTCTACAGTCTATCCCCTTTTTATCATACAAATTCCATTTCACCTCTTCTTCACAGTTTCATTCAAAAAGTCTGATTCAAATTTTCACCCCATACTTGTGTATCGGTAAAAGAAATTCCTATGCAGTGCGTTCGCTGCCCTAAATAATTATCCCGATTTTCTGAACACAATATTCGCTTTTGAATACGATTTTGTACCGAAATATAAGAATGAAATAAAGGAGTCGAAATTTACTGCATAATACATATATTCAAAGAGATTAAGGGGCACGGAGGTGAATGATACCTTGGCATATTAAATGGCTGCATAATAATTTCAACCCCAGTCTTCCTCCTGCCGGTTTGAAGATAGAAATTGGTACAGGCTGCCGGACCGGTGGTATAGGAATGCCAAACACGTCGGCCGACATATTAGTCAGTCTGACTAAAATCGGTTCTAAAGATTCTTGGCCAGGAAATAATCGTCCCGGTACATCTCACGGTTGACCCTTTGATATTTCACTGACAGACAGAAGCGCGAGGCTGTCAAGTCGGCGATGCTAATCTGACGTCGACGTATTGACCACTCATATACCCGAGTGGAGCGGTAGAAAATATACGTATACATGTAGCTCTGTTTCTGTATGGAATTACGTAATCATTAGTCACCCGACGGTTTGGCCAGATTTGAATAAAATTCGATTAACATTAGGAGGTCCATGGCGGCTCGACCCACCGCGACGCTCTGCTGCAGAATTAAAATATACAAATTTATAATATGCACGAAATGTCATCGTCTTCTTTGGCTCCGGGCCATATAATTGTGAACAAGGGTTGTCGACTGTGCTCAGCTACTCCAGCAATTAGAACCCTTGTGCAGTTTGTGTTATATTTACTCTTTACCACGTTCCCGCAGATATTCTAGCGATCCTCGAGCGGTGACGACGTCTTAACGACGCCGGTACCGAGGTGATGCCAGATTAAATCTCTGCCATTAATTGCCGAGGCAACGAGCAAGTCACGCATCAAAAATATTTCTGGTAAAGAGGAACCGAAAGCAAAGGAGCTGTATATAACCCGACCTTGGAACGGAGGATCTCCATCTGCCAAATAATAATGCTGAGAATTCTAATTTTATTGAAAAATTCTCATCCATCGACATCGAGCCCGTGTCCAGATTTTTGAATTATAGCCATCGGAGTTCGATGCAGTCAAAATAACAACTTGGCTGCTCAGATTTTGCATAATCGTGTCGCCGATTACTCAGAAAACAAGTCTTCATCGAATGCACACACAGTTCTTTGATACAGTGAATTTTTTGCATACTTTTCACTTTCTCACCACAAAAATCAACGTAATTTTGAAAGGCATCTCTTCAGCCGAAAGAGCGGCGCCATTCATTCTCTAGACCATTACAAACCAAAAACTGTGAAATCATCTTCGAAAAAATTCTTTCGAGTAAAAGAAATGCTTGAAACTATGATTTTCTTGACGTTTCTTCAGATTTCTTGTAACATATGTTCCTGGCTTGTTCTACTAACGCGCAATCGTGTCACTGCAGTAAAATTAATCTCATTGTAACAGTCTGCGTCTAATTTCTGCTCAAAGTAGTTGAAGCACACGTCGTTGTTAGACCGTATGATAATCACCGTGTCTGCAGCGTGGGCATTAGCGTCTTACTTTAACCGTGACGAGTCCACAGTGAGCTGAAAGTGTTATTACTGTGACACGTACAACAGAAAACAGTCGAGAATAGTCGTACAGTGATTTTGAAAGAGAGAAGAAAGGAAAATTCCGTCTCATTGAAACTACGAATGATATAATTTTCGAAATATTTTTTTTTGTTTTTGTTTTTCTTTTTTTTTTACTGTAAAACGAGAGGATAGACAGACAGGAACGAGGGTAGACAGGGTGGATTGGCCTCACGCTGAATGATACCATATAAACGCTAGTGGGAAGACGTTTTTCTAAACTCGAAGCGAAACCGCAAAAATCTCAGATATCTGTCTGTGGCTTTGGATCCCGAGAAGAATGAGAAGCCAGATAAAATAGATGCTCCTTTATATCTACTTTTTTTTCTCTTCTTTTCTTTACGTAAAATCATTCGATTTTCAAAACGAGATAGCCGATCGAAAATCACCGATCAAAGTTTGTATATATTTTCATTCTACAGCAGGAAAAACATCCTCAAAGGTTACTAAATTCCGTCTTCTTCTCCGTCGTCAGGGAGAGCCGTTTTCTGTGCCTCGTCCAAATCCTTTTCTATTTCCTTCTGCCATTGCGGATCCATGGCCACTTCCGGTGGCAGAAGGGCCGGCATGGCAACGAACTCGAGGTCTGGATCACCGGTCAATTTTTTGCACAGCCATTGAAATGGTTTTTCAAAATTGTAGTTACTCTTCGCACTGATGTCGTAGTACTGAAAGTCGCAAAGGAGTTCTTATACAAATCCGAAAGAATTTTGAGGAAAAACTCAGAAAGCGAATGTGCGAAATTTTTAATAGTTTTCAAAGAAATTGACAGATTCTACGTTGAGTGATTCAAAATCGACTCACGTCTGTCAAAAAAAGAAATTTTCGTCGTGCAATATCTTTTAAACTAATCGTTCGATTTCGATGAATCTTGCGGCAATCGGAAAGGCTATCCAAGACTGAAATCTGATTAAGTTTTGAGACTAATCGCACGAACAGTTTAGGAGTTATGCGCTAAAAACATGAATTTTTTTTTTTTATTTTTACTCTTCGAATAACTTTGAAACTACTCGACCGATCGACTCCAAAATCTAATCAGATCTAAGTCTTGATAAACCCTTTCGATCGCCGCAAGAACCATTCCAATCGGTCGATTCGTTCTAAAGATATCGTACGACAAAAAATTGTTTACACACACACACATACGGACGTCCATCCGAAAATAGTCAGAATAGCTTCCTAGGAACCCAAAACGTCGAGATCTGATGAAAACTCAATTTTCGAAAGTCGGACCGAAACCAATAACTTCCCTTTTTGTTTTGAAAATTTTCAATTTTCATAGCAGGACGTTAATGAAGATTTCTCTTATTTATATTGATCTGTACCTGTAGGTTCTTTTTCCTATGAAACACGACGTTCTTGGCCTTAACTTTTCTGTCCTTAACGTCGACCTTGTTTCCGCACAATACTATAGGAATAGTTTCGCAAACCCTGACCAAATCCTTGTGCCAATTTGGTACATTTTTATAAGTAACTCTTGATGTAACGTCAAACATTATTATCGCACACTGTCCCTGAACGTAATACCCGTCTCTGAGTCCGCCAAATTTTTCCTGACCCGCAGTGTCCCATACGTTAAATCTGACGGGTCCTCTAGTCGTGTGAAATATTAAAGGATGAATTTCAACGCCAAGGGTTGCTTCGTATTTTTTTTCAAACTCCCCGGTCAGATGTCGACGTACGAAGGTCGTCTTTCCGGTACCACCGTCGCCGATCAAAACGCATTTGAACGTCGGAAGGAGACCGGCGTCTTCCGAATCTTCGGCCATGTTTTAATATTGAGATAAATTATATTTTTGTAAAGAAGATAAGAAAGTAAAAAGAAAAGTAAATTCACAGCCTTTGACAAAAAAATTAAGATACCGTTTGAACTTGGCTACGATAGAAAATTATACCGTTGGACTAAAAAATCCGATTCGCTTATGTTCTCAAAATTTGAAACGGAAGCGAGTGTGCGGCATCGATGGGATACACCGAGGCTGACTTATCGCGCGGTTATCGACTCGTGACCGATACCCAATGTCTGTATTTTAATGCTGGCTATTACTTACGAACCTTGTGCTGACAGGGTTTCACCCTAACCTCGTTTAATTTCCGAAGACCAGCCACCATCGTCCGGGCCCCATGAATAATGGGTCTTGGGCTCCTTGTCATAAAGTTTTACCTGTCACTATGAGACCTCGAATGTAGAGATACCCCAGCTAGTAGTCCTTAAAGTTTTTTTGGGGGGTTTTTCAGGAAGCTATTTAATTTCGAGGAGGAAATTTTTGGACGTCAAAAAAATCGTTGCCCTGTTTTTCATTTTCTATTCCCCCTTTTTTTTTTTTTTTGTTTGACTCTTTTGCGCACCAGGGTGTTTGATGAACTCGAAATCGCGTCAAATCGACGTAATTTAAGAATCAAATAAACTTCGTCCATGCAGATTATAATTTAATAAATAACATAGTTGATTTTTTTTTTGGCGGGGTCGACGGGGGTTGTTTCGTCTGTAATGCAAAACGGTTCACTATAATAAGGCGTGGCTCAATTCATATCAGCGATGGCCACCGAACGGCTTTAAATCAATTCATGACAACGGGGGGTGAAAATCCACCACCATCCCTAATCCAAATCGAGAGCATGCGCGAAGAAGGGCACTTCATCCCCCACGAAATCCGATCGACCCGCCCTCGACCTCGCCCTGATAAAAATTCCTTTTTTTTTTTTTTATATCTATAGGTGTTTGTCTTTTTTTTCTCTTACTTGGATTATACACGATATTCCCAATGTATATATGTATAGTAATTATTTACCATGTAGTACGTCATTGTTTATGATTAGGGAGGAAAATTGATAAGGAAATTGAATTATGGGATCTCAGATATTGTATGTCAGTTGATAATATAACAATTGATATTTTGTAATATTTAATTGATTTTAAATAATCTTATACATTTAGGTATGTATATGGGTGGTTTTTTTTTTTTTTTACTTCTTTTCATCATATTTATACTCTCCAATTCCGCAATTCGTCGATTATCATTTATAATATTTATATGTTTATTTATAATTATGTAAATAAATAACTAAGTTTAATTTTACACAGTCTATATGTATATGTATATATATTTATATTTATATATAGGCGCATTATTTTATCTATTTTATATATCTTTCTCGGTGTTATAGATATTAATACATATATATATATAGGTATGTATGTAATAATCATATACCTATATATATATATATATAGGTTTCAATAATTCTAATTTATGTACATTATTATTATAGATATCAATATCCAGATCATTTCTACATATCTGTATCTATATACTATATACTCGCCTCTGGCATTCGTATATCTATATATAATATATTTATAATTAATAATATAATATACTATATACGTTCGTTAAATGTTAGTTTTATTTTATTTTAATTTATTTCAAAAATTTTTTTTGTTTTTTTTTTTTCATTCTTATTTGTAATTTTATTTTATTATCTTTACTATAGTTTAGTTCATTTTAGTTTTTTTTCTTTTTTTTTTCTTTCATATTGCACGTCGCAATCACGCCTGTCATGAAATACATATGTATAAGGTATATAATTTACATTTTGTACAATAAATTAATATTATTAATTAAGATTAGAGATATTACTGTATCATATTTATATAATGAACAAACTATCCTATACACGGTTTACCGGTACATATACGTGGTTATATTCAAATGTTAAGCTGCTATACAGTGTTTTAGTCTGCGCAATATATCAAAGACCATGAGAATAGGTATATAATATAGAATAACTTAAATTGTTTCATTATATTCGAATTCAGGAACATATTGACGCAGTTCTTTATCAGTAAGACAAAATTTAAAAAAAATCAAAATAATGGAAAAAAAAAAATTTCATTCACTTATCATCTTTATTTCATGATTTTTGACACTTCACTTAACGGAACACTTGATTATTATTATTATTATTATTAATATTATTATTAGTATTATTATTATCATTATTATACACTCGCCTTTTTTATTTGATTACTACAGATCGTCACCTAAATAGCTGGTCGAATTTTTAGTTTCCCTTAGTATACGTATACGATATACATTCACATATAGGTATATGTACAGTTGGGCAATAAAGTTCGCATAGGGTCGAAATTGAGGCTCAAGCATTTCGGTGTCTACGCTTTTGAGCAGGCCCATCGATGCGTTACGGCTCATCGGTCGGCTATTATTTATTATGTATATTTTGGAGGTGCAGTTTCTCACTTTACTTAGAGCAGGTAGTCTGCCGCATTTGCCTTCTCACGGAGCGGGGTATGCGGGGCGAGGGGCTTGCTCAACAGCGTAGACACTGAAACGCCTGTGCCTATTAAGACGTGGTGTAACTTCGGTTGCCTATTTTAAGTCCGACAGTATCAAATTCGTTGAGTGTACATGTATATTAAGACGGGCCAAAACTAAGCGAATTTTTATTTCAATTTTTTTTTTTTTTTGCTTTTCTATCAAAAAAATCTCTAAAATGACGGCGAATGATCGATACCCCGAAAGGGCTGCGCTGCTATCAAGGCCTTCCATTTAATTTACGAAACGGACTCTTCACATCATGTTACTATAAAATTTGAGTACTAAAGTCTGTCTTGCGGATTGGAGTTTTTTTTTTTTTTTCGATCACTAATTCACTGATGAAAATCATTCTACGAATTTGTACATTTTTTTTTTCTAGGAAAATTCGAACTTTTCGTATCTAGTTGTCCGTAAGAAATTGTAGTTTATTTTAGTTTTATCGAGAAAAACAACGAATTTTTCTGAATTATTGCAAAAAAATCTAAAATTTTTGTCTAAATTCCTATACGAGAATCTACAAATTTTTTTTATGCGTAACTATGAAATGTTCGAATTTTTCCCCGAAAATTCGTAGAAGTGGAAATTTGCACCAGGGTAATATCCGAATCCTAAGTCTAAAATTTCCAAATTCCAGACATTTATGCATCAAATATTTTCAAATATTTAGATTGGATCCACGATTTTCATTTGGATTTTTGAACCTCAGATTCGGTAAATCAGAGACCCAAAAAAAACGAGCATCGAGACAGACTTTGGTACCATATCTCGCATTTGGTTCTCTCGTTTTATTAAAATGGGAAAACCTTAATTTCAAAATTTTCGCCACGGGCAGGTTGAGAAAAAACAAAAATGTCGATTGATTTTGACAAATTCTAATATATGCATCTACGTATATTATTATATGTATGCGTATACCTTAAGGAGAATCGTGTGAATTGATTTTTATTCTATATACATATGGGTATACTTTATTGGTATATCATACGGATGGCACTAGACTTTTCTCATATTATAATGTAGGTGTAGAAATACATTAAAGGACCTACGATATAATTGAATAGACTTTATATTTTCTCAATTAATTTTATTTTCATCAGTTGATCGGACATCGTTGTCTCGGTTTCGAAAAGAATAAGAAAAAAAAATACCTGATGGTCATTATCGATTGATTGTTGATTGAATTCTAATAATTGAAATTGAAAAATACTGAAAGCAGGCCATTTTTTGTTTTACAAACTTTTCGATTTATATATATAGGGCATTTCATGCCTCAAGTCACGCAGCGTGTGACTCGTATGAAAATTTTTTTATTCATCTTTGAAATTATTAATACGAAATTTTGAAATCTCTCTATAACAAATAGAAAAAAATAGAATTCCATTATCCTTTTGGTCCTATAAAATCATCGTTTCTTGTCATTAAATGTGTGTAATTTTTTTTCAATAATTAGAAAAATGACGCTTCCGCGATAACTTGAATAATTAAAAGAAAAAAATTGAAAAACGTTCCTCGAAAATGTTTTAAAAAAATATTTAATGGTTATAGGATCACAGGCTGGGTGACTTGGCATGAAATGCCTCATGTATATACTGCACATAAGGTATATAATAAAATTGTAATTGAATTATACGTACGAAATTTGCGGTTCAGTTGATAAATAAATAAATTAATAATAATAATAACAATTACCATACGATAATTTTTAGGTAATCAATTATCGCGTTACAGTAATTAAATACAATATTATTATGGTAATGATTTTTAATTTATTTTATGGGGCGGGGGGAGGGGGCATAGTGATCATATACATACATATATGATCAATTCATATACATACATGATAGTAAAAAAATTATATATGGCAAAATCTAAAGATCTACATTATTACTTTTAGTTTTTTTTTCTTTTCTTTTTTTTCTGCTAATTTCCAGAGGTATAGCTATAACGAGTTAACTTCATATATAATAAAAAAAAAAATTCAATATTTAAACTTCAAAAAATCGGATCCATATGTTTAATGAAAAGAAATTTATTGTAGATTTTTTAAATTCATAATTGTAACGTCGGAAGAATTTGTTGTAAATGTTGACTCACGATTTTATACAACAATTGTGTATAGGTATATATAAATTTTTGATTCTTTGTTTTCTAAAATTTTGGAAAAAGGTATAGAATGACGGAGAAAAAAAATTTGTGAGATTGATTTTAATAAAACGCTAATTATTGTGTATATAATCCGTACCTCACATATTTAAAAATTTCATTAAATCTCGCTATACGTATATACATAGTAGGGTGTGTAATTTTGGGGCAACTTTTTTTTTTCAACTTACAAACAGGTTGTATACTTGTAGGAAGGTAAAATAAGAAGCCTGTTAAAATTTGAGATCTTAATATTAATATTGAGAGGTGCCTCATCGCGAATTTTTATTTTCTATTTAAATAACACGGGAAATGTTCTAGTGGGACACTTCAATTTTTATATCTCAAGTACTAATCTACTCAGAATGATTCTGCATAGCTACTTTTGTTCGAAATTGAACGCTCTACAAAAAAGGTCTCTTGGCCTTTTTCGATAAATCTAACTATTTCCAAGCTGGTTGTTGACTATCAATGCTAATTAACCAATAGCCAACTTGGAAATACTTAGATTTATCGAAAAAGACCAAGAGACCTTTTTTGTAGAGCGTTCAATTTTGAACAAAAGTAGCTATGCAGAATCATTCTGAGTGGATTAGTACTTGAGATATAAAAATTGAAGTGTGCCATTAGAACATTTTCCGTGTTATTTAAATGGGAAACAGAAATTCGCGATGAGGCACCTCTTAATATTAATATTAAGATCTCAAATTTTACCAGGTGTCTTGTTTTGCCTTTCTGCAAGTATACAACCTGTTTGTAAGTTGGAAAAAAAAAGTTGCCCCAAAATGACACACCCTATTACATAGGTATATAAATTATAAATATATCTATATTCTAAACAGCTTTCTACGAAGATTTATCACCGTTCTACATCTGTCATTTGGCTTGTAGTTCCGCGGCCTGTTCTTCCTCCTCCCTGGTAAGCGGTACCGTAGAATGATTGTATAAACCTTGTGCCATCAGCTGTAGGGCAAGTGGGTTTTTCTGGCCACTAGCCTTCTTGATCTTAGCTCGTTTGTTTTGGAACCAGATCTTGATCTGGGCCTCGTTTAGGCCCAAGTCCCTTGAGAGCTGCTGCCTCCGCCTCTCGGTGAGGTACCTGTTCTCAGCAAATTCCCTTTTCAATCTCGCTAACTGCTCACCGCTAAATGCTGTTCGCGGACGCTTTTCCTCCGGGGTAGTTCCGCTCGTTCTACTATCGCCACTCGATCTCTTCACTCGTCTCGTTCTAGGACCTGGAAAAAAAATTGAAAAAAAAAAACTCCATCAAAATTGGGATCGTAATATAGGTACAGTGAAATTCTTGGTATTCACCCAACTGGTGACAAATTTTTACGAATTTTTCGGGACATTGCTATATATTCCGATTTTGCTGAATTGCTGGTTCCATTTTTTCGAATTGCTGCGATTTTATAGGTACTTTTTATAATTCTCCGTAAAAAGTTGTCGTAAATTTTCGCAATTCATGAAAAAATGAAATTCAAAAAATCAAGAACAAAAAAACTACAATTTCTTGTAAAAAACTACGAAAAGTTGCAATTTCTTTAAAAATTCTTAGAAATTTGTAGAATTGTTTTCAACGCAGGGTGTGGCTCGGATTTCAAATTTGGATTTCATCTGATATTGAATCATTTTCATAGAAATCGAAAATACGCGGAAGTATGTATACATATAATTGTGCAATTTATTGTAGGAATGAATCAAGTTTGGATTCAGAAAGGAATGCAGCTTTATTATCAATGGGAAGCAATTTATCTTGCAGGATCAATAAGGAAAATAAGATGTTCGAGGTATAAAGACATTCTGTTTATTTCTGATTAATTATATGTAAATTCGTATAATTTCCGGGAAGATTGATAGAATATATATCATTGAATCACCCCGAAATAACATAAATGTAGATGAAGTAATAAATCAAGAAGCTTTTGTCAAAATGAAACATAAGTCCATTGAAAGTTAAAATTCTATAATTGATTCGCAAAAAAATAATTCACTGAAATATATTTATCGATTTATTGATTGACTAGTCCTCAATTTTTGAACCAAACTTTTCTTGAAACAGTATATATAATTGCTGTTCGAGTGATAATTTTTTTATTCATAAACAACCTTGGTGATAATAATTCTACGAATTTGTACGAATTTTTGTGAAAATTGGAACAATTCTACGAGTTTTTACGAATTTTCAAGGAATTTGAACTTTTTGTAGTTTTTCATGAGAAATTGTTACTTTTTTTTTTTAGTTTGATTCAGAAAAACAACAAAATTTTCGCAATAACTACGAAGATCTGCAATTTTTTTTAATGATAAACCGTGAAAATTTGAACATTTTCATGAAACCGACGAAAATCTACAACTTTTAATGAATAACTATATGAAATGTTCCAATTTCGCTCAAAAAATTTGTGGTACTCTTAATTAGGAGTAGAAATTTTCACTAGGGAAGGTCTTCTATACAATCCGACGAAATTATTGATTTCGTAGGAATTTAGAATTTTCAAAAACGTCATTTTCTCGAACCAAATTTGCCTAGTAAAATTCATTCAGTACATCCGGACCCAGCCTTCAATTATTCGATCGTATCGAATGAATATAGAAAACTTGATCAGCTGACTAAAAACTGAATAATTTTTCATAAATCTGACCCCAAAGAGTATAAAAATATCGTCTAAAAAAAAAGGTCCCTTTTCCAGTACCAAATACTGAATTAATACGATTTCTAATCTCACAAATATGTCTCAAAGTGTAAAAAGTTCGAAAAACAAATTGAAGAAATAAATAAACGCATAGAAGATCGAATCGTTGCATAGATTCGCGCAGTTGTTACCTCAGTATCGCCCAGAACCCAAATAGATGGCGCTGTTGTCCGCATACGCGCATGAAGAACACAGACAGTACAGTACGGCGCTTGTACGTTACGTAGGAGGCCTATACCTACCCAGTTGCACTCAAGATAAGACTATATGCATTCAAACTAGTGAAGTAAGTCTATCTTACTAACGTCTAACTCAAATGCGTGAAAATTAGTGGTTCCTTGTCCGTTAAGCTGCTAAGGTGTTGGTGGTAGTGGTGTTGAACTAGGAGGGTCGGAATTCAAGGTGGATGAGGTTCGAGGGAAGACGTTTTAGCGTTATTGGTTTCTCCCGCGACGAGTGCCAAGGGGTGCCAGAGTCTCGACTAAGTAATTAGACCGCTGCTCGTTACTTCCGTGCTACTCTAGAGTTGAAGAAGAGTCGACTTACGTTACGATCTGTGTATAGGACTACGAATGCAGCGCGTGGTTTTACCTCAGTCAAAGTTAAACTTGGCTTTAACTTCAGATATATGTATATATATGAAGGATTCTTTGTCAAGTGAGCCCCATATCTTCATCATGATTGCAAATTCATAAACATTTTTATTTCGACGATTAGCCTATATTCGAGGACTTTTTTGGAATTTTTTCAGATTTTTAGCCCTGCGGGTAGTCTACTGATATGAGAGATCTGTGCAATTTTTTATTTTTTATATTTATTTATTCCGTATGAGAAAGAAAAAATAATCAAAAATACATAAAAAACCTGTTTTTTCCTCAGTTTTCCGATGGAAATATTTTCAAATTTTTTTAATCGAGAAAAAGTGCTCAAAAACCACAAAAAACTTCGAAAAAACGAATAAAAGGGTGTTTTCAGATCTTCGGGCCGTTTTGATTTTGATGAAAAAATTCACAAATCATCCATTCGATTCGCAAAGTTTTCTGTGAAATTTTCGTTATGGGCCGGTCATTTGTTCGTAGGAAAATAAATTGAAAAAGGCACTATAAAGACGGTTTTTAGTCATATTTATATATAGAAAATAGGTGGCTCACTTGACAAAGAATCCTTCATATATATTGCGCGATTATATACGAAGAGACATTATAGAGTAACGAGACCATTGTGATCGAAGGGTCTGAGAAATTACAAAATGAAAAAAAAGTACAAAAGAAAAAAATGAGGATAAAAGATCGAAAAAAAGTTGAATATATAAAACGCGATCACCGATCCCAGGAATCGTCGCGCTTTCAAGGACAGATTTCTAACAACTATTATATAGACCTAAATGGCAGAGTACCAGGCACCGATATCTCGCCAATCGATTTCTAACGATTTATTTCTAATTACATCATAAACGCGTCAGGTATATATCTGCGGTGTAGCTGTTGATAGATAGGAATTTTCGTTAATTGTTACTCGAGTGATTAGAATCGTTATAATGTTTATAAACGCGCCTGTATACATTACTATACATATAATCACGTAATCAATTTTTATGAAAACAGAAAAAAAAAACAAAAAAAAAAATAGTAATAATCATAGGCAAGTAATTTCGCTATAATTATTTACTATTTCATTATCTCAACTAGGCGAATCGAGGTGATCGTTAAATCCCATAAAATTCCATAAAAAAAAATATTGTATATATAAAATAATTCAAATTCGTTTGAGATTGAAATCTTGAGAGTTGCAGCAGCTGGTTATTGCGTATTTGTACGCGTATAGGTATATACATACTTATATAGTAAATATATATATACATATAAATCTACGGAACTGCACTGTCGATAGTGAAACGCTTGATTGATTTATGATATAAGTATAAGGTATAGGAAAATCTACTGCATTTATATAGTTGGCGATAATATATAAACACATAAGTAATTCCTGTCGCAATATCGTTTCCTCGTAATAAATATATATTCATTTATTATATACATTATTGTAGGCATATACCTATATAATACAGCTTGCATATACCGCGAGTTCGACGCGTCTGAGCAATGATCGTGATCGTAAAATTCAATATCAGTGATCATTCTACGTCTGAATTAGCAAAACGCACATATACAGAGTCTGCGGCATAATCTACATAATAAATCTCGTACTCGTACTCGTATGCACATACATACGAGATATATGAATGAAATTATTTCTCTGATCCGATAACTCTTCCGAAAGAAATTTTTTCTTTAGCAAAAATTTCTTCTAATTTCTGTAAAAAAACCTTTGACTAATTTTCTCGTAATATTCAGAAAATCTTTGAATGAAGAGAGGACAGAAAAAAGATTTACATCTACCTCAGAGTTGTCCTGATTTTTTTGATTCTATAAGATCGACGCAGGAATGAAAAGAACAAAAAAATAACGATTTTTGTGGATTTTGAACCAATGTATGATCGCAAAATTAATCGAAAATGTAAATGAATGGGATATATAGATCGATGTATATTTGTACCCGGAGTACCTATAACGCCGATTGGCGAAACCGTCCGTGACTACTAATCGAGTGTACAAAAAGTTGGAAATGTACGACCATACTTGCAGCTACTGCAGTAGAACAAACGAGGCTAAGTCGTGTCGACACTGGGGCGACCAGGAGCAATTCCCATTCAATCCATCCTCGGTTAATGCATTGCGGAATTACAAATGTCTGCAGATACGTTCGAAGTCGCGGTGCAGTGCTGAATAGTGGGGGTTGCGGTACGGCGCGGTGCGGTGCGGTGCGGCACGGCGGCGACAGGCGGCAACGACGCGACGCGACGCTGCACGTTGCACACTGCACTCCGCACTCTGCACGCTGCACGCTTCTGTGAACGTGCGATAGGTACCGAGTAAATGGGCGCAATGAGCGTTCAATTGCTTTGCTGGTACGGTGATTGAAAGTTTCCTGGAGACCGGGGCGATTGGGAACGACAACGACGACGACGAAGATCGCGAGTATCCATGTAACCACTTTGAAGTCATAACAGAATCGCGAGAACCGATTCAATCCCGTTTTTATCTACTCGCTCGTCGAGAGACGAGCGTATCGCTCGCAGTTTGTACATATAGTCGATGTGGCTGCTGCAGTTTGATACTGCAGCTGATGATGACCAGAAACGCCAACTTGCATCGTGATCACAGAGCTGACTGACCGGATTTTGTAGGAACAAATCTTAATGTAAGCAACACGAGGAGCAGCTACTTCTTCGGATGTTGGTATATACCCTACACCCGTATCTCAACCGATCTCGTTATCGTGTTATTAATTATATTGATAATTGATCATTCTGTTTCTACATCGTCGAGATTGAAAGTGAAAACTTGATATAGTTCAACTAATGGAAATTATGGTTTCCATTCACATGCTTCTACAGCTGGGATCGTGTAAGACTTTGACTTATTCGTCACTGCGATCCGTAATGATCAATCTTGAGAGTTTAATCAAAAATTGAATACTAATTATGAAATGTTGAAAATTGAACCTCCGAATTGAGAGTTTACACGAGAACCATGAGAGTTAAGTCTGGAATGTTGAAGCTTGACTTGAAAGTTGAAGCTTGACTTGAAAGTTGAAGCTTGACTTGAAAGTTGAAGCTTGACTTGAAAGTTGAAGCTTGACTTGACAGTTAACACTGAAAACTCGAGAGTTGATTTGGAAGATTTTCGGGTTAAACCTCCGAATTGAGAGTGGAAACTAGAAATTTAGGAGTTGATACTGAAAACTTGAGACTTGACTCCAAAGTGTTGAGGGTTCAACTTCCAAATTGAGAGTCAACACTAGAAACTTGAGAGCTAAGTCTGAATTATTAGGAGTTGAAGCCTGACCAGATAGTTAATACTAAAAACTTGAGATTTGAATTGTATATTTTTAGGGTTGAACCTCTGAATTGGAAGGTGGGGCTGAAAACTTGATAGTTAACACCGAAAACTTAGGAGTAGACTCCGAAGTGTTGACGGTTGAACCTCCAAATTGAGAGTTAACACTATAGACGTCAGAGTTAAGTCCGAAATGTTGCGAGTTGAGGTTTGACTTGACGGTTAACAGTCAAGACTTGGGAGCTGGATTGGAAATTGTTACGGTTGAACCGCTCAATTGATAGTTAAGACCAGAAACTTGAAAGTTGATTTGGAGATGTTGAAAGTTGAGACCTCACTTGAGAATGAACACTGAAAACTTGAGGGTTGAGCCTCTAAGCTGGGAAGTTAGCATCAAAAACTTCGAATTTCATCTTGAAACATCGAAAAATGAACCGCCACTTGCCAGTCAACACTCGAAACTTTGAAGTCAATTTTTGATTTGAAAGTTCAACCCTCAACATTTGAATGCCAACACTCGATTCTCGAAGATTTTTTGAGTTTTGGTTGATGGTTTTATTTCCATGAAGATTGTGTCCAAACTTCTACCCACATTTTGACTATTAAAATTACTTGAAATAACAGAAAAGCAAAAAAAAATGTCTCGATCAAAAGACTCGGTAGAGTCTCGCGCCAAGAACATGAATAAAAAAAATTTGTTTTCTTGTACGTGGCGACTCTACCGAGTCTTTATACAGCTGCTGCAATTTTCCACAGAGTGGGGGTTGCATTTACTCATAAACGATGATATAAAAATTGATCAAAATTCCCATACGGTATAATAACGAACTTACGCACAGGCTCGCCGATTACGCCCGTACACATACAGAGCCTTGCTTTCTAATCACTTGATTAGATAGTCGCGTAAAACGATTAAGCATGATATTGTACCTATCATAGATATAGTGAAGTCAAAGGCCCGTTGCAGGCCCGTAACCCATAATCACGTGTCCAGATACCTTTTATTACACTGCATTAATTAATTTAGATAGGAAAGCTCACATTTTCTCGTTTCCATTTTTCACCTTAAGTGTTTGTATTCATCTACGTAGTATCAGCTCTGTATCTCGTAGTGTGTTACTTACTTCGTCCTGAGAACAAAAAGAAAAAACACAACGGTTAAAATTATACCAACGGGGACACAAGATATTATACAAATAAACAATCTCGTCACAATTAGAGAGAAAAAATCGCAAAGCGATTCCCAACGTGACAATAAACCTTTTTCAAATTATGTCTACAAACGAGCTAGAAAATTTTGAATTGAAAAACTTTTTCATTATATTCTGAAACACTGAAACTTCGAAAATCTCTTGCGACACGAATTTAAAGGTCGTTATAGTTTGAACTGATCTTCTAGCTCATTTGCGGTACATATAAATCAAAGATATTAGAATGTATCTTTTTTTGTAAATTAGTTCATAATTTTTTATCATCGGTATAACAAGTTCGTTTGAAGTATTGATAAAGTCATTTGAACAGACGTCCTTTTAAGATAACACATTTCTTTCTCTGTTTTTTACGAGAGGTTTTCTATATCTACGATTGAAAAAAACCTTGATGTAACATTTCATGTCGTATATCATTGCTTATTAATAGTGTTACTATCTGTATGTATATGAGGTGTTCGACCCCGTTTCGAACGGTCGCAAAGTTGACCGATCCCAAAAAAAACCATAATTCTATCTTATGATACAAATATATCGAAAGAATTTCTCAAAAGTATAAAATCATACAAGAAAATTTATAAGACAAAAAAGTTGCAGTTTCGAATCAACTTTCTGAAAAAAAAATTTCGGGAATCTCTGGAATTCCAAAAATACCAATTTTTAGCAAAAATACACAAAAATATTTTTTTCAACCGATATGTCACTTTGGATTTGCCTCAAAAATTTACAGAAAATACTCTCAAGTGTTTACAGCAACTATATATTTTTTAAAGATGGTTGGCTCAATCGTTTGGAAGCTATATTTATTTTCGAAAAAAAAAAAAGAATTAACAAAGCATATTGAGCATATAGTAAATATGGCTTCCAAACGATTGAGCCAACCATCTTTAAAAAAATATATGGTTGCTGTGAACACATGAGAGTATTTTCTGTAATTTTTTTAGGCAAATAAAAATTGACATATTGGTTGAAAAAAATATTTTTGTGTATTTTTGATAAAAATTGGTATTTTTGGGATTCGAGAAATTCACAAAAAATTTTTTTCAGAAAGTTGATTCGAAATTGAAAATTTTTTGTCTCAAAAATTTTCTTGTACGACCTTATACTTTTGAGATACGGAGATCCGTAGAAAACAGTTAGAATTTGGAAAAACTCGAAAAGTTCGATCCAAAAATTCTGAATAAATTCACATAAATTCTTTCGATATATTTGTGTGATAGGACAAAATTACGATTTTTTTTGGGATCGGTCAACTTTTCGACCGTTCGAAACGGGGTGAAACACCTCACGACATTTGGTAAGATTTTTAGCGCAGATATAGGCATATGTGCAATCTGCAGTTTGTGCAATCTTTATTTACCTCGGAGAGGTAGGACTTAACCGCTTCATTACCGTTCAGGTCATTGAGTAAGATAAGTAGGTATACCTAAGCTCGTAAGTAAGTAAGTAAGTAAGTAACTAAGATATTTCTTTTTCGCGGAATAACCACGGATCGCGATTAAATGTGTATTATGTGAAGTTGGAAGTAGCTTCAGTCTCCAAGTCTCGGTGCTAATTACAACCAGCGGAATAGAGAAAAAGAAAAAGAGGAAAAACTTCGTTATAGTAAACCGCAGAAGCAACAAAAGCAAAAGTAGAAGCAAACGCAGAAGAAGGCGGATCATCGCAGCGTCAATAATTAAGATTCGGAAAAGTAATCCCAAAGAACTCTTCATTTCATGGAATTGAATAACGATATAGTGTATATATACATATAATACGCCTATATACTATATCGAAGTCAGAATGTTAAATTCTCTCACGTTCTTGGCAATCCGCAAGAACTTGGCCAAGCTTTGAAGTCCTTGTATACCGGGTATATCTGCACATAGCCAAAGTATTATCGGATAATTAATTAGGATGAAAACTGGAATTGGATTTATCATTTGGATTAAGCTTCTTCATTTTTATTTCGCGATTGTTACATACCTACGTGCAGATATATTTCAAATAAAATTAAAAATAATGAAGAAAAAGGGGGGTTCAAGGGCTTAAAAGTTGAGCACCTCGGTGACCACGCAAGCGTTCACATACACGAACACATATATAATAATACAAGAACTCACGCATACTTCAGTGGCTCCAATTAAGCGGGCAACATTAATTTCAGCCACCCAGTCGACCCTGCAGCTGTCTCTGTCTTTCTATCCTTCTCTTTTTTTTCTCTCTATTTCCCTCTTTTTCTATCGCTTTGCCGTTTCTCCATATCTTCTCTCTCTATTCTACGTCTTACCCTACTTCGTATATATATGTGGCGCCTATTTGCCCACCAAAAACTATACAGGCGTTCCCTCGGGAACTACTCGGCTTCCGTGACGTTTTACGTTAAGGTGAGAAAAAGAAACGAAAAAAAAAGATCATCGCGTTTAGTCAGTAGGATCGGATATATAGAACCACGTTCCTTTATTCGATCTTTATAAAAGTCCCAACTCAATCTTCACTACGATTTGCAAAAAGAACAAGCAGGTACGTCGGCCAGTCCTCGAACTAGAAAAGTCAATTTTTTTGGTCCCACCAGAAATCTACTGGATCAATTAATTTGGAAATTTGAAGGGATCTAAGTTAATGCAAATCCTATCGTTTGAGACCAAAATCAGCAAAATCCGTCGATCGGTTCTCGGGATATCATCAATTGAAAAAACATATTTCCCAGACTTTTGTTCTTTGAATAACTCATAAACTACTCGACCGATCGAGTCCAAAATTAAACCAGTTTCAAGTTGAGAAGAAACGCATCGATTGATATGCAGATGGATGAAATCTGGTCATTCGTCATCGAGTTATCGTTAGACAAAAACTAATCAAGGACATAACGAGAAATTAAAAATAACAAATGTGTGTATGTCTTTGCTGATCGATTGATCCATTGCTTTCGCTATAAGCTATATGTAACTGATAATTATTTATCGTACTGTAATAATTTTCATATGATAAGTAAATTATTTAATCAATTAGCGAGTTTATACGGCTACAGGGCCAATGGTAGAAGTTACGGTGAGTTTTGATCTCTTGCTAAACGTTCTTATATTGTTGAAAACCCCGTGACGTCACGGGTGAACAACGCCACACGTAGGGTGTATTTAGGCCATATGCCATATGTCAGAGGCTCAGAGGCATCAACCCTCCTCGCTATTCCGTACGGGGATTCTACTACTCTCGCATATCACCGTTAACTAACTAGTGCTAAGGAAGATATAGGTGTGTATATGTATATATACAACCTTCGGTTAACAGTCCCAACCCTTATATAATATTGTTATGGAATAGGGAAGCTTCGGCACGCGAGGTGATAGCTTGGTGTCAATTAGATTAACGAGTATCACCAATTCCATTGCAATTCTCATTTCTTTGAAAGTGAAATGCGCTCTCGTACGTTTGCTAGAGAGGGTTGTTTTTGATTTGTTGATTTTCGATTTGAGAAAGTCGAATGATAAGGAAAAAGAAGAACAAGAAAGGCTTGTCATGATTTCGAATTCTGGTTCGTCCACAGTCCAGTTTCTTTGAAACTAGCAGCTTGGTTTTGGAAATTCGGAGTACTCCAAAATGCATTTATTTCTCAGCCAAAGTTTATTTCACATGAAAAAAAAAATTTTCGTTGAAAACCTTTGTCATAAGGTCTTAGGCACATCGTTGTTCCGATTAAGCTCGTTGAGGGCTCATTTTGTTCAGAAAAGATATCCTCATCGTATGAACGAGGGAATTTTTTTTTATAATTTCGTGTTGGCCAAGTTATTTGCAAATTAGTGGCCTAAATATTGGAAATTTTGGATAATTGACCGTAACTTTTCACATGAATTTTTTTTTACCGATCCCTACGTTCGTAAGATGTAAAATTGCTGTCTGAAGAAAGCAAGACCTTGAGAGGTTGAATTGGACCAACAACGTGTCTGAAACCTTACGACAAAGTTTTTCGAAGAAATTTTTTTTTTGTCGTGAAATGAACTTTTGGTTGACAAATAAATTCATTTTGGAGTACTCCAAATTTCCCAAACCAAACTGTACCGGTCCCCTTAAGATATTTTCGAACGTTTATTGCAGAGGGTTATTTTTGATGATTTAAAATAATTTTGAAAAAGGAACAAGAGAAGGTTTGTCGTAATTTCAAATTCTGCTTTCCTCACACTCCAGTTTTTTTTCTTTTTCTCTTAACAAACTATGAATGTATTTCAGAATGTCGATTGAAGAGAGGGTTTTTGTCGATGTGCTAAATTCCATTCGTTAGAACGAGGAATGGAATGGTTTGAAGTTTTCTGTCACGTACCTACTACAACCGCGCGTAGACATTATATAGTTCCAGGGTGGTCCAGGGATGCTGAGCAATGAAATTATTTACTTCATAAATCTCAATTCAGGTTGACCCCTGATTAAAACTAATTCTTGGACCATCACGCGACCAATTTATGGGCTAAAATATTTCTGTATCTCTTAACTTAGGGGAAAAATAGCTGAAGGGTAATAACACGTACTTCAGGGTGGACCAAAAGCTCAAGCAGCATCATTCTGATTTACGTTAATCTGTATCATAATTCCTATATAAAAATCACTACACTTAAGAGCTACAACCGTATATAAGCCCAAAATCGGGCTTTCGATATGAGATCGTCAATATTTTCTAAAAAAAAAATTAAACGAACGTTTAATCCTAATTTATTGCGACCGAATCCTTTTCGGCAATTGATTCATCCGCCTGATGTAAATGAACATGATTTACTCCGAGTAAATTTATGTCTAGCATAGCTTCACAGGTTCGAGTACGAGAATGAATGATCAAAGATGGAGTTGAGGATTAAATTCTTTGTTAATATTTATATTTATTTCTTTTTTTTTACTCTCGTCAATGGGGGAATTTCACACCATAAATTAACCGTTAATTGGTCCAATAATTTATGATCTTCTTTAGAAAAATAAAAAAAATAAAACGTCAAGCTATCAAAGAACTCGTAGTTAAAACGACATAATTTCGAAAGTCAAATTTAATGGTGAAAAATAGTATCGAATAAATAGCCGATAATTATTCAACCAAGACGAAATTAAGATGTCTGGGCAAGCAAAATCTGGTACGTGTAATTTGCATGTCCCGTGACGCCCACTCACTCAGTTTTGTTAACCACATACACACGTACATGCGTAGATTTAGCTTTAAGCTTAGCTTAGCATAGCGTAGCGGTCGCGTCGCGTCGCTTCTTCTCTGGAGGAGAAGAAGCTGAGGGGCCACCCATAGATTGAGAGAGACTGCACACACATATGCTTACAAAAGACATTGAAAAGTATAAAACAGCTGAATAAATTTAACGTTCAACGGATTTTAGTCAAGATAATTAATAGATTACAATATCTCGTACAATTATGTATGTAGGTATATGTATATAAGAACGCGTACAGAAATAAACGATTATTAGACAGATTTACAATAATCGTCGAGGTTTGCCGTTTGCCAAATGCTTTAATAGCCCACTATACTCGGCGAAACCGATTTGCTCAAGGCATTAAGACGTTACAAAGTACGATTAGTCGTGTCTTGTGTGTTGCAGCCTAAAAAGGCAATAAAATCCGTCAATTTTATTAACCCATACGTATGTATATACCTACGTAGGTATATGTATATTTATTATATGAATGTATGTACAATAGGATAAAAAAAAATCTCTTTAAATGTAAGAAAATTAAAAATGAAACGGCGTTAATTAGTTCGGAGTAATTATCGACCATACGGGATGATCGTAGTCTCGGTTTTAGACCCCTAAACTGACCATAGAACGATAAATATGCTCTCCGACGATATTGCGGCTGTAGCAGCTGGTGAAAGAGCAAAACGGCTCATTATTGACCTTCGTCTTAATTAAGACTCACTTAAGATATACGCGGGTATATATATGTATATATATACGCAGATTAATTCACGTGCGGTTATTCAATTGCTTAATTATTTCATTTCGCTCAGCGAACTCATTTTATGGTATACATATGTATATACATCAGGCTCGATCCCCTAGAGCATTTACACGGGGGATTTAACCCCACGTTATGGTTATTAACGTGCATGTATATATATACGTTCTTCGTGGCGGAATATGCAGGGAATAGGTTTACACATACGTATATACCTGACGATTTTCTACCTGTCAAATAAACTCGCATATATACCTTATACTGCACATACATACATATATATACCTAGACCACTGCATGAGCAGATATTCGGATGATAAAATTGCCTCACGTGTCACAGGAAATGGGTTATATTTGGCACGTGTCTGAACTGCAGCTATAATGAACCACGAGGTTCGCGCTTCTCGTTTGCTTAATTTAACAGTCAGAATGTATGTATACGTACGTACGTACGTACGAGACGATTGTCGTAGGTACTAAACCAACTCGAATAGCGTGGGTTTTACTATATTTATGAATCTCAAACCATCCTAAGTGAGACTGATACTTATAAGAATCTCCCTTTTATTTTTTACCAAGAAATTTCTCATTGTCAAATTTCATTTAACAGGATATTTAATCTTCAAGATATATATTTTTTTTTAGGTATAATTCGAGAAGAAAATTACCTTCCAGGTGATCACGACGATGAAAGACTGATTTTATTGGTTTTCCCGGGAAACTACATCCCTTATAAAATATTGCCACGAAATTTAAAAAAATTTTGATGTACGATTAAACGTTGTGAAAAAAATTACAAAAAAAATTGATAAAATATAACAACGAGTCGGTATATCAAGGAAATATCCTGACCCCGTATCTGAACTCCGGTTGAGTCACCGTATAATACAAGTATAGGTGTAATAAACATATCGTTGTAAAATTACGATGTGTAAGTATTTGTTATTTTTTTTTCTATTTTTGATTTTGATTTCTTTTTTTTTTTTTGGCACCGAAAACCACTTAATAATGTTCATTGGTTTGGAATGCAATCTCCATAAAAATGTTCAACCGAACAATAACCGTCGTAGTAAAGATTTGAGTTAGAGATCGTTGGATGTGGCAGAATCATGCAAAGTCAAGTTTACGATAAATACTTTATTTTGTTATTTTTTCGTCTCTTTCTTTTTTTTTTTTTTTTTTTCTACCGAACTGAACTGAACTTCGAGCCGTTGCAGGGATACCATCCCAATATTTTGCACGTGATTCTCACTCGACCATCTCAACTTAACACTATCCATAAAATATATTTTCAACCGAAGTTAATCGGTCCTCCTCATTCTCGTCCTCTCGCTCTTCAGGTATATGCCGTTGCAAATCTTAACAAAACGAAATTTTTCTGTTTTATACAAATTTTTGATCTTTGCAAAAATTTTTTTTTCTTTTTATAGTCGAGTTCAAATTTTTTTCCACATACAATTCCTTTTCCTTGTTATAATTTTCATATATAATAATTAACCACACGCAGTTTGCCCAGGTTAATCGTTAAGCCGCGCTCGCAGCTCGTGTCACGCTGTCTAAAGCAACAATTTTTATCAATTACAAGTCAATTAATCATAGTCACGCAGGGCACTCACTCACTCACTCACTTACTTACTCTGTATAACGTTGTTGCGGCATTACGATCGTAAGTATATAATACATATACGTGTATATATATAAGGATCACTGTCGTATATATATCTACATCTATCGAGTTATACTACATTACGGTGACTTGTTTAACGCTTACGCAAATATTGTCTCTCTATATAATTTATTTAACGTTGATTTCATTTAATTGGGTATCGTGACTGCCGAGGAACAAAAACAAATAAATAAACAAATAAGCAAATTAACAAATGAATGAATAAATAAGACGGGGGTAGTTAGATAGGGTTAATTGTTTCAACGTTCGTCTATCTTTTTTATTCATCTGTTTTTTTATTGTTTTTTTTTTTCATTTGGTAGTATAATTATAGTTGTTTTCTGTTCATCAATATTTTATTACTATCTCAAATCGTGTCTTGACAGTTGAGAATTAAATTTACAACCTAGTGGACTTTGGACTATCTGGATATAGTGTCTAACTATACGCATGTATATGATCTACACACATTCACTATCATCACCATTATATGTATACTAGCATGGCTATTACGAAATAGTAACTTGATATCAACGCCTTGGTATACATAGGTATATATACATATATACGTATACGTACATAAAAACATGTATTATAGTTGATAGATAATAAATGAAATAAATAATAAACTAAGAAAGACATTCATTCATTTATTATTATATTATATTACATGTATATATGTATACTATATGTATGTGTATGTAATTAAAATTATAGATAAGATATATAATAGAAATGTGAACGATTTTTATACAGAAATTTCACTGTATATAGTGACAGATATTTTTATTATTTAATACTATATACATGTATTTATATGTATAGGTATATAACGTACATACATATGTACGAAATACGTCTAGTTTAGAATAATAAATCGTTCACTTTTCAGTTTGTATAATGCTTTAGCTCATGGTGCAGCAGGCCGCATGCTGCATTGAGACCTTACCGCAGGGTTGACATGCATGTTTTCATACAACTAGAGACATATTTATAAACCTATCAACCGCTAACTGTAATTATATATATATAGCGTTGTTGAAAGTTACTAAAGCCCCGTTACTATTACATAAATAAATTAATAAATATATACAATATATTGTATGTAAAATATATAAAAAAAATTAAAAAAAAATTATGAAGAAAGTGATAAGAAACGCTCATATATAATTAATTTCAAAAGCCAAAAAACTTTGTATACCTATATATATTTTCAGTTTATAAAATATGAAACAGGGGATTTGGAAATGATTCGTATTATGTATACCATATCATTCTATATATGTATATATATGTCATAGTATATGGTCATAATATAATGTTTTATTAATGCAGACGCGTGATCGTCGACAAATTAGTTTTGTCAATTATCTACTGTATAAGCTCGCTTATGACGATTAAGACTTTACCCTGTATCGTTACTTGTGCAGGCCACGTTTGTTAAAACGCTTGATTGATTCTAATCATCATTAACATTATCATTATTATTATTATTATTATTATTATTATTATTATTATTATTATTATTATTATGATCAGCAAATAGATACAACAAATTTTAAGTGTTAAATTTGGGTCTAATAATACGTGAAAGTATTATGGATCGTGATGAAACAAAACTCTCGTTGTTACGGATATCCTACGTACGTGGTTTTTCTTTTTTTATTCATTTTTTTGTTTTTTTAGAAACTTTATCATCAATTTTTGTACAGCTATATGCATATGTATATATATATATACATATATGTACGAATGTATGTGTAATGTATACGATCTTAACTAGAAATAGCTCAAAGCCATTTAGAAAATAAGGTCACGTTCAACTTTTTCCACTGATGATGAGCTGATGTCTGAAGGCATATATTGCCTAACCGGAAGCGTTACTATATCCATACCCCGACTACCGGAAGTAAGATGCACTGCAGTGTATTCCTTAAAGTGAACGGCGCTCTTCTTTACTGTTCTTCTTCTTCTTCTTGATCTTCAATTCTCTTTCTCCTTCTTATTCTCATTCTTCTTATTCTTCTTCTTCTGGCGTATCAAATGCTAATTAAACGGGTGTCGACTATATCGAAGGTACTTGGTCCTCGGTATGGCTTATAGCCCTTGCTGGATCTCTGCCGCAGCCTCTAATGTATGCCAGTAGGCGACGGCGGTGGTCCATGGATCGGCGTGGGTGGTCCAACGTCCGTTCTCCCGTCCGTCGTTCGTCCGTCCGTCCGTCCGTTCGTCCGTCCGTCCGTCCATCCGTCCGTCCGTCCGTCCGTCCGTTAGTTCGTCCGTCCGTCCGTTCCATGGACCATATTCATCCCGGCGCTATATAGGGTTCCCCATAGAGTTCCCCCTTCAGCGGGGTAACGCACGTTTAACCTCCGTCTTTCCGTTCTTCCTGGATAGTAGGCATACGTACGATCAAGTGCCTCGATCAACTTAACGGGGTATATATTTGTGTGTGTATGTGTGTGTGGTTACACCTTGTGGATTTTTCATACTTTTGTCCATTTCTTTTATTTATTTATATATTTTTCTTTTTGATTTTTTTGTGTTTTTTTTTTTTTTTTTTTAGAATTCCAACACCTTACAAACAATTCGATCTATATTGACGAGGTTAAAGATGTTTTTCATATTTTTATATGGATCGTGAAGTATTGTATATAATTCATTTATATTTTCTTTTATTTGTCCTTTTTGCGTACGAGACTGTAGAGAAAGATGAAATTTTTCTAATAACTAAATCTCAAAGAATATTTAAAAAAAAAAAAAATTGATAATATATCTATATCCGTATAATCAAAATTTTTTTATCATTTCGCATTGGCGAAAAAATTTGTATAGAAAAATAAATTATATATACATCCTATATACATAATAGACTTTATGTATGTGAAAGGGACTTCCCCATATTCGAACGACCGTGAACCGCGATTATTATACCGTTCAAACGGTATTACTGCAAAAGTTAACGACTTAATTAGAAATGAAGATTTCTGATTGAATTATTATTATTATTTTGTTTTTCGTCTCGTTATTCATCTTTTTTTTTTTTTTTATCAATTTACAAGTCACGATCGTTTTTTACAGTCAAAGCAGTTAACTTATACATACTTTACATAAATTTCCGAAATATGGTAATTTTCTTTTTGGTTTTTTTTTTTTGTTTTTTTTTGCCGAAGTGTGAACGAACCGTCTTATAAACGTTTCGAAAGAACTGCAATTCTCGCCTCGATCTTATATTCAGATTTTCAATTTTTTTTTTTTTTTTCAATAAAAATGAAAAAGGTATAGATATATAATGAGGAATCAGCGAGGGCACTGAAGCCCGCAACGGAAGTCAACATAATGTATAATTTTGTTGGGTTTTTTTTTTTTTTTTTATACTCAAGGTATACAGTGGGGGTAGGAGCTGTCATCCTCGAGCTGTTTAGGTTTAGGGTACAGATATATACAGGGTGTCCCAGAACTAAATGTCCAAAATGAAAGGTGGCCCAGAGGAGGTCGAACCGAGTAAATTGTCCCGAAGAACATGGGCTCTGCGAAGTCGCATTCGCGAGATATCACAGGTTAAAAAATATCGCTTTGCGCCGCGTCGCCGCGTCGCCGCGGCGCAAAGCGATATTTTTTAACCTGTGATATCTCGCGAACGCGACTTCGCAGAGCCCATGTTCTTCGGGACAATTTACTCGGTTCGACCTCCTCTGGGCCACCTTTCATTTTGGACATTTAGTTCTGGGACACCCTGTATACTTATAACAGAGTAATAGACTATAGGTGGTCGGCTGCCTCACTCTGACCAACATCGTTCTTATTAGTTTATTATTTTTACTATATTTCTTTATTTTTCAACGTTAAATTCAGGACCCTTTTTTTGTATACCGAAAATATCGCGGGCTTACTATATATGTAATATATATTATATACCTATATATGTATAATATGGCACAGCTCTTACGTCGTTAAGTCGTTTGCTCTCGGATCTAGATGCCCTAATCTAATTCCTCGAATTATTACTCACATAAATTTTTGAACTAGCGATATTTTCTCGTCTCAAAATTTGCCGGATGATCGTTATAACTGCGTTGAAAAATAATTTTCAAATTATGTTTAAAAAAAAATAAAAAAATGGGAGTATTATCAGATGTGGAAAGAAAACTTGAGTAGTCAATAGAACGTTTTTTTTTTTTTTTCACACCCTGGACTGTTATAGTCACTCTTAATTCGCTTAAAGAAAATCTGACAGTAAGACTTCAGACTCTGCATGTCCAAACAATTTAGAAAGGACTTATCGCATGTATCACCTTCATGCAAACGTCGAGGCTTATTATAACCTGTACTGCAGTCGGTACAATAAGACAAAAGGTAAGATAGAGAAAGAGAAAGAGAGAGAGAAAGAAAGAGATAGAGATAAATGGATTTCATATACAAGTGCGTTTGATCACGATTTACGATCGATCAACGTCATTGTCATTGTACTAGATCCAACTATAATTACTATTATCAAAACGTCTCGTATTTTGTGGGAGTTTACATGCGGATTGGTGGATATATATCCTGCTACCAGGGGCCATTATATAGTTTCCCAAAACAAATTACCGTATCGAATGAAATTGCGGTTATTTGTTTTCCAATTAGCGGAAAGTTTTACGATCTACCTATACTGTATAATACTACTATAGCTGCTGCTGTCGCTGTTGCTGTTGCTACTGTTGCACCGACTACCAACCGCGGTGCGTCGCCGACGTTAGTTACACGATATAGCTTATAGGGTATATAACGTTAGTTGGCCTCTGCAGGATTCGAGAATGTCAAATGTCACGCACATCGAATCGTACAGTGACTTATATCATAACCAAAAACAAAAACAAAAAAACCAGCAGCCTTAGGCTGCCCATGTGCCAGCCCTTCAACTTCCCGTTCTCACGCTAATTTGAACTCAAAAAATTCGCCATCATAAATTTTGCAAATCTGACTTCAGATTCGTGATCAGCGCCCCAAACAACCTTGTGGTACCATTTTCATTCGAATCCATTCATCCATTCTCAAGACATCATGATTTTTATTTTATTTTTCAGACTTTTGTTATTTAAATGAATCGAAAAAAAAAATCTGACTTTAGGTTCGTAATCAGCGCTCCAAAAAACCTTGTGGTACCAATTTTCATTTGAATCCATTCATCCATTCTCAAGATATCATGATTTTTATTTTATTTTTCAGAATTTTGTTGTTTAAATAATTCGAAAACCGATAAACCGATCGAAACCAAAATCTAATCAGTTCTAAGTTTCGAAGAGGCGCGTCGATTGAGAACAAGCTGATCAAAATCCGATCATTCGTTCTTGAGATATCGTCGGACAAAAAAATGATCACGCATGCATACATACATACAACCAACGTCCAGCTTAAAATGGTTGGAGGTGATTCTCTTGGTGAAAACTCAACTTTTGATTTTCGGGTTGATTACAATAACTTCCCTCTTGCTAAAGCGTAAAGTTGAACAAAAAATATAAACCAAAAATCGTTTATTTTTTACCGGGAACCGAAAACCGATCACGATATTAAATAATTTACCGCAATTTTTGTGCCATGACATCAAGCATCGTCGCTGCTGCAGGATCGGTTAATTGCGGCTAGAATAATAACGTGGAGTATAAAGAATTTGAAACCGTAGTTGGAATCGATGCCAGTATAACCATTAGCACTCCATTTGAAGGATAATAGAATAGAGCGAACTGCAGCAACGCGCTAGCGGCAATGAAGGATTAAGTATAGAGGAGAATGGGGTGAAGGGGGTTAGCAACAAGTTTAATTAAATACACTTAATTAACCGTAATGTATGACAGCAGTCTTGTGCTTGGTATGCTATTCCGACAACGCGCAATGGGAGATTCATTCTCTATTCGTTGTATAGTATATACATAGCTGTACGCTACTAACACGTATACCACTGCAACTATATATGATGCACAGAAATGGGAATACGCCATAATTAACAATCGGCAATTAACTGTTTACTAATAAGACATTATTCTTCGGGCAACCCTAATTAACGGTGCCAATCTAATTATCCGTAATCAACAGCTCTATACCCATATACTACACATCACAATTGACAATTATACAATTTCACAATTATGCTGATGTATCGTACCATTTTTGGAGATAATTTACACCGCTAATTACACCTCTTTATCGTGAAGACTACGGTAGGGCATGTTGGACCGCGTGGGAAATTTGACCGGTAAACTTTTGTCATTTTTCGAGAGAGCAATTCCTCGGTTTTGAAATTTGTGAAAAATAGCAATGCTTGGAGAATTTCAAGCACCGATTATCCAGATTTTTAGAATCTTCAGAATCCAGGAAATACTGTCCAAAAAAAAAAAAAATTACCGAACATCCCCTAATTTTCAAAGATTTATACCCAAACGTAAAAGTAACAAATTTTTCGAATAATTTCTTAAGAGTTTGCAAGAAAAAATCGATGCGATCGGTTGGTTTGTGAAGTTCTTTTGTAATTTGAAAGTGAAGTTTAATGTCACAGTGGGTATTTCCGTAAATGGAAGCTTCGCACGAAGAAGGATATATAAGAATTGAAAGAAAATTTAGATGGCTCGTCAAAAATCGTGATCTTTGGTAAGCGAAGAGGGTATATAGGTATATGTGTGTACAACGCGTTAGTCGGAAAGGATCGTTTGAGACAAAAAGTAAAATAAAATAAAAACAGAAATGGTGGTCATATTGCCGAAGAAGGGTTCTGGTACCATTCACAATGGAGCGGAATGGGCCATAAAGGTGCTCAGCGGGACGCGCGCGAGAGACTGCAAATAAATTAATGGTCGGAAGAAGAATGGCCTTATATTTTATTTCTTATTTCTTATTAGACTGATCGGTACTCCGCTAATAACGCTGAATTAAAACACCATAATTTACGGCTAGTTTCAAGTAAACCGACGACTCGACCTCTCTCACGTCACGATCTTATTTATCCACTTTTGAGTTATCACCCGCCTAGGTATATAACAAGACTCTGAGTTACGACGATCCTTGACACGTCCTTCACGAGCCGGGTCGAAGTTCCGAATTTTTAGAGTTTAGGACGGTCAAAATTTTCAGAATCGTTGAAGTTTGGGATATTAAAATTCGGAAAGATCGAAATGCGGACATGAGTGAATTTCAAGTTCCAGAATTTTGCGGTCTTCCGGAACTTTATCTCCCGGATTTTCGAACCTTTGATTCGTTTCGATTGGAAGTTTTTTTGAGTCGACTATGCAGACTTTCGGGGAAATACCCTTTCCAAAAACTGCAGTAAATCGGTAATATTAGAATTCAGAATTTTTGGCATCCGGGACTTTTAAAATTCTGAGCTTAAATCCAGAGCCGAGATATTGATGTGAAATTTCATAATTCGACAAATTTTCTAAAATCTTTGAAATCTTCAAAAAAATCCGTCGCAATCCCAGTCAGAAAATAAAACAATATACAAAACTCGGTACGGACGATTCCGACTATGGTTTCAGGGGCGGTTTTTACCCGATGGTATTTCTATGGGACGATTAAATAGCCCGTAGTCCATATTTCAGTTGTCGAGATGATCGTTACAGTCGGTTATTGAGGTTCCTAAACGATTTGAACGAAGTTCGTAATTCGTTTAGTTCTTATTATAAGGTCTAAAACTCTAAAGTTTAATATATGTAGGTACTACGTCGTCGTGCCGAGGACAGCGTTAACGGCTCCGTTACAACCGGGTAGGTATAACCCATACCATATAGTTATATAGAAACCAGATGTCAAACTCTTTAGCGAGAGACCATGGAATTATTTGTCTCTGGGTATCCACCCCGGCTATAGTTGGACATAAAAATGCGCATTGCGGTTTTTCTCCAAAATAACAGATGCGGTAGACAGTCCCTGCAGTTTACCTCAGAACCGTATAGTTTGTCAGTTTCTTTATTTCCGGCTACAAATATATACGAGCATACCCGCACCTAGTTGAACCAGAAAGGTCAGGTGGACACGAACAATAACTCCGAATGGACATATGGAGTGGACTCCTTATTCTTGTTCAGAAGAAATAAAAAAGGTAAAAAGATACTAGGGGAATTCTAGAAGCAGCTATTTAGCGTTGACAGGATTCATGTATTAGGCGCCATGCCATTGGGTAACAGGTGGGGGTCAGAAAAGCGCCACTTGAACCGGGTAGCTTTTTGTATTCAAAAATTTCACCCCATGGGATTTGAGGTTCATGTTTATTCAAAGCACTGGCCCTAAACCGATTCGATAAATAAACTGAATTCCGGAATTAGGGACGTCTACGAGGTAGGTACCTCCATATCCATTGATCAAACGGAAACGGAATTGAATGATTAACTTTCACAACGAGACGACAGTTGCCCGCGAGGACTTTTCGGCACGGAAATAAAAGAAAAGAAACGAAAAGAAAAGAAAAGGAGGCACCAGTTTCTCGGCAGCTCATTGAAAGAACGGTTTGAATTTTATGAAATGTTAATTTCCAGGTTTATAACCGATTTTTACATGTCCACGATCTCCGAGGGTACAGGATAGTTAAATTACTTTGAATTTAAATTGAACTTGAATGATGATTTGAATAAACTGGTTCGATAATCGGGTAAGTGCATGGTCTCGATTCTGGAGTAGAAGTTTTAGAAAACGAAAAACAGAAATAATAAGAAGCTGAATAAGAAGAAGGCCCTGGTACCTCTAATGACCTAAGTCATCGCGTGTTCGGTCTTCCGTGTTCTTAGTACTAACAAAGTTTTCAAGCGGTTGGTTTATAACGAAGGTTATACAATAGTTTGCTGTTCCACAAGCTGGTGTAATGGGTGATTCGATGAGGACAGAGAACTTGTCGAATCGAAGTTCGTTAACTCCTCATGCAGAGATTCAAGATATTTAATAACATTCGTATATATTAATCGTGGAATTATTATTATAACTCGAATGACCGACAAGAAAGAACTTCGTCATCAATATATAACCTCGCTCTGTAACGACAGTAACGATTATCAGATATACGGCAATAAAGTAATAAAATAAAGCTGTTGACTGTTATATTTCCTGGGCTGTAAAAATTTGAATTACAGTTACAGCCGTACCCGTCAATATATACTTATATGCTGTATCGAATATATCCGGTATATGGTATAATACCCACACGATAATTAATACCCCCCCAGGTAGACATATACCATATACCTACACTGTTCAAATTTATTCCTCAAAACGAACTGTACACATGATTCGTTCCATGCCCGCAAATCGAGTGGGTATATACATATGTAAACCTCACATATATAGTTTTAAATTTAAATCATACGAGAAGAAAAATACGGAGTGCGTTGCACATATGCATCGATACGTATATACGAGAGGGAGAGTAAGGCCGTGGAGTTAAGCCAGTTTAAATTGCATGGCTTCAGGAAATGGTAGCAAAGTAGTTTCATTGCGGTGCATACGGCTATACGAAATGCCTGTTTGCAGGTTTAAAACGCGCATTAGATTCCGAGAATCGTATAAATCAATTTCCATGTAGAGACCTGCGGGTTATGGTATATATGACCGATTTGTTTCTAACGGAGCCAATTTGCGGCTTCGTTTATAGGTATCTACCGAGCCAATTCAAATCATGTGTAACATACATACTGTTCTGTGCAACTATGTATTTCAATCATACCGATATTTCGTTATTATAAACGGACTCGAAACCTACGGCTATACGCGGTATACATATAATTTCTTTTAATGGACTTGGCGCGAGACTCTACCGAGTCTCTTGATAACACAGGCTGTGCAAAAGCTGTATATCTCCATTCACGAACAGTTCTGCACACATCCGTACATACTACGTATACACAAAGAAATAATTGAATGAAACTTGCGGTTGACTTGGGCGAAGAGGAGGTCACGTCGTGGGTATTCAGTTCTGGTTAGATAACGAGTATGAAGTCTTCACTCTTCGTAATGATATAATACGTTTCAATTATATATACGGTTTGTAATATACGTATCGATGTATGATGATGAAAAAGTGCAACGCGGATGTAATCACTGCCGTTCGATCGGTGCCGATCGTTACCGATCATGTCGATAAAATTTCATACTACGATATCGCCGGTTCTATTATACAGTTTAAAACGTTTACCGTAGATCATCTGACGACAATATCGCGAAGCCGTTCACACTGAGTGCTCCGATTCGACTGACAACCTGCAACCGCACTCAAAACACACCGACGGTTGTATACCTTCCGTGCTGCTCTTCCCCGCGGCGAACCATTGGGCTTAAAACCTCGACTGACTACCTGGCTGCAGGACTGAAACGTTAAGAGTCGCGGGCTAAGTTATACTCGAGGAGTTACACCCCGTTATGAAGTCTTGGCAGGATTCAAGGAGGCTCAGGTTGTCAGGGTGTCATTTTAGACGCTTATATCAAACCCCCTGAACATGATCTGCGGTTCGATCGCGATAACTTTGTGTGACTTGAATTCCTAAGAATCCAGTGACTCTTGCCTCTAACAAACCATCGCTTCCCAGTCTCGTGAAATAGCTCCAGTGCCTTCAGGATCAAATTCTTATCACCGAATAACGAATTCCCATATTCCTCAAGAACATTTCGTAAGGTGTACCGCTGAACATGATCTACGCTTCAGTCGTCGACAAGTTTGGGTAACTTTCAGTGAATTCCTGAGACTCAAACGATTCCGGCTTCAGACTGACCAATGCTCTCCAAACTTGTAAAATAGCTCCAGTGCTTTTCTCCAGGTCAAATTCTTATCGTAGAACAACGAATTTCCGTATTCAGTAAGAAAATTTGGTGAGGTGTACCGCGAAACATGATCCACGGTTCAGTCGTCGACAAGTTTAAGTAACTTTCAGTGAATTCTTGGAACTCGAATGACTCCAGCCTCTCGCTGAACAAAGTGTCCCAGACTCGTGAAATAACTCCAGTGCAGTCTTCAGGGTTAAATTATTATCGCAGAATAACGAATTCCCGTATTCCGTGAGAAAATTTGTTAAGTCGTTACACCGCTGAACATGATCTACGGTTAAGTTGTCGATGAGTTTGTGTGACTTTCAGGACATTTTTTGAGACTAAAATGACTCTGGCCTCTTACCGACGACCGTTTACCAGTCTCGTAAAATAACTAAAGTGTTTTCAGGATCAACTTCTTATCATAGAATAACGAATTCCGGTAAAATGGTAAGAAAAATTTAGTAAGGTGTACCTAGCAGACGATGAACAGGTCCATGCCGTGCCGTGGGCCAAGTTTCGTCCGTGGCCCCGAGCGGATCACATGAGTCACACTAAAGGGCACATTAAACATCGAGTCGCTAGCGTTGGTTAGGCACCGGGCGGAATTCGTCGGCTAGATTGAGAGATATTCCGACGTCTTAACGGTGTTGGTATACCTCGTACGTACGCTGTGTTACTCATGTGTGGTGATGGGAAAGGGACGGGGTGGGGGAGTTCGAGTTTTTGTAGAGAGGGCAGCCCACTGCGTGCGGTCCTCCGGCGGATGGACCACCCAAGAAGACCCGGCTTATACTTATAGCTGTTATACTCGCTTCTCTGTATATCACCGAACGATGCAGCTCTTATGAATGGACGGACTGACGGACTCGTCGGATCACCGGACTGACGGACTGACGTACGGCCGGATCCCTAATATTCCATCAGCTAGACGTATGTATTCCTCATATTCGATGCCACGTATATATTATATACACGATTCTTTAATTCCTCGCTAATTCAAATTATTATCGATTAATTAAACACCCCGATATACGATCCTCGTCCGTAATCGATCATCACTCAGCTCTGCCTAAAATTTTATATAAATTGCGTATACATATATACCCTATCTATCGGTAAATGCACCATAACGCGAGGAGCTCCGAGCACAGAAACTACGCCATAAATCTCTATCGCTAGTTTTCAAGCCTCGCGCTCATTCGCGCGAATGAATTATTGGGCAGTTAATAATCCTCAGCGGGTTATCGCTCAGTCCTTAACTCCGTCTGGTTCAGATTCATGATCGGATGAACACTGATCTTTCAGTTCTTGGTTTTTGACGTCATATGGAATGTTAGATAGGTATATATGTACGACAAATGAAATGTGAAAAAATAAATTCATCAAACGTTTTTTTTGGGCGTATATACCCAAAGGAGCCGAGCTCGTCATGTTTGCTTACATGTGTAGGATGGGGTATACACAGTTTTGAGAAGAGATCACGGTAGGGTGAAATTTTTCGACGTGATGGTAATAACTGTAAATAACATACCGTCGTAAAAATTTTGCGCTAACGTGAACTAATCCGTCCGCTATATCGAGGTAATCGATTAATCGATTATCGCATTAGGATATCATTATACATAATCGGTATTATTATCCCATTACGATGCTCACTGATCGACTTCTAACCCGTACAACACAAATAAGAAATAGATAAACGGTTGATAAATAAAGGAGGAACTGTTAAATAGCCTTTGGCAATTCCGTTGGTACATATAATATACATACGTGCGTATATACCTACTGCGAGGTTTAAAGTTTAAAGACGATTATTAACGGTCATAACTATAGCGAACTGTGCAGACCGGTAGTTAAAGATCTCAAATATAAACGAAGAGGGTGTATATATATAATATATTATATATGTATAACGTATACGTAGATGTATATACTCGTATGTATATGTCAGCGTGTAAATTTGTTGATAATTATTTATATAAAAAAAAAATAAGTAAATAACTGAACCAAAATGCATACAAGATAATCGTGAATCGAGTAGATAATAATAACGAAATTAGTTCTGAGATGGTTTCAGTTCATGGGGAAATTGCAGGTTTCATTGAACTGTCAGTCTTGGATTGGTTTCACTCGGTCCGTTCGCGTTCGGGTCGTTCCTTGCTCGACAGGCTATACTTGCAGTGCCCGAGTGTTCAGAGGCCAGATTATCGGACCCAGGGCTGAAGCTCCGAACCACACAGAAATTTTTGTTTCTTCGTTGAACTTCGTTCTTTATAACGATTATTAACGAATCAACTATACATTTTTTTTTTCGTCATATTTATAGATATCTCGTCTCTATGTGCAGTAAAATTCGACCGAAAAGAAACTGACTTACTGACTGACTGACTGCGAAATAATACCGATTCGATTAACGATATATGCAAACCGTGGCGTACATTTCACGCATTGATCGTTTGATCAAAGACATTACAAACCGGATACGCGAGGGAACTGATGGATTGATTGAAAAGTTATAGCACGATCTTCTCTTTGGTGTATCGGTAGGGTTACAAAATTTTCTATATATACCTATATAGTTATACGGGATATCGTACGTACGGCGTAAGGATCTGGAATCAGTGTAACCGAGTGCTGTAGCACTGCCCGAGCCCTGCTACGGAGGATAGTAAAGCCCGACGATTTACGATTTACAATTTACGATTGACGATTGACGATTGACGATTGACTGACCGGACATCATGCCTATCCGCATCTGGTCCTGGTAAACGCATCGTTATTCTATACGTGCAGGAGGAAGGGTATAGACTTGAAGAAATATATCGTATATACTTCTGCAGGGTATAAGAACATACTGTCCATGCGGAGGGTCAACAAGCGGCAATTGGCATGAGGAGAGGATCTCGTTTTGTTAGTTATGACTCCCTCCTGGTCATATCCTCTCCTCTCTCTTTCCCTTACAGATCAGCTGTTTTATCCTTATTTAGGGATACACGTATATATACCTGAACCGTAACACAACTTCGATCAACTTTTATAACATACCTCAACGCGGACTGGAAGTCTAATGAAGACCGCAGCTATCCGAGGGAACAAAATCGAGAAAACTTATCTGGCACCATTAAAGGAAAGGATCCCCCTCGACGTCCGCAGACGTTCCTCTTCTTTCCTCTTCGACTATAGATGTAGCCATCTTCGAGATGGTTTTAATACTCCCGATGAATCATCGTATAATAAATCGGAATAACAATATTGAGGGGTGTAATAGCCATGGTGATGAACTAAGGCGATCCTCTTGATACTGAATTGGTGTTTGACCGCGAAGTCAAGAGCTTAACCACAGGCTATACTCCCCGATCTGTACATGTGCGTCTGCGGCCTTATTCTCCTTACTTTCCTCGTCCCGGACGAAGACTCCTTACCGGTTTTCATTTAACCGAATCCTTCTGTAATTTTCTTAATTTTATGCTCCATGGTGTTTGGTGTATTTAGCAGCTGAAGGATCGATCCCTGAATCCGTAACCGAGTTTTCTACTTAACAACCGGTAAAATGAAGCCTTAAAGGTTTGATCTTTAGTTTTGCTGCGCCTTAACGTACTACAGCTGTACGTTGTACGGCATGCTACGGTCCGCGCACGGTTATAGGGACCTATACGTCTTTACAGAGCGGTTATACCTGCCATATAAGAGGTTTTGCCACACACCTTGCGAGCGAGGCCTGAGGCACGATATTCCCCGTTCGAGGCGGGCGGTGCGGTGCGGCGGTCTCGGCTTATTAAAGCTAATAATGTAGATTTACTAGCTAATTTCACATAAAGTGGACACTATTCACATGCTGTAGTTTTAACTTGTAGCTCAAATATTATTATGGGATCCCCATGATAATGCGGGCTGGCGGTGAGCAGGTTGGATAATTCACTAAAATTTAATGGGGCCCCATAACTATAAAGGTCAAATAAACGTTTTCGATAATTAAACATCTCGAACGAAACTGCAGCTGAGAAACCTGGTCTTGTTAATTCCTTCATTCAAACTCTTCATGTACAAAATAAATTTTCGGATATATCTCATATTTATAATCCCATACAGGTGAAAGTCTGGGTCGACGAACGACCTCCGCGTTCCAAAGACAAACCCCAAAAAAGTAAATGAAAAATACGAATTTGAATAAACTTGTTGAAAATATAGGCGTAAGTCTTAAAAATTGGATCAACCCGTGGGACACTCCGTTATTCATTTTTAGTTTTTATTCGAATATAGGTAATAACGGACGAGGCTAAAAATTGCCGAAATATTAATGATTTATACAGAACCTGCCCTTAGGGTCGTTAACCTCTTAACCAAAAGATTCCAGATACTCCGAGATCCTTCGTCCTAAATTCTTCACACATATACCCACCGAACGGTCCTGTCATAACACGTACCTTAGCCTTTTGGCCCGGGTCACTGTGCTGCCCGTTTTATGGTCAGACTCACGCGACCCAAGCCCCCTGACTTCTTATTTAGTTCTTTCCTACAATTCTGCTCTTTCTGTTTCTTTTTTTTTTCCTTATTCGTGTTTTATTTTTTTTTTCTGTTTCGTCTTGTTTTTGTTTTATTCTTCTTTATTTGTTCACCTTCGCGTTGAGTGATATCCTGCAGTATGCTTAAACAGGTGTCGATAACCCACTGCACACGTAGTGGCACATAATACTATATAAACAATAAATATACACACCTCTACCCGGTTTTCACAAAAGGTATTGTCATGGAAAGTGCGACGATCGGGATGAATAGTCAAAGGGCCGCTTAACATTCTTGAATTATTCGAGTAGCTTAAAGACTCGGTTGTAGTAGGACCACCGAGAGGTGGCTCGAGAACACTTCAAGAAATACCTTCTATCAAAGATTCTCCACGACGAATTATGCGATCACTGTATAAGGTCTCTTTATCAATTTTTTTTTTGTTCAAAATCACTGATAATTAGCTTCGAAAAAATATTCCATCGAATCAGTTTCTTCGAATTATTAGAAATTGCTTTAGAAATTTGGAGAAAATTTTGCAAAACGATCTAATCTCCGGGCAAACTGATTATACATAGAGATAAGATCGGTCCTCTATAATCGTGAGCTTGAAAGACATTTTTACTCTCATCGATTGAACACAAAAAAAAAAATGGCTTTGAATGCAAAATTTACGTATTCCAAAACAAAATTCGTAGAATTTGATTATGATCCGTCCCGAAATTAGAAGAATTATGAACTAGAAGATTCCCTCCAAATTTTGCGAAGTTTGTTTTCAACTTTTTCTCCATTGCGGGTCGATAGAATATTTCTTAAAAGCTTGCCAGTGATTTTGAAAAAAAGTTGCGTCCCGCAGAGTCCGAATAACCGTCTCATAATCAACTTAACAGTGAATAATTCATCCCCGATGTTCCGTAGCTACCCTTGATCCCCGTATCAACTGCATAGTAAGTAAAATGATTAAACTAAGCCGTATTTGGTCCCCCCCTGTAACTAAAACGCACACAGATACACATATGGTGAAAACCCAGAGCGGAAAATGCATCGGGCAATTGAATTCCTGGCATAGCTATGTTACGCGAGATCAGAGACAGGGGAGCTACTCTGACACCGATCACCCGACGGACCCGAACAGCTCCGAGGGCGAGGGTTGACGTGCCCCCGTAGACGTGACGGGTAGGTATACGTCGACGGCTACGATTTTGCCTTCTTGTGTATTATACATGTTGTATGTCTACTTTTGCAGTATGATCGTGACTGCAGAAGGGTGACACTCGAATTCCGATCTGTTTTTTTTTCGCGATATATTTTGATATATACACTGAGGCACAAAAGAGAGACGTCAAATATCTCTCCATTAGTCTTGACATTGCTTAATTATCGGGTTTTACAACCGTATATAGGTACTACGGTTATTATATACTATACGACTACCAAACGATCTTTCTTTCTTATCTCACGATATCTATGATTGGTTAAGGTTGTTTATTTTCTATGAAAAGGTGTGAAAAAATTTCACAGCTGTTTAGTATCGTCGATTTAACGTATATATATAGCTGTATACGATTAATCGGATTCTATAATATCGTCGACACAACGACGCACTATAAAACAGCTGTTGCAATCTACAGGAAATTATTCCCATATAAAAGTTATATAAAGAAGAGTCCGAAGTATCAATATATCGAAGTTTTATCGACACCGGTGATTTTTTTCTTCTTCTTTTTTCGTCTTCCTTCGGTTTTCTCATTTCACTGATTTTATAGCTACCGCATCACCGACTAGACCGATCATCGGGGATATACATATACCTATATAAAAGCCACGCCCAAAAGCGTTCCCTGCTCCGATGATTGATCATCCATCGAAGATACAGTTCCTTTTTTTTTTTTTTTATTGTTTCTTTTCTGCCGAATCGACTATATTTGAATCTCCCAATCTGCGGCTATACATCATGAAACCGATGAATTATACAAATTTAGAAATCATTCAACTATATGGATAAAATTTGTCGTCATGGACACCTACCTTATTATACCTGTCCCACGCGATTTATCGACATCATATCAAACCAAGTGAGTACACGGTCTGCCCGCGAGCTAAATGATCGCCGATTATGAACCGCAGTGTATGTTGGTCACATACTTTAATAGACATTTTTAATGATCGTGAATATTAATCAAATTCGTGATACGAATCTGCGCATGGTATATCTCTAAATAAGCGAATTATAGACGTGGGACGTTTTAATTTAAACAAAATAGAAGACGAAGAAGATAAGATAAAATAAAATAAAATAAGGATGAAACTAAACCGCCATGTTGAAACTGTACGGGGAGGAAAAGATTCCCGCAGGGTAATATCCCCTCCCGAATCCTTCGTCTAACACCAACACCTTGGGAATCAATTTGTTAAGGTGATGCAATTATGGGAGCTGCAGAGCGGGTAGAGAGAAAAGGTTTTAGTGGTGTGTATATGGGGCTGCAGGGAAAAGGGACAGATACGACACAGTTCCCCGAGGCAACGGAAGACGGTACCTACTATACACCAGCTCAGAACAACCTTTAAGAGATAATTAATTACCATTCGGAGGCTCAGAGGCGCGGTGAAGCGCAGATCGTGGGTGGTTTTCTTATATTCTATACGTCAACGATTATGGGTACGTGATCCAAGAATCATGTTGTATGTCAGACGTACAAAGTCTTTCTATCCTTTTCATCTCATTCATTTTTTTTTTTTTTGACTATTCAATCCGGAAAATAGCAAAAGAATTTTTACTTCTTTCGTTGCACTATAGCTCCGAAAATTATATCGCTAAAGATCTGTAAAATTTTCGTGGAACATCTACGGCTATAAGTAAGAAATGAGCAAAGTTTCAAATTTTTCGGACCCATACAGCTCTGGGGTAAAATAAAATAAAAATCAATCGCCAAGTGTCCGGAAAAACAAAAATCGGGTTTTATTCAAATCATAAATTTCAAAAAAAAAAATTTCTGCACGTGTTTGGAGACGTTTTGGACCTTCGTGGGCATCAAGATTCGAATATGATAAAATTGATGGCAACTTTGATTGCGTGCTTGTGATGAATGGTTGACAATATCAGACTAAGTCCAAAGAACTTCCTGGCCTGCATCAAACTACTTCCATGTCATATTTTCTGCCAGTTAAGTTGAGATGCTTGTGTATAGAACGATAAGGAAGACACCTTAGGGGCGCCTACACTTACTTAATCTAATTGCTTATTATGGATGGATCCTTCCTCTGTGGCCGTCCGTCTCGGTCACCGCCTCCGCTTTGGTCCAGCGGGTTATTTTTTTATTAAAATTTCGTTGTTGCTGCTGCTGCTGCTGCAGAGAGTGCAGCAGCATCAGCATCAGCAGCAGCACGAGCATTGATTGACAAATTGCGCTGGGCTAATGATATCATCGTTTTATATACAAATGGTGTTTCTCATCGCGTGACAAGAAATCCCGCTCTTATTGCTGCCGCATGCAGAACCACGAATCGGAGCAGCTGACGTTCTCTTAGAGATATATATACCTCGTATTACTATAAGCTTTATATACCTATACCTTTACGTATAGATACCGAGTCGCGAAGGGTGTTAATAAGAAAATCAACCTGTCAGAAGTCTGGCTATATCTAGCCATGTCCGCGTTACGGTAGTCCGTATAATTACGTACAGTAGGTATATATATACAAGTCCAAATCGTGAGGTAATATACCTATATATATGTGTACTGTTAAACCTGTGCAACTATAACGTGAGAAAGAAATTTACATATACGTATGCACCATATATGTATACCGAAGCGAATTAATCGACATCGACGAATAAATATAGATACAGAAGATTTTTTTTGCGAGCTTATCTCTATTTCGACATTTCTTTTTTTTTTTTCTTCAAACTTTTCTACACGTTTGCCATATTCGTTGATACAGAATTATCGGAAGACCGATTAATCAAACGGATTAAAACGAATTAGCCATCATCGTTGTGGATATACCATATCGAAGATATTTTTATTTATTGTTTTTTGGTCCTATATCTTGTTAAACTTTTGCCCATTTGATTTTATCGCCGAATGATATATCTTCCGGTTTTTACTTTTTAACTTCCCGCTATGAAAATCGAGAATTTTCAAAAAAAAGGGAAGTTATTGGTTTCGATACGATTTTCGAAAATCGAGTTTTCATCAGATCTCGACGTTTTGGGTTCCTAAGAAGCTATTCTGACTATTTTTGGATGGATGTCCGTATGTGTGTGTGTGTAAACAAATTTTTGTCGTACGATATCTTTAGAACGAATCGACCGATTGAAATGGTTCTTGCGGCGATCGAAAGGTTTTATCAAGACTTAGATCTGATTAGATTTTGGAGTCGATCGATCGAGTAGTTTCAAAGTTATTCGAAGAATAAAAATTAAAAAAAAAAAAAAAATGTTTTTAGCGCATAACTCCTAAACTGTTCGTGCGATTAGTCTCAAAACTTAATCAGATTTGAGTCTTGGATAGCCCCTTCGATTGCCGCAAGATTCATCAAAATCGACCGGTTAGTTTAAAAGATATTGCACGACAAAAATTTCTTTTTTTGATAGACGTGAGTTGACTTTGAATCACTCGATGTAGAATCTGTCAAATTGTTCAAAAACTATTAAAAATTTCGCACATAAAGATACAGACTGAATGATATCTTTTGACATTAAATATAACTCCCTAAAATCTAGAAATCTTGATATTTGACAAAAAATCGATTTTTGAAAATCAGACGGAAAAAATTTTTATATGGAAAACTAATTGTACTTATAACCTTCGTTCATGTATTAGAAACACAGTAGTATCAATTTATTGTAACGTATTTGACCCATAGCAGGAAGTTTTGGGGTTGGTCGACAGGTCAACCGGTTCCCGGATTTTTTCTTTCATAATTTCCGCGATTTTTTTTCGTTTTATAATTCGGACAGAGTACAGTATATGTATACCCGATCGCGATATGAACTTTCTATGTAATCCAATTGAGTAAAAATTCATTTATTTTAATTAATAGAAATTATTAACAGTCTAAAACGTACATACCTACGTGCGTGAGGGTATAATAATCTCTTAACGTTTTGTAGTCGACTGTCTGTACGTAAACGAACACGCATCTGCAACGTACGTGCGGGTTCTTATACCGTACGGTTAAGTTTGTAAAATAATTTGTAACCTGGACCCGTACGTAGGTAGATAGATATACATATACACATACCTAAGTACACGTACGTATATAGCTATATAATACGATTACATATCTCGACAGCATGGATATATAAGATCGTGTTTATAATTACAACTAATTTTATTACGTTAATCGACTCGCGGTCGTAATTAAACGCATTTTGAAACACGTTTACAAGAAAAAAAAAGGCACCGATCATTAACGGCCAGCACAGCCAATTAACCATATCGCAATCCCTTTTCAAAAATTTCAGCAACTTAATCATTTTTCTGTTTTTTCGTTTGTTTATTCGAAATTCTCGAACGGCGAGGCCCGACGATCGCTTCAACTGGACCGAATGTAAATCTCAATAATCATAAAAGGAAATCGACACTCAAACGCACTTTTCAATCAATTGCAAGCTTAGGTTTAGCCACACCGATAGGATAAACCTACTTTTCAATTAAACGTAATGCAAGATCGATGACTCCCGAGGGACGTACGTGGATATACGTGTGTCGATAAACCGTTAAACTCATTTTATATTATAAAATACCTACATAATATCAGATCCGTGCGCCCTTCTCTATTGCCTAACCATATACACACGAGTTGCCGTATCAAATTATACTTCCATAATGAAATTAATCGTTACAAACTCACCAGAAGAAGGCCTGTCCGAGTATCTGGTGCAGTATACCCAAGCGGGCCACAGGATCTGTTTACCAGGATCGGTGCTACCAGGTGTACCAGTCGTTGTCCCAGTTGCTCCTGATATTCCCGATGATTTACCACCACCTGGAGAGGTAGCGGTGGTAGATGGTTCGGAGCTTCTCTCAGAAGACTCTGACGAAGATTCCAAAAAGTCTTTGGTCAAATCGATGGGTCGTTGCACCACTTTCTTAGGCCTTGATTTCTTCAACGAAATAGGATCGGTTATCCTCCTCCCGAAATCGGCCTTCAATATATTGTCTATACTGAACTTGAGGTTTCCCTGATGCTGGAGGTTGTTATTATTGTTATTGTTATTATTGTTATTGTTATTGTTCTGGTTACTCGTAGCCGCGGGTGTTCTACAAGCGTTACTTTCATCCCGCGCAGGTGATAACGGACTCGATTCTCTGGGCGGTGGTGAAGCTTGAAGAAGTTTGCTAACGGGAAGTCGATGCTGGTGATGGTTATGGTGTATGCTTGGCGCAGCTACAACAACATGCTGCATCGGTGACATGGTCTGATGTCCGGGCAGGGTTTGATGCAGATGGACTTGCTGCTGTTGGGGAACCAGCAGCGACGTTCCATCGCGGACGTCCCGTATCAATTCTCGACAATTTTCACCGGCACCCAATTGCGGAAGAACCGGGGATGCTGAGGACTGAATACCGCTAACAGCCGACAGTGGACGACCGACGGAAGGCGGTGAGAGAGACAACCTCGTAACCAGAGGCACGCTTATCGGCGTTCTGTGCAACCGTTCGGCTACACCTGGGTACATTACGTCGTGGGTCATCGAGTGACAACCGGCCGAAGATATCCGCGATGGAAAATCGAGGATCTCCGGGTCCCTCGCGTATCGCGTACTATGACCAAGATTTTGGTGGTGATGGGATCCGCCGTACCTCGATAAGGCCTCAGGAATCTCCGGTCTACCTGGCGACGACGCCGTTATACTCGACGAGGCTGGCGATCTGACCGACGCCGATGGGGACGAGGGAGGTTGGCTGTAACCTGGACTTGGTATCCGGACGGTGTTTCTGTAACCCGGATGGTGATTAACGTCTGTACAACTCGACGACGAGGCTGGTGACGGTGCTGGGGTTAGGGCAGGGGAAGACGCGGACGAAGTCCTCGTGTTGCAGCTCGTATCTTCACGAAGTTGATCGGAATCCCCGGGTTCGAACCTCGACGATATACCGATTGCCGGCGTCGATTCACTCCCGACGCTCAACACCTCGCTAGTGTCACTCTCGCAGTCGCTCATATCGTTTCCGTTATCCTGCAGGTTATTATCGTTCATTAAATCTCCGACTGTATCGGCGCCGTTCTGCGGCCTACGGACCTCGCAGGACTCTAATAATTGCATTTTTTCAGCTGAACCAGGCTGCTGTAAAGCGTCGGACATCTTTTACTCTCCCAACGACTCAACACCGATTGGGAAATGATGAAAACCTCGCCGTTCAACCCTTGGACAACCGGGTTTTCATCGTGACGATTATCGCATGTAATTACGGTCCGTTTTTCAACCCACCCTTATCCCAGCTGGTTACATAATGTCCCTCCAGGCCTTATTTTTTGTGACAACGATATTTATCAAGGAAGGGATCAGTGGAACAAGGAAATCGGTCCCATTTTTCAACCAGATCTTTGGTCACATAGTCTTTGACCAATTTTTTTTTTGCCTCTTTCAAACTGGTTTATGGTTTAGAATCGCGTAAACCATCGGGACTCTTCACTGTTCACTGTTTATATTGTCCTGCAGAAGATGAAGATGCTGATCACGACGTCACTGTGGATCGGTAAACACGAATATATATCACTGTAAAAAATCGTGTTTTTTGTTTTTCTGAAATTTATATGAACCGGACGATCGTCGGTCTGTCACTTTGATTCTGAATTATTGGGAAGTTTGAATACCGACATTTATCGACGTTACCGTGCGCGCGATCGGTTCCTGTCTTTGTACAGCGTTTAGAGCGCGAGTTGTCCGACCCGACAAAGAGGAGAGAAAAGTGAGTAGAAAAAAAATAATAACAACAACAACAACAGAAAAACAACAACAACAACAACAAATCGGTTATAACAGAACCGTTCGCGGTTTTACTGAACTTGAATGGACCCGGTGTCACGATGTCGTCCCGTGGCCACCTAGTTGATCTCTTGGTTGCCGAGGCACGTCTGCTGTCCGACGATTCAGGAGGGTATTCGGGGGGCGTTTTCAGGGCGGAATTACCGCCGCCGACACCCACAATACCAAAGCCCCGCCTCGCCATCTGGCGAGTTCACCAGGAGGCGATAATAAACGTAAAACCGATGCCAAGCGCCGCCTTAATTCTCCCACCATTTATACATATATATACCCTAGCCCATTCTATCGAAGCCACCAGGTGTGTAGGTTACCTTTAAAAGTGTGCACGCTCCATACACACTCGGTAACACTACGTACCTACTACATACGCTAGAAAAATTCTACTGCAATCCTAAACCTCGAGGGCCTTCATCGACGGTCTTTACTCAGCACAAAGACCCCTGCAGATCATTCTTCAGCAAACTCTTGAACATAATACTCGAAAAAGCAACTAAGTAGATCAAATTTCTAATGCGGTTACTCGGCTCACGTTATTCGCCAACCGATTACCAATTACCAAATCTCATTCCATGTCCAAAAGTCATAATCGATTCAATTCCCGACATTAGCAGACCACAATTAGATAATTTGCACTGAATTGTCCCTCTCTATTGGATCTTCAGTCCACCCGTCGGTATAATACCGTACGTTCCTTCTCTTCAGCATATCACGCTGCAGATTTCTGATTAGACTGTGCGCTGATGGTTCATCACGCGATTCATGGTATGGAATTGAAATTATTATGAAAGTGCAGTCTCCGTTCGACTTGGGTTAGCGGTAATTTTCTTAGAGTTTCTTGATCCTTTATTTAATCACAAATTTCGAAGTGTGGAAGTAAGGATGTCACGGAATGGAGACGCTGACAGATCGTTAGGCAGGTGTATAATCATAGAATGAATAATAATATCGGACTTATATCTATAATATCATAGATATATCCGGCAGTTCTATTCGCTATACCTATAAGATACACAATGTATATATGCGTGTATCGCGGGTATATAAAGGTATTGCGCGATAAAGAGCACTGGCCACTTTACTAGGTGACGAATTGCTATATAATTAAATAATTATTGTACTGATGGATCTATAAATGAAACTGGACAACTGACAGCGGGGTATTATATTAATACAAGCGCATGTGCTGTACGGGCGTCGGTGTGATAATATACTTTGCCCCATGGGAGTGTTGGTATTTGTGTGAGCACGGTATATACATTTACATGCCAGTATAATATCTCCTGCAAGTTGGTGCAACAGCAACGGCAACAGCAACACCTTATAACGCGAAGGTGGGCAGGAAACTATCTCGCAGGAAAACCGAGAAAATTGCAACCCATTAAAAACCGTGTGGCTTATCTAGAAATATGTTTTACGCCGAGAGTGTAGTACGGCCGGTAACCACCGCGCTATATAACCCACCCAAATTGACCCCTTCTTTGCTATGCTAATTTTAGTAGCTGTAACTCATAGCTAAAGCGAATATATAGAGGGGTGTTTAAATTCTCTTTCCTTTTACCAAAAAATAAAAAAAATTAAAATATGTAGAAAATAAGGACTTTTCGATGCAGTGAGATGCTGAAAGCTATCACATCGACACCTACAGGCATCTCTACCACCCGAGCGTCGTTGGTTCAATTGAGAGAGTATCGATCCTCCGGAGAGGCGAGAAGGAGGAATCGAGGTGCGTGCGTCCTGGGGCCGAAATGGCGGTGAGGTAGCTACACATCTTTTTCGCCTGTGTTTGTTTATACGAAGAGGGTATTTTTTTGAGTCGAAGAGTAATGAAAACGGATGAAGTGATATTTTCAAAACGCTGAGGAGATTAGTTGCGACTGATCCCAAAAATTCGAACATTATTTTTGCAGCGTATGAATTCGGTTTAGGTGGGAAAAGGTTCTGACCGCTCCCTAACTTCAAAAAGCCGCAATCTCTGCACTCCACACCTAGTAGTCTGGTTTATTGGCCACATCCACGCGGTATACATATTCTGGTTTAGAGTTAGCTACCTGGTGCCGCCCACCGCTATCCCCCGATAACCCGATTACTTACGATAACCCGATATTTATTGGGGCCCAGATTTCATTTTGATACCATCCGCTTCCTACCTATAGGTACCTTACTTCCCACCAACAGCTACGGAAAACGGAAGTTGAACTAACAGCTACCATACCATGTTGGATTGGGGTGTAACACGCCTAGTTTCTTATATATATAACTGGGAAATATAACCTGGAAAGTATATACACATAACCTTATAAATATATATAAAAAACCGGGGACATTATTGTGTTAAATAAAAGTATAAGAATTTACGATATTGCACGCGGTGGAATGAAGTAGTACCTTAACGTATATAGAACGAGGAAATTAAGGGAGGAGACTTACGACCGTGCGATTTAATTACCGCATCAGTGCAGCGCAGGATCTAATTAGCTTTTACTTTGTCCTCGACTCGGAGTTTGTTGCTGAGTTGAGTTTGAGTGCAGAATTTGCAGTGTATATGTGTACATTAACGTATCAGCTGGAAGGGGTACGAAATATCGCAAATTCCAATAATGATTTACGCCGTAGTGTGCAGGGGGGCTTGCGTGGCTCAGGATCGAGGAGATTGTTAGACACAAAGAACTTGTTCGTCGAGCAAAACCTGGGACGTCAACTGCGTAAGCTGGCCATAGGCGATGGCAGAGCAGCCACTAATTACGGTTTCGAATCGTTATACCTCCGAGTACGGCAGTATGTACGTACTGATGCATTTCTTTGCTGCACCGCAGGGTCATATATTTTCGTATACGTTTAATACCTACCTACCTAACTATCGCAGTTGATGCAGGCCATCCTGGCGACACGTAGCTCACTACGTATACCTTTATAATCCAGGAAATGAATCGATGACATATCGATTAATTAAATTGAAAATTTTTCGGTTCAGAAATTGCGGAGCAAAAATAATATTGAAAGAAAAACATTTTCTTCTAATTCTTTTTGTTGAACTGTGCTAAGGGATGGCCTCGCTCACCTGTCCTCTGTTACTTAGGTTGAATTATATTTCTTTTCAACCGCAACCAATAGAGCGGAACAAGGGGCAGCGTGACCAATCTAGGTAAAGGTATATATATTATATCGTATTTCGCCTTTTAGTTTACGAAATATTTGTAAAACGTACCTATACTATTTTTCAAATATATTCGAATGGAACGAATCGTGTTTTCTAAACAGAATATTATCCACGCTTGCACTATTTCGGCCTCTTCTCTAAACAACCCGACCTTTCTCAACGTATCCTATATATACGTATCATAGCTAGAAGCCCTAAAAATTGTTCAAGGCCAGAGAAAACTGGTAAGACTTCTCGGGTGAAATAAAAGCTGCGGTTTACTAAAATACCGGATTGAATACTTTATTCAAATAATTTACTAATTCGCGGATCGTTCTCCTTCTTTTTTTTTGTCATTTAAATAATTCATTTTTTTATTCAACATTCGAACAACGATTCTTCCACGTCGAAATCGGGTGCCGATTTTTTATTCTATTATCTACGGCAAATAGTACAGAGTTTTGTCGGTAAAATACCAGCAATTGATAGGAATTAAAGTCTGACTGACACTTGGTATGACTCTGCCTTACCAACAGCAGGGATCTTCTTCTTTTCCGCAGATGGTTACAGAGAGGTTACCATTCGTAGAGGATCTATAGAAATTGTCGGTAACGTAGAACTTGGATTTATCAGTATTGAAAAAAAAAAATTGATACCATCCGAGTTGGAAATTTTTTTTTTTCTTTGAATACACTGCTGATGGAACCAAGCAGGTAAATCGGCTGACCCCGATGGGCCAGACCTAAAACTTCCCGCCCAAATCTTTCGAGGAAATGAAAAAACACGTGTATGAAGATTTTCTAAAATAATTATTGGTAGGCAATTTTCAGATGAGAGAGGTTGAAAAAACTCTGTTCTTGTATTTGTGATCAACGATCCAGAAAACCTTGAGATACCAATTTTCATTGGAATCCGTCGATCCTTTCTCGAGATATCGTCAATTAAATTATTTTTTTCAAAATTTTGTTCTTCGAATATCTCGAAAAATACTGGACCGATCAAATCCAGAATCTAATCAGTTCTAAGTTCGGAAAATTCGCGTCAATTGATACCAAATTCATCAAAATCCGATCATCCGTTCTCGAGATATCGTCGGACAGAAAAACTGATCACACATATACAAACATACATACACACACCCAGACGTCCGACTGAAAATGCTCGGAGGTGATTGTCTCGACCTTGAAAAATCTGGTGAAAACTCAACTTTTCATTGTTGGGGTGATTACAATAACTTCCCTCTTACTACCTAAAGCGGGAAGTTAAAAAGAGATGAATAAATCTAGAATAATTTCTCATGATATATTAGAGCGATGGAAAAGAAAATATTCTACAGACGTGATAGTTTTCTTACATATTTTATTTAAAACCTGGATACATAGTATAAACGTTATTATAATTCTATATATTACTATTTACACGTAATTATGATTATTAATAATAATATAATACTAATAATAATATGATATATTTAAGGTATGATTTAATTAGCCGCAGTAAAATATAATGGTACCTTATATTAGATTAATGTTTATTATGGATATAGGTAGTACAACTAGGAGGGGAAATTAATATTCGTGATGATTATATAGGAACTCCGAATGTATATGTGTACCAATAAAACTGAAGGCGAGAAATAAATAGTGGAGCTTCTATTATTAATGCTATTTTTATATCAATAAAGTATAAGTAGATATATTAGGCAGGGGCGCACAAAACGGGGACGCTGAGAGAATGACGGACTACCGTGAACTAAAATATGCTGAATCTATTTTCAATTACTTCTATTTGATGTGAATAAGACAAATTTTCGGTTGACATGAAATTTTTTAGTTTATTTTATTTATTTTTTTCTATTATTGCGGGCAAAATCGGGTCACCCCCCGTCCCAAAAAAGTGAAAAAACAATTTCAAAATACTCCAGATCATTCGATATGATTGTAAAAGGCATAAATTTCGATTTTGAGCAAAATTAATAAACAGAAAATTCTCGGAAAAGTTGGAATAAAAAAAATTAAAAAAAAAAAATCTCTGGACGCCTCAGATTGTGCAAAAATGATGATCATAGAGTAACAAACGATGGTTTATTAAAACCTTTTTGTAGGAAAATAAAAAAAAACTTTCATCAAATTTTTGGGGTATACCTACCCCGTTTTGCCCACCCTTACCCAGTAATATATCTGTGGTTTGATAAAAAATATATTGTATATGGATATGGATATATGAAGCGATTTTAATCAGCAAGGATCGATATACCTATTAATATATGTCTTCGATATTGTACCTATATGTCGGTTTTAAAATGGCTAAAATATTACTCAATCCTCGCTAGCCGTACTTAGATAATATATAAATATGTATTAACTCAATCTACGAATAATAATAATATTAATAATAGTAATAATAATAATAATTATAATAATTATAATAATAATTATAAAAAAAAAATCATTTCTATAGATTAATTATGCAATAGATATAAAATCATGAAATATTCTTAAACACGGTATAATGATTTCATTGATTAAAAAAATGATTATTATTATTCAGAGACGTTCAGGAACCAAAAGAAATTAAGTCTTCTGTATTAATATGTAGAAATTAAACGCGTTCCTGAATATGCCGAATGATAATTTATATTTTATATAGTATATATGTTACCTCGATAAAGAAATTCTACCCATAGAAAATTTCTACAAATTTTCAGGGAATATATTGGAACAATTCGTAGTTTTTGATAGAAAAAAAAACAACAAAATAAAAAATTTAGATTTTCGTAGTTTTTCATCAAAAATTTTAGATTTTTGTCATAGTTATTCAAAAAAAAAAAGACGTTGTTTTCGTTCCTCAAACTAGAGATAACTAATAATTTCTCATGAGAAACAACGAAAATTTCAAATTTCCTCACAAAATTCGTAGAAATTCGTATATAGAATTATTTTCACCAGGGTATTAATAAGTCATTATGAGATATTAATTAAATGAATAATAATGTCACTGCGTAATTATATGTATATATTAGGGTGGTCCTTAAAAAGGTTATTTTCGAATTTCTTCGCTCCCAGGGGCTCAAATGCTTCCAAATTAATAAAAAAAAATCCCCTGAAAATTTGAGCTTTTAATATTAACTCTAAGATAGTGCGCATTCCAATCTAAGTTTCCTATGGAAATAACATAGGAAAAATTACTTTTGTTGTTTATAATTTTATAACTTGGGAACGAATGAATTAAAAATTATAAATCATACATATTTTTATAGAGAATTTAACGCTCTACAAAAAAGGTCTCTTATAGATGGCGTAAGTGATTCATTCCATAATACCGCGAGAATTACAAATATTGTATTTGCTTATTTTAATCATAAATAAAATATTTTCAGGGTGTCTAGCCACCAGGAAATCGGGAAAAAGCGGGAAAACAGCGGGAATTTTTTGGTAGCGGGAAAACGACGGGATTTTTGTTCAAAATCGGGAATTTTTGTAGGATTTGCAAAAATAACAAAATTGATTTACGAAACGCTGCAGTTTCAATTCACATACCGCTAATCGATAGGAAAATAAGAAAAAATTAAAAAATGAGATGATAAGATCGATGTAAATAATCAATAGATATTATTATTGATAAACAAAATTTGAAATTCATATGCGCTAGTTTTATTTTTTTTCTGTTATCTATAGTTATTGCTATTGTATAATAAAAATATCATGGTAATCTGGGTTAATTATATCGGGAAATTTATGAAAAATCGTCGGCAAAAAGCGAGAAAAATGCGGGAATTTTATCGTAAGGCTGGGCTAGACACCCTGTATTTTAACAACAAATATTTAATAGTATAATGATTTATTCGATAATATTAATAAAAAGCCTTGATAATATTAATAATAATATGAAAATTAAACTTTGACGTTGAATAACTTTTAAACCAATAGACTAATGGAAAAATTATAAGAGACCTTTTTTGTAGAGCGTTAAATTCTCTATAAAAATATGTATGATTTGTAATTTTCAATTCATTCGTTCCCAAGTTATAAAATTATAAACAACAAAAGTAATTTTTTCTATGTTATTTCCATAGGAAACTTAGATTGGAATGCGCACTATCTTAGAGTTAATATTAAAAGCTCAAATTTTCAGGGGATTTTTTTTTATTAATATGGAAGCATTTGAGCCCCTGGGAGCAAAGAAATTCGAAAATAACCTTATTAAGGACCACCCTAGTATATATGTATATATAAAAATTTTTTCATTTATATTTTCACTACACATCGGAAAATATATTTCTCCAAATTCTCGTCTCGTCGAGCTTAGACTCGTTCATAACGAGTACAGGTTGAAAATTTGATCGTTATGGTATATATGAGGTGTTTCACCCCGCTTCGAACGGTCGAAAAGTTGACCGATCCCAGAAAAATAATAATTTTGTCTTATTACACAAAATATATCGAAAGAATTTATGTGAATTTTTTTAGAATTTTTGGATCGCATTTTTCAAGCTCGTCCAAATTCCAACTTTTTTCTACGAACCTCCGTATCTCGAAAGTATAAGATCATAAAAGAAAAAAGAAAATTTATAAGACAAGAAAGTTGCAGTTTCAAATCAACTTTCTGAAAAAAAATTTTTGGGAATTTCTCGAATTCCAAAAATACCAATTTTTATCAAAAATACACAAAAATATTTTTATTTCAACCAATATGTAACTTCTGATTCGACTCAAAAATTTACAGAAAATACTGTCAAGTGTTTACAGCAACCATATATTTTTTTTTAAGATGGTTGGCTCAATCGTTTGGGAGCCATATGTATTATATGCTTAGTATGCTTTGTTAATTCTTTTTTTTTTCGAAAAAAAATATAGCTTCCAAACGATTGAGCAAACCATCTTAAAAAAAATATATAGTTGCTGTAAACACTCGAGAGTAGTTTCTGTAAATTATTGAGGCAAATCAAAAGTGACATATTGGTTGAAAAAAATATTTTTGTGTATTTTTGATAAGAATTGGTATTTTTGGAACTCGAGAGATTCCCGAAAAATTTTTTTTCAGAAAGTTGATTCGAAACTGCAACTTTTTTGTCTCATAAATTTTCTTATATGATCTTATACTTTTGAGATACGGAGGCGTTCGTAGAAAAAAGTTGGAATTTGGACAAACTCAAAAATGTGATCCAAAAATTCTGAAAAAATTCATATAAATTATTTCGATATATTTGTGTAACAAGACAAATTTATCATTTTTTTGGGATCGGTCAACTTCTCGACCGTTCGAAACGGGGTTGAACACCTCATATGTATCTTAGGGTGGTCCTTATTTAGGGTGGGGATGAATTATTTTTGTGGCCGCCCCCCAATTCATCTCTAAATAATTGGATAAATTTTCCTTAGAAATTTCAGCGTTCCATTTTTACTTTAAACCCTGCCGCAAAAGGGTTGAATTTTGAAATTCAGAATACACACGTTTTCGCAATGCTTATGCTCGTAGATGAAATATTTCATCGCGAGGCTATTCAGTTGCAGAAAAAAAAAGAAACAAAAATCTGTAATTGCGGAATTGTAAAGGGATTTTTTTCTAATTATTTGGAGAAAATTTAGGTGGGTGGGGCGGTTGTGAAAAAATTCGTCCACACCTTAAACAAGGACCACCTTAATATACGTATACAATAGTATAATTGCTTAAATCGTGTGAAGATATTATATACCTATATGTAAATCAGAGTTTATATAATCGATCAAATTAATTAAATTATATAATAATTATACCTACATCTATAATATGTTTGTCTCGATCAAACTGATCCTCGATGCTTTGATTTTACAGGATTAGTTGATCCTACCTTTATGCGTCATGTAGCTTATACTGTCGGACAATAATTTGTCTCTGGCAACCCGTCTCATACGCGAACACATCGCTAATAATGTTCCTGCCATCATACAGAGTAAACCGCAACCCAGTCCAACTATTGTACTGACCACCGTCGATCTAAGACATACCCGATCACCTGATCCCGGATCTGATGCGTCTGAAAAAAACGGCAATTATTTTTATCAACCAAGGTTCAATATTCAAGTTTACTGATCAATTCTTGAATAATTAATAACCAGCTGATTGCAGAAATGATCTTAAGTCATTTTAACAATTGTTTGAGGTCACATCATGAGAGTACTGTGTGAACTATCATTTTTTTGTTCTCTCAGCCGAAAAAGATCGCTCAAAAAAAATATCGAAATAAAAAAATGAGTGAAAAGGTTCCGTGATGATTCTAAAATTCGTAAAAAAAACCACAATTTCCAATTTCATTTCAGAATGGATATTTTCTTATTCTTCTTATTTTCGAAAAATTCCTTAAAATCGGATATTTTAGCTAATTTCTTGCGATGAATTTCTAATTTCTTGTTCTAATTTCTGGAACGAAAAAAAAAAATGAATAAAAATATAAACTCACTTATATTCACGGTGGAATTTTTGAAGGCTGCTGCATCAGCGTCCGGTTCACCTTCCTGAAGGACTCTAAGTGATTGGAAAAGGTTCACATTTTCAGACAAACTGGTGGCCGGTGTTGACGAAGGTCCATCTATCGCATCCTGCACCGAACGCTTCGAAACAGTCTTAGAATTTCTCCAATGACACGGCTGGCTCTGTGAGGGTAAAAAAAAAAAAATATGGGGGTTAATTTTGCTTCGAAAGTACCAAAATTTGTAATTTCGTTACCGTTATTTTTTTATTTTTTTCATATTTTGTTATGCTGTGCTTACCGGACATCGTCCATGGCACATTCTGACATCGCACTCTATGTAAAGCGCCGGAGATCCAGTAAATCTGAAAGTTTTCATATACGCAAAAACTTGGGTTTCGAATAATCCGCTTTCCGACCAAGAGCCACGGAATCTGCTTATCAGTTTATCGTCAACTGGACATCCGTACTGATCGATTAACTGGATTCTCTTGTTACCTCCGTTGTGGGCGTAGCAGTCGTTCACTACGATGTCGAAACCGTCTGTTACAAGAGAAGCAAAAAATGGGTAAAAATTTCGGATGAAAAAAGAGGCGACAAATATATTTATATTCATGCAATAATTCTTCCTGCTATTTTTTACTCTACTCTGTGTTTTTTTCGATTTTTTAACAATGTCAATATCGACGTACCGTATTTGCTTCGCATGTAGATAATCAGGGTCAGAGGATCACCGACACGAACTGGTCCAGCTACTCGCGTACCGCTCGTTCCGTAACCGTATCTAATTTCCATGTAACACTCCGGTGGTTGGAGAGTAAATACTACTGGATTTCCTGTCGCGACTCTGCAGGAGTTTGATTAACAAAATTTATAGATCAGTGAAAGAAATAAAAGATACCGTACATTTTAGACAATTATACTCTTCTTCTCTTTCTCTCTCTCTCTTTTCTTCTTTTCGTTTTTCCGAAAATACGTAAAATTTTTATAATATATTTGGACTTACTCAACGTCGAGAAATGGAAATGTCACAGTTTTCCAAAAGTCGTATCCGTACTCGCAAGTCACTTTGAAATGCTCGTCAAACTCTTCTTCGATCAGGGGATTGTACTGGACCGTCACAGTGTTCCACATAAGATTTTTCTGTCGATGAAAATATAATCAATCGATAATTATCTAATGATAGAAAAATTGGCTGGTTTAGAGCGTCTGCGGGTAATAAAAACGCTCAGATTTTTCGAAATTCTTGATAAAATTACTGGTTTCAACCAAAAAACCAAAAAATAAATGGAAAAAAATTTAAATTCCAGTTATAATATCCGAGTAAAATATAGCTTATTCAATTTACTTGGCGCGAGACTCTACCGAGTCTCTTGATGAAAAACTGGAGAACGTACAATTACATCGATCGTTAAACTGGCCAGAAAAATAACCCTAATTCCATTTAAAAGTTAATATCAGTTATCCAAAACGTAGCTAAACAAACCGTAGGATTTTTTCTGCTGTCTTGATGATGCGTGTTTTCTCCCAAGGTACCGCATCGGTTTAATTGAATAAAGAACTCGTAATAATCTCTTCCTGTACCGTTGACGTACATGCAATCTGGGTCGTAGGAATAGCCTGGAGTAATTTAAGAAGAGAAAAGAAAAGCATAAAAATAACAAAAATTATAACTCTAGCCGCATATAAATTCAGGTACAATAATATATGTTGTACAGTACAAAGAAAATTGATATAAGTAATATAATTATTATATGAATACACACATTCGTGTTTCGCGATTATTTCATACTTACGGAATCACTAATTAGCTCGCCGTATATACCTAATAATATGTACCTAACCATATGTATGCAACTCCATATGCTAGCACGTCATGGAGTGAATGAAAATTAATAATTTCACACATCCGTTTCCTTTATTTTATAACTTATATATTCCATTTACCTAGATTCGTAATTTATGTTCTAAATAATAGAAATAATTTTAAAAAGTTTAAAAGGGGAGATACATACACCTTGAAAATAACTTTTTTTTTTTACGCTTTGATCAGGAAACACTTTATTAATTCAGCATTTTTAACAGTTGATTGGTAAAATTTTGATGTATAATTCATAATTTTTTTTCTTCAAATTTTAAGGAGAAAGAGAAGAAAAAAAAAACCGAAGAAAAAATAGTTTTTCGGAGGGAATATCCTACATCGATGTGATTCCGGACCAAATCAATAATCTTCCATGAATTTATTTTTTAGACACATGAAAAATGTTTGATTTTGAAATTTTTTTTTTTTTTTAAAACGATGCAAAAAAAGTGTGTTACGTGCTCAAAATAATGAAAAATATCCTGATCTTATATCTACATATTATTAATTCGACGATCTATAATCCGCGATTATTCCCAAAGGGATTCGAACCGTTATACCTGAATGATTCTAATTTAAGAAGAAAAAAAATAAAAAAATTGGATTGAAATTTCTAACAAAAAAAATTCTCAATCTGCCAATACCGTCACGGCATAAATATACCTAACTAAGAAAGATCTAAACGGATAAAAGATTATCCGATAGCTTTTATAAAAACGTGATTTCCGGTTCGCCCCTGCAGCGCAATATTGAGTCAATGATAGGCAGAGCTGGAGCACCAGCAACAGCAGCATTAAACCATTTTCAATGATGATTACACGTAGTTATGGTGTACATAGTTTTAACCGTCTAACCAGCCTCCGAAAGAGTACCTACGTGATACTTTAAATAACGTAGCAAAGAAAATTTACCCCGTTATGAACAGAGCTCGTCTATACCGACAGGCATTAATTCTCCTAAACACATGCGGACCCTGATTAGACCGATTAAAACGAACCTGAGACCGGGTACAGAGCCTAATGATCCATGACGTTACGGTGGACACGGCATATAATCAACGGTACGGATCTTCGAAATCATTTAATATACATAATTCTACGATTTTCATATTATAGAGACCATAGGTATATCCACGGATGGTGCTGGTATCTTATTATTACATATTTTTCACTCTAATGTTATTAAATCGGGTTACCGTTACCCAGCTTGCCGCGATAAACTAGCGGATTATTATCACAATATATATATGTGATATAAAACACCACGTGTATTATACTATATCTATGCGAAACACAGCCGAGGTCTTTGTTAATAATAATAATTATGGGAATATTCATTAAGAGAATCCCCGTACATATTCTTCGTACTTCTACTAGAATTCATCAAATAGCTGTTTCAATCCTGCAGCAGCAGCAGCAGCAGCAGCAATTGTAACAATAATTATAAAATAATGAACTGTGTAAAGTTAAGAGTTTACGAATAGAATACAATGACTGTTTAGTAGATAATGTATATAGTTAAATATATATTTGTAAAAAAAAAAAATATTAACAATAAAATAAATGTATATAAATATAAATGAACTCGAAGTTCCCGCGGTTTTAGATAATATGTATTTCAGTTTCAGCTGCAGGGAAGGTGGGTATTACTGGATCGTATTAGCTCTTGAATTTCATTTGCAAACTAACTATCTCGTAGTATACTGTACATAGGTAGGTACGATGAAGGAGGAAGCTTTCAGCCGATCTTGAGCTTGGAATATATTATTTATTTCTCCGACCCGTTATACCAGACCGTGTTTTAATACTCTGCTATATAGATGTATATACATATATACAGCCTATGCAGTTATTTACCCACATTGTTTACCCATGCTGACTCACGTATACATGTACGTGTATACAGTAATCGTCAAACCTACAAGTAGTTGGGTTTGCAACCCGCCTCATCATGTGCCAATTAAAATGTAAACGCGAGTCGCAAGGTCATTCAGGTTTGTATATCATTATTATCTTAAGAAACAGGATTCTCTACCTACACTATAACAATTTCCCGCTTCGAGTCTAGTAGGGCAACGGAGTTGATCCTTCGTCGGATTATTCATATCCTAATTTTTTTTTTTGTTACTACTTTTTTTTTCCTTTTTTTTTAAAGAATGTCTTACCTGCTGAGTATAGAAGTCCGGCAAAAGACCCGTTAAATCCTATGCGAATTTTCATATAGTCGTCTTGGCACTCGGCTTCGATGTCTGTAAAAGAACAAGAAATCGAAAACAAAAAATTAGATCATTTTTTAATTCAGAATAATTCCTGCAGAAGAAATTCGAAGCAAAATTCATTCAGCGTCGTTCGACAATTTTTTTTGTTAGTAACACATCCGTTTACAATTTTTTTTCTTTTTTTTTCAGTTCTTTACTAATTGTAGCGATGAAAGCGATAGTCTCAACTATAAGGAATGAACCGCATGTATAAGGTATATGTATGATTGTAATACAGACGCCCCCAAGAATCCTACTTTGAAATATATTTAAAAAAAATGTCCGTGAGGTTTGAGCCCTTAATATTAATATTAACACGTGCCTCCAAGCGCCCAAAGTTTTGAATGCAAAATACATGTATTTTTGTGCATCGATTGTAATAAAATTGTTATCTCACAAGATAATTGCTCAAAAATTGTGAAATTTAGCTTAATTGTTGCCAACAACAAGAGGTACAAAAAAGTATTTTTATTATATTTTTTTCGCAAATAAATTTCCGAATTATGAACATGAAATTTTTATTTTTTTCTCTCTTTTTCGCGACAAGTCGGAAATTTACTTTCGAAAAAAAAAAATATAATAAAAATTCTTTCACGATTTCACAATTTTTAATCAATTATCTCGTGAGATAACGATTTTCATACAATCGATGCACAAAACTACATGTATTTTGCATTTAAAACTTTGGTCGCTTTGAGGCACATCTTAATATTAATATTAAGAGCTCGAACTTTACAGGCATTTTTTTTTAAATATTTAGAAGGATTCTTGGGGGCGTCTGTATTAAATTTCGAAAACCCCCAAAATAAGTAGATATGAAAACGTAAAGTTGAAGATTATACTAAACCGTTTAGACCGGTGGAACTATGCTATTAAATTTAACTATATGAATTGTTAAGCAATTTTATATTTTATCTAGTGTATTATACTTGAAGTATAGATACATGTACAGAAGAAAATAGTACGAATAGTATTATAGTAGTGGTGGATATAGTGGACGCGTGTTCACCGTCCGGTAAACGTACTCGAGTAGATATATAGTAGTACCTACATACGTGGGATAGCGATATACCTCTATAAAGCGTAATTTATTCAAGAAATAAGACAATGAAGAGGCGTGTTACGTAACGCCAACTTGATTATATTATAATATGCATCGGGGCTTAGGAAGTGAATTGCGCTATTTGACTCCACCTTTTTTGTTTCTTGATTTTTTTTTTTTTTTTTTCACAGTCATATGCGTTATCTGTCTATTTCTCAATGATGAGAGATGAACGATAATTTTCCCCAATAGCGAAGAAAAAATAAATAAATAAATAAAATGATCATCTACAGTGGAATCACCAATAATTTATGAAAATGAAATTCACCTGTTGTAATATATCGTTGCTTTACCTGGTGAAACTGATTTTGAAAATCTCTACGAATTTTCAGAAAAATCGGAACATTTTATACCTTTTCGTAGGAAAGCAGGTAGTTTTTTTCTACAAGTTTGATATATCGATAAAAAACAACGAATTTTCCTGAATAACCGCCAAAATATACGATTTTTTAACGGAAAACCACGGAAATCTACAATTTTTTTGTTGAAAAACTACGAAAATCTACAATTTTCCGATGAAAAACTATATGAAATGTTTTTGCAATTTTCCAAAAATCCGTAGGAGTTAAGAGGGTTACTCCAAAAATGCACGAGTATATAGAATACTCGCTCCAAATTTCGAAAAGTTTCAAATAACGATGGGACCTTAAAATAAATTTCATTTCTATGAAAGATTTTGCAAAAAAAAAAAAAATTAAAATTTTCTTCGCATTCAATTAAACAGAGACTATACATAGATCGACTATATGGACTATAATCAAAAGTATGGTCAAGCGAATTAGGAACCTGTCCAATTTTCTGATAAAAAAAAACAAATTAAAAGGCTGAATTTCTTTGGACTTTTGATCCTGATCCACTTCTCGATTTATTTATGGCTCTAAACGCAACGGATATTCTGGAATTGCTGTTTCCCGTGTAGATCGTTAGGCTCCGAACACTCATTATGCACCTATATAGGTATGTAGGTATATGTATAATAATTACGTAGACAGAAATACGCAGAGCCATTCACCGCAGCTGGTATATAGCTTCTAGGCTGCAACATGCACAGGTATAAGGTAGGTAGTGCAGATATATATTCCGAACGATCATTCACTTCAGAATCCAATGCGGTATAGATATAATGGGAGAAGTGCTGCTGCAGCCCTGATGCAGAGTGCATAGGAGCGACTGATCTCCCGCTATTCATTACAAGTCTAAGCTAGGGATATTTTTTCGCCTAGTTTATACCAGAGTCTCACCGCCACTTTATCTCGATCACCTATACTTATATGCTACTTCTTCTTCTTCTTCTTATTATTCTTATTCTTATTCTCCGTTTTATTATTTTTCTTGTTTCGATATTAGCTATATGCAATTTACCACAATGTTGCTGTACGAAACAAGATGAATTTTTTATTCATCTTCTTCTCACCCAAAACTATTCCAATACCTATTCTCATTCTTTTCTAATAACCCTATTCATCCGAGAAAACTGTGCTTCTTTGAGGAGATCAGTTTTCTGCGGTATACCTATGTCTTACACTTTACGCGTGGTATAACTTCCGGCACCGTTCCGCGATCGGTATAGATTCAAACTAACGGTACAGCCAAACTGTATAACTATATATAACAATGCAATTTAGTTATTGATGAATTGAAGGGAAAAAAAAAATCGCCCCATTTAGTCGAGAAATTTAATTAACAAGAGGCTTAGAAGTCGTATGAAATTTGAATTTTTTAAGACCGCGCCCTGCTGATCTGCATATACATACGCCTTCGTATGTATGTAGGTACATAGGTACGCGGAAATAATTGTCAACTCATTAATTATGTTTACAGATAATCTATACGATATTATATAGTCCACCGGGGGATTTAGGAACGATGAAACAGTTAGCCGAGTTAAAGTGATACACATCGCGTTTTCAAACCTGTTCCGTTACTCCATTCAGGGTGGTAAGTAAAACGCGGTGTGCTTTTCCGCAGATGTTAACTATTTATAACTTATTATACGGTTAAGATTTGTATCAAATTTTCGCGATTCCTGCAGTACGAAATGCGTCAGAATTTTTTTACGGTAAAAAAAACACAAAAATTGAATAAAAAAATTATTAATATATTCGATAGATTGTCTCAAACACATATGTGTATATAATAGTTGGGTATATATACGTTAATATACATAAGCGGAATATTGTTTCACAATTTCCGGTCACTGACGTACTGAAGTCATAATGAAAATCTACGTGTTGCAATTAAAACGATTGTTCGAAGACTTTTAATAGGCTTTCTGGTATAGAAGTCTTTGTTGTTAATACTCCTCACATCCCCGCTATTCTCCTTTGGTACCGCAGGCATAAATTACTTACACAAGATATACACGTCTACTTCGATCTTTCCGCGTCACGGACGTCGACGTATATACCTTTACACACAATACCCATACCTAAACGCAGAAAATGAGTTTGTTCAACCAAATCAATATCATTTCACAGAAATAAAACAAAAAAAAATAAAATAAAATAAACGAATGGCCATCAAAGACCGCGAAATTGAATGTTGGGCACCAAAGCTATCGATTAGTCAATAATTTGCCAGAACCAAAAGGTTCGGATGTATCTAGATATATTGCATTCAACAACAATTTACTACATCGCTGCCGTTCTTCAAAAGAACGGCCATCAAAGACCGCGAAATCGAATGTTGGGCACCAAAGCTATCGATTCGTTAATACTTTTTCTAAACCAAAGGTTCGGATATATCAAGTTTGCATTCAACAACAATTTACTACATCGCTGCCTTTCTTCAGAAGACAAACAGTATCATTAGCAAAAATGTATCCCTTCTATTCATAAAAATGGAAAAAAAAAAATTTTGGCAGATGGCGTCGACTGAATATCGCGATGTGCGTTAAATGGATTACTTTATATATTCTTACGTTGAACTCGCGTTGTGTTGGGTCGATAGCGACGATGTTCCCGATCCCAAGTTTCGGGATGTCGTTTCCAATCATCGTCGCCCAAAAGTCCAGTTCCTCCACCTCCACCAGCGCCGGGAAGACCTTGAAGACCTTGAAGGCTTTGCAAAGCCTGAAGTGTGGATGAGCTGGGCCTCGATCTGACTGACGGTAGCGGAATGTAGCCACCGTTTTCTCCGACATAGACCACCTTGCGGGATGATAAAGGATAAGACAAGGCGATTTAATGGCGAATGGGGTATAACGAAAGAAGATTAAAGGCGGGTGGAAAGAAAATAGCTGGATGAAAAAAGAACCGATTTAGGTATAAGATGCGTGTAGATACCTTCATACCGCACTTTCAGCTCACCATGGCAAAGAGATGAGTAGGAAATTATTAGGTACGAAAACGAATGAGAATCCTGCGACGGGGCGCATCTGTCGCGTGACTGATAGATCGTTATCGCAATTTACCTAGGTACCTATACCTACCTACTCGAGTTGCGTGAATTTTTTTGTACTTACTTTTTTGTCCAATTACTTGACTCTGTATCGTCGAATTGAACAACCCAGAGAAATTGAAGTATGAAATAATAATTAGCAATAATTGGTTTGTCGCGTTAACGAGCTCGAGGTAACTGCAATGCTTTTGCAATATGAGTTTCAATATACATTTGCGAAATTTTTTCACGTCATATTTGAAATTTGCACAATTTTAGGCACCCTGCAGAGAATAATTTTTTATACTTTCATTCGAAATCTGACGCGATCATTTATCATTTCAATGGAATTCAGAAAAATTTTCTTCGATTCGTCGATGTTCTCGAAAGTGAATTTTGGAAGAAATATATTCGCTAAGCTGATTTAAATTTGATAAATACCACGCCGATTCGTAGAGTTCCAAAAAAGTCTCATAGGAATCATCGAAATTTCTGAGATTGTTTCAAAAGTCGGAAAAATTTGGTAACGAAATTCACGAAAAGGATCAAAAGATTGTAAAGATATTCTCAAAATTCTTGAACAGTCCGTAAAATTTGAACAAAATCTTGGAAATTTTTTACAGAGATTCCGGAAGTCTGATCAATCGAATCGGATTCCGGGTTTCAACTGGTCCGTAAACTTTATGAAACCTTATCAGAACAGGGGAGCTGGCTGAATAATGCTAAGCTGTCAGAATTCAAGGAAGTGAAAAATTGATTGAAACCGATGAGCCGATCGGCGGGTCTTCAGACAAATAGACGTTAACCGCTTGTTTCTTAACGATTCTATGTATAGCAAATTCTATTCAATCCCCCGTCCCTTTTAATAACGATCAAAATCGCTTCCTGACATATGCAGACTGCAGGACACGGGAGGTCAGACGACCGCATTGATGACGCGTCGGGACGCCCGTCGCCCACGTGCACTGCAGTCCGGTAATAATAACGGTCATGCGGTGGGTTGTCTGTCGAAAGTCATTAGATCCTTTGCTCACTACGGTTCTGCAGTGTCTTCAAGTAGGTATAGGTCTACGCAGATATAGATGCATCTAACATTTTCAAGATATTATACTTATGACCGATAATCTGCCATCTCGGGCCAAGAAACTCAGCTCAGAAGTTTAGGTATGGGATGAGGCGCGTTGCGACTATGATACCCGTCCACGATGCACATTATAACGCGTAATGGCAAAATAAGTATTGCGATAATGATATATTTGCCTAAACTATTTGCTTACGGCATCGTGATCACTGGCGTCGTGAGCCAACGCCTCTCGCGTTTCATTGTAGACCGATTCTTCTAATTCAGGACCAGATCCACTTCCGGCCCAGTAGTCCTCCGTTACATCCTCAGGCGATGGATCATCGCCTGGTGTATCTGCCTCTGAATTTTCTACTTGAAGGACGCTAGTAGTCTGGAGAGTAGAAAAAGGGATGAAAAGATGGTTAATAAATTACCGATTTTTATGCTTGTCGAATTTCGGACGATTTAAATTCCGAATTTCAATATTACAGAGTCTCAGTTTTTAGAAAGAGGATTTTCCCGAAATTCTACAAAGTCGATTCCAAAAACTTTGAATCGAAGAATACCGGAGATTCAAAATTCCGAAAGCTGAAGCTCCGACAGCCTAAGACTCCGAAACTCAAGTCTGAAGCTTAACACCCCGCCATTAAATTTTTGGACTCTTGGATTTCCGGAGTTTTTGACTTTCCGAGTTTTTAGCTGTCTGCATCGCGATCTTTCCCGATTTTGATATCTTCGACTTCAACGTTTTTCAAAATTTTAAATCGTCTCAAATGAATTCACAATTTTGACCCTTCGGAAATTCAAAAATTCGGCACTTCAAACCGGTCTCCAAATTCCCAAGTCAGAACAGAAATTGTCCCAAGTCCAAAATGAAATTGATCGCTGAATCGATTTTTCGCAGACTTATTGGTCTATAAGTAGAATTCAAAAATTTGATACGCTAATTTTGATTTCCACTTCCGGATCCACACGAAAGACATATTTCTGTTGCAAAAACCGAAGTGAATCGAGATTTTCGAAGAATCTCACTAGAATTTCCATTCCAATTTTGCTTGTGTATGTAATTCAGTGAAATAGTAATCACCTGTACTTTGAACGATGACAATATCGCGACTAAGTAGACGACGGTGAGTCTGAAACAGAAAATAAAAAAAAACGATTATTCCATTTTTGTATAAACTCGAGTATAGGCTGATGGTCAGAGTTGATTAGATCCTATTTGCACCTTGTTTTATATCCCTTCACTGCATACTAGTCCGTTATTAATAATCGCGTTTCCTGAGGCAGTTTCAAGACGATCTATAATTAGGGCTCTATACTGATTACACGCGGTTATGGATACAGTGCGTATATAGGTACACAGGCATATAGCCTCTATACAAAATAGGAAATGGTCTACTACACGTCAGTATCACCATCCAGATCGGCTATCAATTATCACGAATTGAAAAATCAATAAAATGATCGATAATCCTCCCAAGAATAATAATGCAGGCGTACTTCATCATCCTCTCTCTCTCTCTCTCTCTTCCTCTTTATTCCTCCTAAGATACACCAGCTTATGCTTTACTTCGTAACCGTCCACCGACCTCGGTCGTCCTTGCTCTTACAGCATACGGCGTTGGAGTAAGTGTGATTCAGACACCGTTATGCACGTAACTTGTATAAAAGGCGTATCTAGCTGTATGTTTAGTAATGTGGTCTGATTCACGGGGTAAAAATGCATCCAGTATATGTCCTTTTTTTTTCATCAGCCTGCAATTACGCGCTTACAGGTGGGTAGGTGCTCGTGTGTGGAGACTATGCAGGTCCAAAATACGTGATAACCGTTCGCCGTTTTGCCATTTTACATTTTTCTTTTTTCAAACGTGTTTCTGCATAAAATTGTAACGATGCAGGTCACGGAACCGCGTTGCATATATAGTAGTACTAATCTAATTAATATCTTCCTTCTCGCGTACTACGGGAAGAACTAGGAACCGCAACCGGGTGAAACGGGTTTCCTGTTACTGCACCCTGAAGGCATCAGAGAAACGGCTTCCTAGCTAAGTAAGTATTATGGGTATCTGGGTACTGCTGGAATCCTTTAATCGCGATAAGCGACCTTCGCGTGCTATGGTACCTACTTGAATGGTAATATGATACACTTACACGTCCACTCCATACGTATACATACATCGCCGTAATAATAACGAACAAAATTTACTCAATGCATTTATTTTACTGTCTTTCAGTGATAGAATTAATGCACACGTAATTCATCGTGTATGTAGATCAAATGCCTATAACCAGACAGATTTTCATCGGAGATCGAGAAATTACGTTTCCGGTTAACGGATAAACCGCTTCTTCGTTTTTTTTTTGTTCACTCATAGTTCATTGATGTAGAGTTGATGTTATTTTCTTTGATTTCATCTCATCCTAGTTTTGTTCTTTGGTTTTTTTTTTATCATAGCTGTTTTTGGGTCTAATTACACGAAATTCGAAGTAACATTGTATTGCCCTTTGGCCCGGGTTAGACAACGGTAATGTAAAAGGCATGTGAATCATTTAGCCGTGCTGATATTACCGTTACATAATTTTGTTAATTCAACCAGTCTCCTTAACATTTAAACCCAGGACTCGGGGAATTTAGATATAAGATTAGCTCGAATTTTACTGACAAATGAGCAAACCCAACAGGAAGAAGAATGAGCGTAATAATATAATTGCAATTACGAGGTCTTATGCGGTAACAGATATTATTCTATTTCTTTAATTGTGTATATTCGTGTTCGTCATAGTTTGGCCTAGTTTTACCCAACTTTACTATTCCTGAAACCCAAGGAATACGGATTATAATATACATAGGTAAGTATTAAGTTTATGGCGCAGATGCTGCAATTGGCCTGTGCAAATGCGCGAGCAGACTGCTGTTGCTGTTGCTGTTGCTGCAGTGAAGTCGCAACGGGAATTTGTCCTTCGCGTTTATATTCTATGCCGCGAGTTAGCTAGTCCGGAAAATAGCCATGAATCTAATCTAGTAGAGTTAACGCAAATTTTAATTATAATTGCATGCAAATATTCGCTGCAGTTTGCAGTATAGTATATTACTAAGCCGGATTTATCGTGGCGTTGTCTAGTGTCTACCTGCTGTTATATTCACTCCCGTGAGAATCATCTTATTCTTCTTCTTTTTCTTCTCTTGTATAACTTCTTCTCATTCTATTTTCTGTTTCAGCAATGTATAACTGCTCTTTTACGGGTTTCACGACGCCTTTATCTAACGCGTAACGCGGTTATATTATCAGTACAACAAATCAGTTATAATAACTTTACACCAGTGATAAAGAAAAAAAAAAGAAAACAATTAGTACGAGTTATATTGTTTCAGAGATAAGCGAATCGCGCGTGAACTCAACAGATTATAATTATACGGGTCATGCGGTTATCGTGTATATGGAAAATATCCGCGACATATCGGACATGATACGTACTCCTAACGGTGACGATCATATGCATGCGTAATCGATTGCACAGCCACCTGTTACCGTCGTTGAGGATATTTTATTTTATCTCGTTTATTACTTCTAAGGTTAAAATATAGTGGAAAAGTCCTGCTACCCACGTCTTGTACCGTTTTCAATAATCTCTTTATAGTTTAACAGTTTTATTTTGCTCGCCTTTAGCGGAACTATTATACACGGCTAGTTTTAACGTTCGCGAAAAATTCTGGATTAGATATTATGTATATACAGCTACCTCTCCTGCAGTTAGTATATAGGTATACGTGTAGCTAGGGTACGTATCCTATAACCGCAATTATTTCTACTTCTCGAAACTGCAACGTCGTTAAATAATGTAGGTACCTATATATCGATGCATCAGCAGCCTAGGAATCTATAATAAACCCGCTGAGTAATCTGCTAAGCAAAATTACAGAGGATCTGTATACAGTTGCAAAAATTTGTTATTCGCTTGTAACGTTTTTTTTGTTTCTTCTGGATTCTCGGAGACCTTATCAAAACGGGTTAAACTCAGTTAAAACGTAATTCCGAGTAGTCGACGAACTGTTAATTACTTCCCATTATTCTTCTTATTCTTCTTCTTCTTCTTCTTCTTCTTCTTGTTCAGTCCGTTATCTTATGAAACTTCGATTGAATCAATTTCCCATAGTTTAATCAACCGAAACGATTCGCAAGTTTGATTCTCATGCCTACCACCTCTTCGAGGCAAGGCTCAGATACCCAGATCGCTTTATGCTTGTCAGATTTGAACCAGCTAATGCTGTTATTATTTTTATTGATTTATAAACTTTTTTTTCACGCTATCGATGTATCGATTCCAATTAATTAAATTCTCCGCCGCGATTAGATATGCATGTTATAGAAAATTAATAATCGAAGCATCTGATCTGTCAGTTTTTTATTCATTTTTTACTAAGAAGCAAAACTATTTTTAACGATACCATTTTCAAGTTACTGTATACCGTTTTTGCGTCGATAAGTATACGTATGCAGCTTCGGACTGGATGTAGATAAATTCTAATTAGAATATACCCGATCATCTATAGAAAAGCCAGGATGCAGTAGATCTGAATGATTTAAAATTCAAATGTTTGAACGCGATATAAAGTGCAGCAAGTGAAACGAAGTAGTAAATTCTTGTGCATATCCGTTAGGCTATAACTAAAACTAGAACCGTAGTTCGCGCGTCATCGATTAGTAATATATAGGTATATATATATATTTGAGAGCGAAGAATTTATTACACTATCCGATAAACCATGCGGAGAGTACCTGCAGCTCGTTGAAAATCATTTTCTGCACCAATCCGTTGCAGCGCAGTTGAATAAATGGTTATTGTAATGGTCGTTATAGCCAAGAGGTTCAATCTCATCGTATTTACGTATTATGGTATAATTTGACGGTAAAAAATATGAGAAAAAAAAAAAAAAACAGAAAAATTACTGCAATGTCTCATATACGTTTTTCCATTATTCTTTTTTTTTTCTTTTTTTCACCGCCCGATATACATTCTCCCTAGTGTTTAGTAATTAGTATAACGAGACTATACATGCGACTGTTACTCTGGGCGCGTTGGTGGAACGGTCCGCTATTCCGGTGATGCAGACTCGCAGCTATCTAACCTACGTCTTCCTTTATATGTACACCTTACAGTCCTTAGGTAAGGTAAAATTATTATAGTTTGTCGCTTAAAATGATGACAGTTTTTAATCGAGCAAAAAATGACAGAGCTGTGGGGTACTCAGCGGGTTTTGGATTTGGGGAATGAAAATGAATCAACCGACGTACCTACTCTCTGACTTTGAAGATATGGCTGGTAATTGACTCTCCGAACTCACGGCGACCGAGAACTGTTTAATAATTGCTCCTAATTTCACGTTTCCTAAAGTTCTTGCCTCATTTTTTACAATCAAGCATTCATTTTTTTTGTTATCTTCTCTATGGACTTTGTCCTTTTTCACTCCGTAGCATCTTTCGATGTCGCATTGTCGCGGTGGGACCTTTCGACGATCACCACCTTCGCATCGTACGACAAAAATCGTCGTTGAATTATTCGTGCAACTGTGTGGGTGTGTTAATACGCAAAGAATCACAATGGATTTACTCAAGAGTTTCTTACCCGCAACAACAGTAATACAAAAATAACCTGATCTTGTCAACAGTGGGAGTCTTGCTCATCGAGTCAGTTCAAACCTCGAGACCGTAGGTATCGTGTACGAAGAAAAAGACGGAAAGGTCACTGTACCAAGCAACGATTATAGAGATTCAGACTAGATAGATGAAAGTATAAATACTATAGACTGCAGGATATACCTGCCTACGATTTTTCAGTTTAATTACAACCAGCAAGAAATTTTCGAGAAAAATATGAATTCAAATTTACCATGATCATCGATAATTAGTTATTTCGAAAACCATTCGGGTGTGAACTCATTTCTTTTGTCGTCTAAGTTAAACAGTTCGATCGAAAGTAAAATATTTTCTCAAAAAAAAAAATTTAGATCCGGATTTACTCGACCGATCGAGTGTAGGTATTATACAGCCGAGGTGTGTTAGGCTGATTTTTTGGTTGCGAAACCGACACGGAAATCCTTTCGAGAATTCCGAAGCTCTAGGCGATTTTACTTGTGAAACAAGGCGCAGAGCTGATGCTGCACTGCGGAGACTATACATATATACGAGGGGAAATACTTTGGTATAATGTATATCGAAGGTATACGGGTATAATAAGTTTTGCTGAGAATGTTCAGATACATGACTATGGTATATATTGGATGAAAGAATAATAATAAGAAATTTATGTGTATAGGGTATAAATCTTACGGTGAGAACAATTCGGTATTTGTTACCACGGTGGGAAATATCGCCACTATATAATGTACAACAGCTCCTATACACATTTCTGGGAAAAGTATGAACGCTGTTGGTGTTGACTGCTGCTGCTGCTGCTGCTGCTGCTGCAAATCTTTAGAACAAAGCGATCACACGATTGACGTTAACCATCCCTATCTAACCACCTCTAACCACCGACAAACCGTCAAATCGGGCAACTACTCCATTTCCATGGTCTACATAACACCGTGACTTTATGGATTCTTCACTTACAACGTTATATTCACTTCGCTCATTTACTTCCCACACATTATATAATTCCGATATACAGAATCCCTGGACTAAGTCAGGTATAGGATACAATTTCGCAAATCCAAAATTGAGATTATAGCTGATCACTCGGATTTTGAAACGACTTTAAATCACATTGAATTGATTAAAAAAATGCGGCTGGCCACGATAGGCCAGACCTAAAACTTTCCGCCCAAACCTTTCAAGTTGAAAAAAAATGTTATTTTCAATTTTGATTCATTGAATAACTTTGAAACTACTACTTGACCGATTGACTCCAAAATTCAGTTAGATTCAAGTCGTGATATACCTTTTCGATCGCCGCAAGAATCGTTCCAATCGGTTGATTCGTTCTGAAGATATCGTATGACAAAAATTTGCTTAAAAATAGTCGGAACAGCTTCCTAGGAACCCAAAACGTCGAGATCTGATAAAAACTCGATTTTCGAAAATCGGACCGAAACCAATAACTTCCCTCTTTTTAACTTCCCGCTATGAAAATTGAAAATTTTCATAAAAGAAGGGAAGTTACTGGTTTCGGTCCGATTTTCGAAAACCGAGTTTCCATCAGATGTCGACGTTTTGAGGTCCTAGGAAGCTATTCCGCTTATTTTCCGTATGTGTGTGTGTGTGTGTGTAGCTAATTTTTTATCGTACGATATCTTTAGAACGAATTGACCGATTGGAATAGTTCTTGTAGCGATCGAAAGGGTTTATCGAGACTTAGATCTTATTGGATTTTGGAGTCGATCGGTCGAGTAGTTCCAAAGTTATTCGAAAAATAAAAATTAAAAAAAAAAAAAATTCAGGTTTTTAGCGCATAACTCCTAAACCGTTCGTGCGATTAGTCTCAAAACTTAATCAGGTTTAAGTCTTGGATAGCCCTTTCGATTGCAGCAACATTCATCAAAATCGTACGACTAGTTTAAAAGATATTGCACGACAAAAATTTCTTTTTTTGTCGTACGATACCTTTGGAACGAGTTAACCGATTTGAATGATTCTTGCGGCGATCGAAAAGGTATACCAGGACTTAAATTTAATTGAGACTGAACGATATCTTCTGACATCGAATATGACTCCCTGAAACCTAGAAATGTTGATATTTGAAAAAACTCGATTTTTGATTAAACATCAGACGGAAAAAAATTTGTATATGGAAAACTAACTATACTTATAACCTGCTTGAATGTATTATAAACACAAAAGTATCAATTTATTGTAACGTATATTCAACATACTATAGCGGGAAGTTTTAGGGTTGGCCTACAGGTCAACCGGTTTCCTGATTTTTTTTTTAATTTTCAATTTTCATAGCGAGAAGTTAAAAATTCCCTGAGCAACGTTCGTCAGCTCTTCCTGATCTTCTTCGATGATTCTCGGGGCGGGAATCGTCGTAACAATTCATATCGAATGGTGCATCGTCGGGTATTATAAATGGCGAGGAATTTCCATTTGAATAATAGAAGCTGGTGTACTGGAAGAGAGACATATTCTCTTGCGATTATTTTGAAAAAGAACGGAACTAAAAGGGTAAGTGTAGGTATATAGTGTAAAAAAGTTATCCGAGTAGAACGGAGGCTGGTTTAATACACTTTGTTTCCACGCCAGAGAGCTAGTTCCTAGTCATCTCGGTTCTGTATTACAGTTAGACGAAACATCTGCCTTAGCTAATGCACTGGCTGCATTACCGATGGTTATCGGAACTGTAGTAACTATAATAATAAGCAAGTTGAGATGATATTGTGGGCTTGTGGGATATTACCTATCCCTGAAGCCTGCGAGGACCTTTTTCATAGAAAATTGTTATTCAGCTTCCATGAGATTGCGATACGGAACGCTGGTGATAGAAACAAACATGTATTGTAGTACATGCTGTAAGCTCGCCGCGGTATGGAGACGAAGACGGAGGGTCTCACCCTCCTACGTCGTGTTAATTGCAATTACATATACAACATCTCATGCAAATACGGAAAGTGAGAGGTATAAGCCGAGGTTGGACTGACCATAAAACCAGCGAGAGTGACGACTACGGGCGAGATACAGAAGGCTTCAAGTCCGGCGCCAGGTAAACTTGATGCACCGTTAAGGTCAATGGACAAATTCAAATCGTTTGAGGTACGAGAGTGTTAAACCCGTGGGCAAATCACGACGACTAACGTCTTCAGGATCAAAACTTATCCAGGGATTAACACTCGCGTTCTGTCTTAGTCGTCTGAAATGAAATCGTCTTAAATGAATCCGTAATTTTGATTGTTTGGAACTTTTCAAATTGGCAACTTCAACCCGTGGCTCTTTAAAATCAACCGAGAAAAAACTAGAACAGAGCGTGACGGATTAAATCATAAAAAATGATGTCTATGCGGCTATGTGAGATATTTCAAATTATTGGCCTCATGAATTTCACAAGTTTTGAAATCTCAATCGAAGACGCAAAAGCCGTTCAGAATCAACGGCCAAGTCTATCCCAGTCCATCCTTCGACTTCGAAGACGTAGTTCATCGTCTATCGCATGAGGAAAAGAAGGAGAAAGTCACCCGAAAGTTGAAGCACCCCATGAAAAGAAATATTCATTTGCAAAGTAGAAAATTGTCCGAAAGGGGACGTTGAAATGAAGAAATTGCATAGGCTGATTTCCCTTTCTGGAGCATACGAAAGACTGTGAAATTTTTTTCGTAATTTTGTGGACTGCATTTTCGTGTGTTTTTGCAGGCTGAACGAAGTTTATAAATTACATTTGAGGACTGGTAAAGCCTGGGGGAATACCGAAACCCTAAATTGCGATTAAGCTGCAGCAAGCGGTCAAATAAGGTTGCGAATAAGGAATAAGCGAAGGCGAAGGTAATGCCGGTGTTTGATGGCCGGTTATTCGTTCGTTTTATGGACGCCCTAGCCCGGCACCTTCCCGGATCGCGAACGGCGATCGTCAGCAATCATCGAGCCGGGTTTCATCTCGGGGTAAGTTGCGGCAGGACTTAGAAGCGGAAGTGTTCGGTCTGGGAGCAGTACCTACAAGGGCTGAGCTATCCCAGTGGATTGCCGGTTTTATGGGTCCGGGATAATCGCCTTTTTCCGTATTCCACTTCTTGTTCCACAGTAAACCTCAGAGTGGCGCGAAATATTCTCCTCCCGAGGGCAATTCGCTGTTCATTTTTTCTCTCACATCGACAAGCCTTCACTCTCCAAGCCCTGAACATTATCATTTCAACACTCTAATCGATAAAGCGAAAAATTAACCGTGACATTTCTCATGGTACCTGCGATTGTACCCAAATCTTTCAATCGGCTCATCGTTTCCCACACGCAAATCGACAGGATTTGTATCCTGGAATGAAATCGATTTAATAACTATCCGTTATAAATATTTTTCAACAGATTTTTGACTATTTGACATCGACATTCTCATCAGAATCTCGCAGTATTCAATTAATTTTCGCTACGGTTCATCGATCTCCGATGACCATGGCCACTGGTTGAGTTGTCAGGTCAAGTTCTGTTCTTTATTACAGTTTATTGACTTTTTGGTAAGGTAATGGTGACAGTTGGCGACTGATTCTGATTCAGTCCTGTATCTAATTGCTCGTCCCGAACCGCGAGGATGATATAAAACACGGATATCGGAATGCCCGAGATTAGATGGAAAAAGTAGTAAGCGTCAAAGAAATGTCACGATTACGATATCTTGTGCATACATCATGGTTGTATTATATCCCTCGCTAATTTCCTGTCTATACTTTTTACCCCACATCGATACAAAATAGTTCGCATAAATTGGCCTGCACATGCCTCCATCATCATCCCATAAACAGACTGGTCACACAACTCCCTGACTCAGAGCAGCACGAGTTAATTTTTTTATTTGCCATGGCATCCTCCTCGTCGTATTATATATCTCCCTTATGTACACACGTATGTAAATAGGTGTGTTACATACGTGGCGGTAGATTATTTTCGATTCGCTCTAAAAAGTGCCAAAGTCTGAATAATAAGAAAAAAAAGTTAAGAAAATAAAACATAAGTAACACAATTTGACGTTGAAACTACGTACCTACGTAGGTACCTACGTACGTGTACCTCGTTTATCCATTTCTGCTATGTAATGACACTTTGCACACGTACCGGGACTCTGAGCGTGCACTAATTTGACGCAAATTGTTCTCCCGGACGTGGAAGCAATAGGCGGAGCTTAAGGCCAAGGAAATACCTGCTTAGAAGAGCGAGCTATTCAATGCTCTGCGGTAGCTGCAACGTGGTGGAATTTTTTGCATCCTTGACTACCCAGCTTCTTTAAAGATTGAAATGTTTCAGCCTCGGGCTGCACCCGCAACGAGTCCTGCCGTGTACCTTTTTCTTATTTTTTTTTATATAGTTTTTTTCTCTCTTGTTTTCCTACTTTTGTCGAACCCGATAGGTAGCTTATCATTATTATTATTATGCGAGAAAATATGACGATTTTTATAAAAATTTTCATACTCCTGTATATAGATTTCCGGTTGTGGTATAGGTCAGGAAAACCTAGCGTGAGGAATAACATGTGAACGTCTAGCTGTAAACTGACCACACTCGAATAGCACCCACCTCATCTATGCGTACGTAGGTATATATACCTACTGGCGAACGATGATCTATCTCTGATGGATGAATCTATCTATACGTATATATATAGACACGATGTGGTTTGGGTACCGTTTTATTAAGCTCGATGGTATACCGTCGAAGTATATATCTGTGTGATCGCTTATCATAAAACTGCAAAGTTTTTTTTTCTCTCTTTTTCACCGTTCGATCATTTTCTTACTTTCCTATACACATACAACGTGTGAGAAAATTATAGTGGAAAATGTTTACACAGGGACCCGAGTTTGTGGTTGCAGTAGACAAGATATATGGGTAGTTATAGATATATAACCATCAACGGATGCAATTTGTTCCCTTCGTTCGCTTCGATATAGGAAGCCTCAGAAGCAATATTTCTCTTATATGATTAATAAAGTTAGACGAATGTAAAAGAAAAGAAAAAATCGAATATGTATAATATGATTTATATCGGATCATTTGATATATGAACTTACGATTGGAAGAGGGAGATCCTGCCGCCTTGAGCCATCGTTGAAAACGTCTGTAGTGTGTCGTGATGCGTTTTCTTCTCGGTTTGGGAGTATCGAAAGTTTTTCAACACAACTTAACAAGTCCCCCGATTTTTTTTTCTTTTTTTTGTTATTTAATCACTTTTGAACGCACTTTGGCTCGACTCGGTGATCCGCACTGTTCTTTTTCCTCTGGATTACTCAATTCGTTGAAAAAAAATTTTTTTTTTTACGAAATATTAATATATTCTTATTATGCGCTACGGACGATTGTTATCAACTATTCGTTCTAGAGGGGGAACCCTCGGATCTCGGATCTCGGGGAGGATGTGCTCACCGAGAGAGGTACAACGGTGTAGTGACACGGTCTACGAGATTCTCTCACTTTTGTAATATCCCGGGTAAAAAGTGAATTTACCAAGGTGGGGAATCGCCACTCTGGCCAATCACTGCACGTAACTCTTCGCAAACTATCCGACCTATCAAACCACCACATTCTGGAGCACATCTTAGATTTTTACAGATCTGAATTAGCCGTCCGTTAAATCAATAAGGGAATTTCATCATGCCACTGCGTGTGTTCCCATAATTCCTCAACAATTTTCAGTTTCTTTTTCTATCATCAGACCCAGAATCTCTGCACTGATGAGGTAAGTTCCATGAACCCTGCACCGCAACCCTTCGACGCTAGCCGAAGCTTCTTTTCATCGATTACACCGTTCGGAAACAATTTTTTCTTTTTTTTTCTTTCTTTTTCACCCCCTCGAAACTCTGGCAGGTAATGAGCCGCGCGTTGCCGGACCATTACTATAATTACACCGCAATTTATTCCGGGAGCTTTTCCTCGCGTGGTTAACAAGGTCAAGAAATATGACCTCTGTTTACTCCAGTAACCGCATCCCGGTTCCACGCATCAATAAGCCCGGTGCTAATTGCACAACTAATTGATTACCATGTAGTATATACGTATGTATATATGCAGGACAAGACTAGTTCCAGTTCATTTCGAAATGTCAATTTATTTGTACCAAACTCATCCATATATTATGTATATTTTGCCGGGGTATTTCTGATTGAGAGATGTCATCTCGAGGGGTAAAAACGAAGAGGATCTTCTGATTAGAATCGGACTTGGGTACCATTACGTGTATAGCTATTCAAAAAGAAACCATCAGCGCATGTTATCTCGACTTACATGGAACTGCTCCGTTCGTCCAAGCAGCAGCAGCAGCAGCAGCAGCAGCAGCGGCGAATCAGTGCGAGAAATTGCTGCGAGTATTATAAACAACAGTGCGAGAGCCGTTAAAATACCCGAGCTTAACTACATGTTGATTAGTCAGTGATTAGTACACATGATCCGTAAAACTCGATTCCGTAATTCAACTCTTTTTTCTTTCCATTTTAAATTTTCTATTTTATCAACGGCGATCGGTGAGCTAAGGACGTCTTTCTGAGGACCCGATCCTCTTCGGAGTATAGGTACAATCTACTATCTGAAAAAGCATTGCATGCGGTTGCAGATCATACCTGTAATAGAACAACAGTTGATTTTTATTAGAAACATACTTTTTATCTCTATAGTACCGCGAATCGGTTATTCTTTACGATTTTCACCATGAGATGATCGGTACAGAGAATATGGGTAGGTGTACACAAGCCCCTTTGCAGTTGCAAATCTTTTTTTTCTTTCTCACTATTTATTTATTTCAGGGATATTCACGGATCGAACGGCTACTTATGGTACTGTATATACTACGATTAATCTCTGCTCGTGAAATGATCGGAACAATAGCCATTATTTATTACATTACTAACTAAACCCGGTACACAGCATCGTGTTTACTTGCTACTCAGCTCATCTTGATCGGTCGTAGTTGCAGTAAAGTATTCTTTATTGCCTGGGAATCGAACCCGGAACTGGTGCAGTGATCATATTATTATATCCCTTGTTAAAATATACGGAGCCGATTCGATTAACGGTGTCATTTCGCAGCCCTTGAATAATTTTTCTTATATTTTTGGATTTGATTCGATTCTTTTTTCCTAATCGTGTCGGTGGTCTGTTTATTGATTATTTAATCTCATTTCGTAATTAGCTAACGATCAGATAGTTTATTTAATTTAATGATATCATCGCATACCGCATTGCGGAACAGCTCCCGCGGCCGCCGGGGGTTATCGTTATACGGTACCTCGAAAAACGTGCAGATGTGCGATTTTTTAAAATGCGGTTTTATTCTCTCACTTAGCTCTGTATTATTCCGTTACGCGAAACTGGTTACACGTTAGTCTAACTATGTATATACGTATATAATACACACCTACCTATCTACCCAGAGGAAAAAGGTAAATGTGGATCTATTAAACGCGTACGTGTTATACCTGGCTACTATTTTCTCTTATTATTCTATTCTCTTCTATTTTCTTTACCTTTTTTTTTTTTTTTTTTTTTGCAAGGTCAAGTAGATACGCATCACCTTTGTATATGTTCATAAGCGATATGTATGTATGTACCTATCCACACTTAAGTTTAATAATAAACGCCGTTTGTCTAACGAGAATCGCGTGTGAAGAATTTCAAATCTCCAATTACACTAATTTTCATCAAATATTATGAAATTTGAAACAAAAAAATCATTTTTGTAGCAGCATCGGCAACATACTTGCACATATCTTTCTGTTCAGAAGTTTCAGTTACGATAATCGATGCATTGGTGATACCGTTAGTACCTGCACACGCATTCCTTGGCGAAACGTAACTACTAATAACGTATAACGTTGTTAGCGTTTATACTTGAAGAAACGTTGCGGTCCATATAATGGAGAAATTATTTGTTCGGAATTTTATTGGATCAAAGAAATTTTTCGGTGCGGGTTTGAAAGTTCTAACTGTTCATTTAAAGAGAAAAAAAAATCGTATCTACAGTCATGGAAAGTCTTTGACACTTAAAAACTGTGTGGATGAGGAGCCCATTGTCATGGCCATGCGAACTTATACTATTATGTGAAATTTTGAGACTTTAGAACGCGAAACGGCGTAGGTATTATCTCACCTCGTTCTATACAGTTAGCTAATTATGTCCACCAGTTAGTTTCGTAGCGACAGACGCCTAATTGCTACCGCATAACCCGGGGAGCCGTTTTAGTCTACTCCTTAAATCCTTAGTAATGAGTAACCAATCTTGTTTCTTATAGTGGCCCAGTTACTCATAGTTCCTGGTTCACAGACTTTTATGAATAATAAAGGTAAAGGTAAAGCGTAAGGTGTGCAGAGTAACAGTAGTGAAGCATATTTTGATCTCCAGTATCGGTTCTTTTTTTTTATTTTTTTTTTCAGTTTAGCAACCAAAAAAGTTCAATTTTATTTATACACCCCAGAAATTAATGCACGTACCGTAGTGATACGCACTAGGGAAGCCTTCGCCTCGAGGTTCTCAAGCGGTCTTCATGCATATTCAAACTTAACCGAAGGTCAGTTTCCACCTTTTTAAATTGCGTGTAAGGTCGAGTACAGTTTTGCAACGAATAAATTATCAATTTCCTCGGGAAATGGCCTACCTCAAGGCTACACCGCACTACGATGCGATTATACTGTCTTGTACAATTAAAGTTGGCTATAGTTGAATTATCAAACAATTGAAATTTCCGCAACGGAAGCATCGTCGATTTCACAGGTAATCGTAAATCTCGTCAAAAGTTGTTCCTAGTCTATTATATCGTCGTAAATCGGTTTTATTATGGACTACCCCTACGGCGAATAAATTTAACTAACCCTGAAGCGATAGTCAAAATAACACTTGTACTTAAATTTAGGGTTAACAACTGATTCGAGAGTTAATGTCCAGTTCAGAGTACCACTCATTTCGAAAGTTAATTTCTCTGAACCTCTAATTTAGAGTTTAATCTCAAGTTTTCAGTTTCAACTCTCAAGATTTGAGTGTTCGCAAGTTTTATGTGTCAACTCTGAAGCTTTCAGTGTCAACTCTCAAATTTCGAACGTTCTGAAGTCTTGTGTGTTGAGTATGAAGCTTTCAGCGTTAAGTCCGAAGCTTTTAGTATTAAGTATAAAGTTTTGAACGTTAATTGTCAAGTTTTTTGGGCTAACTTGAGAGCTTTCAGTATCAACCCTCAAGTTTTGAGTGTCGACTCTCAAGTTTCGAACGTTCTGAAGTCTTGTGTGTTGAGTCTTAAACTTTCAGCGTTAACTCCAAAGCTTTTGGTATCAACTATAAAGTTTTGAACGTTAATTATCAAGTTTTTTGTGCTAACTTGAGAGCTTTCAGTGTCAACTCTCAAGTTTTAAGTGCCGACTCTCAAGTTTCGAACATTCTGAAGTCTTGTGTGTTGACTATGAAGCTTTCAGCGTTGACTCCAAAGCTTTTGGTATTAACTATAAAGTTTTGAACGTTAATTGTCAAGTTTTTTGTGCTAACTTGAGAGCTTTCAGTGTCAACTCTCAAGTTTTGAGTGTCGACTCTCAAGTTTCGAACGTTCTGAAGTCTTGTGTGTTGAGTCTGAAGCTTTCAGCGTTAACTCCAAACCTTTTGGTATTAACTATAAAGTTTTGAACGTTAATTGTCAAGTTTTTTGTGCTAACTTGAGAGCTTTCAGTGTCAACTCTCAAGTTTTGAGTGTCGACTGTCAAGTTTTAAGCAATAATTTCCGAGTTTTGTGTGTTAACTTCATTGCTTTCAGTGTCAACTCTCGAGTTTAGAGTGCTCTCAAATTGTGTGTCTATTTTAAGTTTTGGTTATCAACCTCAGTATTTGCGAATAAACACTCAAGTTTTTGAAATCAGCGGACTACTTATGGTTTCAAAACGTAAGACAATTAGTGCTGGCAGTCGAAAGTCGAGTTTTTAGCTAAATTCTCCGAGTGTTCGATCATTTTTACAAGGCAATACCTATATACCTTATGGGACTGAAAATACGAACGGAAGGTTGTGCCATTTGTGGTGAACGTGATTCCCTAGTCCACCACATCCGTTTTCCAAGGAATAACGTCACGCTACAGATTTCCCAACTCAAATCTATTTTCAATTTTTATAAAAATAAATTTATCCATAAATAGAAGAAAGAAGAAAAAAATTGTTTTCATCTAAAATCAGCTGCGACACGGTCGCCTTGTCATTTGCTGTCCTCTGCACCGAGACTAGAGATTCTCCAAAGCGGATCCTGTTCCGTCTGTATAGCAGCATCGTTGTTTGCACAAAGAACATTAACGCCGAGGTCATTTTACGGAGGATCCGTTCATTGATCTGATCGAACTTCCCCCCCGGCCAGGGTCATACCGTCGTTTAAAACGCCTATTTGACGGATTGCGCGGGTCGCGCAGCAAAGTAGTTACTCCCGTCTTTGGTCGGCCGTCGTCTCACGCTCCAGCACTTTGTGGTCACTGCTAGGCAGTCGCCACTGTCTGTAACAATACCAAGTAGACAAAGAATAAAAAATAAGAATAAATAAAAAATAAATATATCTAGGTATACGTCTGTATAAAAAATAAAACGAGAAGAAGATGCTACTGCACTTTAACAATAAACATTATTCATCGGATTTCGTATTACCGAACGAGTTTCGATCTTTCAATCGCCTCACTTCACGGGGAACGATCTTTACTTACTTACGCTGTCAAAATTTTTGTATAAAAAAATTTCTTTCTTCCCTTTCTTATAAATTGAAGACTTATTCACGAACATACTTAACGAAAAATGAAAAAAGATCATTCAGCCGTGGTCAGTGTGCCGAATAATGTCAACGTACAAATCTCCCAGTAAAAATTGTCCAGCGTGAGTAGGTTTTGGATAAAATTTGATTTCATATATAATTTCGAACAGTCCATAACGATTTTTGCATCAGGTGCTGTCCCCAAAAGTGTAGTGGCTCAGTTCCGATCCAATTATCGAATGGCCAATTACCAATTAATTTGCCAAGAAGAAAAGAGCCTGAAAATATTCAGGGACCGCGTAGATTCAGCGGAAGAGATTGGCGGGACAGACAATTCCGTCGATTCCACATCCCTGAGGGAACGTTTAATAAAAATCCTAGACACAGTTGGACTGGTGGACCGGGGGATACTGTAAAATCGGGTTAATGTCGGCCGTGCAGAATTATATTGAATAAAAATAAGACTGAAAATAAGAAAAAATTTATTCAATTATAGAAATGGCCTTGGAGTTCGGATCTATTGGTGAAATAGCCGAGTCGGGTATGGCGTTGTTCAAGAACCAATGGACCGCGTCATGTGCGGAGGTTTCAGCAGCCGTGAAATACTTGAGGCATTTATGGATGACGACAAGTGATGACACGCTAAATTTGCCCCTAAACTAATCCCTACTGAACAGTAAAAAGAAAAACAAAAAAAAAAAAAAAAGAAAGAAATAACTAGCTAGCTGACTGTAACTTCTCCAATTAACACGCGCATTTTATTTGTCTTGAGACAGATGGGAATTACTCAGAAAAAGCTCTGGTAGTCAACCGAATGATTTGCTTCTACTTGATTCTCCTCGGAATTTATATCGCCGAGTCCGCCTTCTGGGTTAATCAACAACTACTGGAAGGTCTGTGCGGCGTTGTTCTCAAGCCAAAACGGTTCGTCACTTCAGCAGAATTAAAAAGCAAAAATAAATGAATGAGAAAATGATAAAAATGAGATCCTGAGACACCTAAAACGTTCATTAATCCACAGTAACGTGGATATGCTGATGGGTCTCGGCGCTGTTGCGGTTTTCATATTCTTACTTTACCTAACGGGTGCGCCGGCAGAGTCTCAAGGAGTTTGCACCGTCCCGCGGGATTAATAAATCGTGTAAAATGTAGGTATACGGGTAAAGAATATTTCCAGAGATAACGAGGGAATGAAATGTTACCAGACGAAAGATATTAGTTACGCAAGGATGAATAAATTCTAGTGCAAAAATTTCTCTATAAAGAATAGGTGGTAACGGTCTTAGGACCGCTATCCATCGCATCTCAATTACACGCATCTTCCGTCACCGAAATGATGTGGCAAAAATATGTCCCATCACCAGAACGTTTGTCCTACAGAGGAGGGTTAACTGGGCCATACTCATTTTACTAAACCGCAAAAACTGCACCCGCGTTATTTATTACATCCAAGTTAACGCCAGTCTATAAATCCGTATACCTTCACACACAAAATCACTCGTATATATTGTTAACACACCATATTTCGAAACTGTACTGTATAAACCCATCGACTGAAGTTATCTACTCCTGAGTTTCTTAGTTTCATTTTCATGGTGCTTGTGATTTCACAAACGAAAAGGTGAAATGTGGTTACGACGAGATTGACCGTTTCCTCATGGGCGCGGACTAGCCGAATAATTAACTCGTACAAAAAAGGCTGTACCATTATCGGCTGTATAGATGATCAAATTTGACGGGTCATCAGTAAAGGGAATTATCTCGTCTCTGAACACTGTAATATTTTCTTAAAACGTGGTGGACTGTTCCGTTGTTAATAATACGAACAATTACGATTACGCGAACGTAACGTATGTCGGTGAGAGATCAGTTCGCCGGACCACCGTGCCACTGATAATGATGATTCCTTCCTAAGAATAATCAACAATTTCTAGGAACCGCAAGGTATACCCGGGCTTATTACGCGTTGGACGTTCATTATTCCTCGTTTAACGTATACGTATTACATTATACTCATACTCGAAATACTATTATCAAAATTATTAACCAATCATCGCAACGGATATATGCGAGAGATGTTACATTTTTTTAATTACCCAACGACTCGATTACATCTATTATATAGTACCAGTTATACGTATTTGTGGAATAAGTGTGGCATTGCCCACGGCTAGCCTTGGTCTACGAATCGGAGACCTTCTTGTAGTTCAAAGGAAACTGTACACAAAACGAAGCAATTGTAATGTGCGTTTTTTATGTTTTTCCAAACGCCATTTCTATGTTACATTATATGGAGATTGAGATTTTAGAGACAGCTGTTACATGCACATATACACGATCGTCATCTCTACTTGTGAAGCACTGTTATACATAGATATACATGTATATACTACAATGGACTGCTCTAGCGGGCCCGTTGCTTCCCACGAACCATCACGTTGGACACGCCTGCCTTTCAGAAGCGCAAAGTAAAAGAGAGACAACTCGCTTACCCCGTAGTCGCTTTATTAAGGCGTGATACGCGGTCAGACCATGCGAATATAAATGCACAGAAATTCGTGATATCGTTGGAACGTGCACCGCATTATAATCGATGGTGATATTGCAATACTTGAATCAACATAACGCGCATCAGCTACTGTTAATCCCGCATTCTAAAGAGAGCGTGAACTTCAAGGCTGTACGTTGTATTAAGGTATCTGTATAGTACTGCCCAAGTCAGTCATCGAATGTGAAAAGGGGTCACGGATCGAGATGACCACTGGAGTTAATTGGCTACTATACTCTTTGCGGTATACAACCGGAACATGACAAAATAGACACATCGTGTATATGAAATAAGGATTTCATCAACGAGACTATCGGAAACGAGATCGACGTCGTTTGGCAACTAGTAGGTGTACAGCTGTGGTCAGCTAGTCACTTTGTCCTCAGACCTTAGGCGCTTCCTTCGATTGTCTTTCGACGATCGAACATCGAAAGACAAAAACGTTGCTTAATCATCAAGATTTCGATGGTTTTCATCTTCTCTGCAATATGCGTGTTCCAAAAAGGCAAAAAAAATCTGCATCGCGTGTGTATACGAGAAGTTTTAGACAACGGTACGTCTGAATAATTCCTCAAGTTCGTTTCAGAACGGGGGACATAAGTCCGCTCAGGGTTTTTTTTTTTTTTTTCTGTTAAATTGTAGTAGGTACCATAATGCGGTTCTCTCTAGGTCCGAGAAAATCGCTCACACGCAATCACGCAAGTTCGGAACGAGGAAGACGAGGAAGTAAAGGAATGATGGAGGAGTTGCCCCGGCAAAGCAGTACAACGGGGGAATAAGGATATAAGAAGAAAATAGGTAAGAACAGTGGGAACTGTGGTACCGTCGTTCACACGCTACGCGCCATCGGCAATCTAGCGGTCCTATATAGCGGTATAGATATATGAACATATATATAACGTCTTTCTGCATAAAACTATTATATACATCTTCAGGAAGAAACTATAAAACATAGAACGAAGACGATGACTTGTTCAATAGTCGCCTAGATTTTCGGCTCCGCGGCGCGGTCATCAATGCATGATTCTTTATATTTTTACATGGACTGCTTACACATCGGAGGAATTGTCAATCTCGTTTCTATGGTCCGGTATATGAAATAGCTGGAGGCCAGGTGCTGCCGGTTCCTGGTCCACCGCACACACAGCGGATCAAATTAAGCGAATCCTAAAAATGTATCGGTGACTTTGATATAACGGTTGGAGGTATAGTGGTTAGTATACAGTGCAGCAGATGGTACTCCGAAAGTTTGTTATACCTGGGTACATAGCTACGAGCGAAGTTACTCCACCGGGCGTGGGATTCGCCAGGAGTATAAAAACAAGAAAAAATAAAATGAGAAAATAAGGAAAATAAAAGGAGTTGAACCTAGTGCTGCTGCAGATAGGCAGAAGGCAGGAGGAGATGAAGAAGGAGGCAGGTACGACCGAATGTAAATGATTCGCGTCACGGTGCGCGACTTCGTCGCTCGGGTACTCATCGCTCACGGTGCTTCTGGCTTTTGAGTTATTAAGCCGCTAACTTAATGTCGGTTTAATGGATTTTTTGCAATTTTTTTTTTCTAATTACACACCCTTCGTACCGTAAATCTACATCAGAGACAAACAGGAATCGAATATGGGAAGTTTTTTGTCGAATTTACAAAATCCCGATCACGCCAATCGCCATACGAGCATCGAACCGGGACAGAGAACTCCACATGGTAGTAAAAGTGAGCGATACAGTTAAGAAAAGTACGAAGCGACAGTTTATGCCGATGGTCTAGGATTTGCATTGATCACTTTCACGACTAACGACTTACGGAAGTACGGGAGACAGAAGTCTGATGCACTTGTACCGGTACATTAAATCGGTACTTTAGCAACACGTGGATATCACGAGTGCAATAACCACAGTGGATTGCAGTCCTCTGCAGACGTTGGATAAACGCTTATTCGGATCTATATAGATCAGTTTTGAATAGCTATTCCCGAGCTGTTTAAGCGAGTTAAATTATAATGTTTAACGGCTGTGTATGCCTGAGCAGATCCATTAAACGTAACGGAATTTGAATCGTTTTAAGACAATGTAAATAATCGAGGATCATGTTGTACCTACCTTCAGGAATTTTTCGAGATGAGGGTGGTTCACAAGACTCCAGACTCGTATAATAACCCGATCTTTTTGCTCTTCATGATTTACGACGCGGATGCCTGCAGGACGAACTGAAGCAGATAAGTGCTTAACTACTCAAATCATCAATTCCGCAAAGTTTAAGTATCTCATTAACGTCATCCCTTAATGATAAGAGGAGCTGAGAGCACGGGATTCACCGGTGCTAAGCTACTCGAAGGAATCTTCAGATTATATGCAATTCAAAAATCCATGCAAACGAATTTTTCAAGCATGTAGAGAATAATCTCATGCTAGATTCTGGTCTCGACTGTATTGTACAGAGTTTGGTTTTCGATCGTCCTTCGTAGAAGCTGACCCCGGGGGTAAACCTTGTCTTAATAGAGACGTTTGGCGAAGCCAATTTATTTTATTGCCGTTGCATCGAGGCTGTCTGTTAATGGAATATCCAAGAGCCGAAACGATCATTGAACCAGTGCAAAATGACTAGTAGTTTAGAATCTGGGTATAGGTATATATCTTAAATCGTCAAATACTGGACAGGAAGTCATTACAGTCATCTATATCTGTTATATATTTCAATGAACCCAGACGTCTGTAGGAACGAAAATAGAATAAATAACGAGCAAATATTAAATAAACGAAAAGCGACAGCTGCGATAGAAGAGGAAAAAAATCACAATATATATCTTCGATAAACGAAAACATTATCTAAACTATCCATATAAAACCACATCAGTTTTAATTTAACTGCCTTGAGAATCGCCACGCCGTGAATCTCACCTACCGTATACCAGCAGCCTTCCTATTCCTTTCATCTTCTTCAACGGTGTATGCAAATATCCACCACGAAATCACGATTCTCCGCTTCTATATCCGTTAAATTATTAGTTGTCAAAAAATTCTGGCCACTAGATACAGGCATGGGATTATTCTCACCTTCCTCACCTTCGTTATACTTGAATTTGTACCCAATCTAATAAAAGTCGAAGCGATATGTCACTGGACTGGATCAGTGCGAAATTTTAACCATTGCGTATATGATGTGTAATAATATGGGCGTTTGGTAATATACGAGAGGATGTAGATCGATTATATTACGACTGCTCGATTCCCTTGGGGACAACGGACACGGGCTAAGACGATGGACAATCGAGAATCCGCCCATTGTCAGGAACGGTAACGACGTTTGAGAGGCTAATCGTGAAGCTACAAGATCAGAGGAACAGATAACGCACTGACCGTTCGACGGGGGGAAGTCGGGCATGTGGGTGAAGGCTGGAATGGAAGGCTCTCCAGGATGTGTCGAAAGTGAAACTCAAGGCCCTTCTTCCTCTGTCCAGTAGGTATCTATACCCAGGGCTGAGTAATACTTTGAATCGTTCCATTATACCCATATTATACGCGTATTTGGAACAGTTAAAATCACAATCCGCATTTTCGATTTTCAGCACCATTTGAAAAAGTGTGAAATCGAAAGATCCGCATATCTGAAGCCCAGTCGCAAAACGATCCTCTCTTTTTAATCCGTTTAAAAATTCTGAGGGTTTAGTGATTATCATTGAACAGCGTGTATCAAAGAATTAAATTTATTCTATCATTACAGTTATATTTAGTTCTAAGCGAAAGTAGTATATGGCCGTTGAAAAATTTCCTCTTCAAAGTTCATCTCTCTCTCTCCATCATACGACGAAGTCACTATTATACATATTCACTTCAGTCCTCCGGTCGGTTTCGGTATGAACACAGCCAGTACGATGCAGGCTGTGACAAATGAAAAAAAAAACACATGAACAGATAAGTTATGACGTTCTAGCCGATGATTCACTCTCAATTATTACCGAAGAGGAGTCCAGCTATTGCCATTAACGGTGCAAGACAACCGTGCATTAGTAGAACAGAAAATAGAAGATTTCCTGTCAGAGATCCGGACCGTCCGATCATCATGATCAAACTGACGGACATTGTTCTGAAATTATATCTTGTTAAAGATCATGATTGTCCATTCAATGCATCTGCATAACGATCGATACTCGATTTATTGACTTACCTTAACGAGGTGGGAAAAAGATCCACGGTTATTGCTATCAATGAGTTTACCGATATGTTTGTCAAAGCCACGAATAAACATGACAAAAATAATGTCAGGATTGTGTTTGCGGACCAGTTAAGAGCCGTTACGCATATCAGAGCAACTCCGTAACACAAATCTGAAATAAAAAAAGACATGGCAAAGTTAGATGACGCGATCATCAGGCTTGAGAGTCTGATACTTACATAAAATGTTCTTCTTTCCTAGTATGTTGATCAGGGCAGTCATAAGCAGGAAGCCCAATACTGAAGTTATGCAGATAATCATGATATTTATGTAGACGGACTTGTCTACCATCATCTGAAACAGTTTCATTGAAAATATCAACGAGATCGATGAAATTGTGTAATTCTCGGTGGTTGATTATATTTACATTTTCGCAATCTCTCGTCTCGGAACTTGCTGAGTTATTATCAGCCTTTGCCATTGAGATATCGAGAATTTGGCAAAAGGTAGGGGATTCTACATCGTCGCCGTATCCGGAACGAGTGAAATTTTCTAAAATAGTGAACAGCTGAGGTAGCCATAGGCGGATTGTGTTCAGTCTAAAAAAAAATAAAACAATGAAAAACATGGAATATAATTCAGCCTGCAATCTCTCGATACAGAAAATTTATCGCATATTTAACATTTTAATTATATACTCACGCCAACATTCCGCCAAATTGGATAGTGACTACCAGCAACAATCTGGGTAAGTGTGGCATGAAGAAAAGTGGCTTCATCTGCTTCAGCCCTTCACATATTTCACTGAAAACGCTTGTGCAATGTTTTTGATCCTTTCCCGCGGATTCTGGATTTCCGATGGGATTGTTCACGTTTTTTTCTGACCCATAAACTTTGGTTTCATCCTCGAGAGAGACGACCTGTTCTTGAAAGAATTATTCAAGACTAAGAACGATTTTATATGCACATTTTTTTTTTTTTTTTCAAAGGTTTGATTTTCTGTTGAGAAAAATCCAACACTGCACAGTATAATCGATAAATTTTTTCTACAAACCGGATATTCGTCGGGGGATTTTCCCGTGTTCATCGTATACATTTTTCGAAATATTTTAATCGCCTCGTCGTTGCGGCCTTGTGACATTAGGAACTTTGGACTCTCGGGAAAAAATGTTATGGCCATGAAACCAACCAGGGTTGGCAGACCGCATAGCGATAGATAAAGGCGCCACGAGTTGTAGACGAACTGACCATCGAACAGAACGATCATCCACGTCTGGGGGATTATACTCCATGCAAGAACTAAGACATTCGAATAAGAAGAAAACAAAATTTTGTCGATTATCGAACGTAGTGCGGTTTAAAGTTAAATAAGACAAAAACTTCGAGATTTCCAGTAAACGATCATTCTTATTCATGATTCATTGGCAAAATGTGCTTGAATATGCATGAAGAGTATTCGAATTTCAGTTATTTTTAGAATCGATGCTGGTTGCACATGATGAATTAATTATTATCAACTCATCTCTAACAGCTAAAGAAAAAGACATAAAACATGTTTTTTTTTTTGTTTTTTTTTTACATAACATGCACGTTGCAGTCATAAGCACGAGTTTACGCGTGACAAGACTGTAAATGATCCCGTGACGAAATGTTATACGTATATAGCCTGCAGATTTAACATAAAATAACGCTTATCACTTGAACGTTTATATAGATATATGATATGCATGGTATATACATACTTGGCACGGCGATATTTCCAATAGTTGAAAAAAGTCCCAAGAAAAGCATAACTCTGCCTCGATGTTTGCCGCCTTGAAATTCCGCACAATAACACATCATTATAGCATAAGGCCCGTTCATGCTGTAATAACGAAAAGGAAAGTGTATATAAGTTACGTAGGTATCTCGTTATGTGCATGTGTACGTATATGTACCTGTTTTAATCGCACAGCATGAGACATTATTACTGATTCTTTTTTTTTTTCTCTTTCTTTCGAAATAATTCAAGGATGAAAACCTACATGCAACCGCTTGTGAACTTGAAGAATAAAAGGACCCAAAAATTCTGTGAAAATCCACTCAGTATGTTGCATATTGAGTCCGCCAGAAATCCAAAGATCAACAATTTTCTTCTACCGTAAACATCGGAGACAAAACCCCATAGCATTGCAGTGCTGATTGTTCCTGGTGTTCGATGATCGTTAATTAGTAAGAATATATGTTAACGATATTTAAGTATATCATTAGGTCATAGAGTTTTGGTAATTTGCCATTTTCAATGTGTGCAGATATAGTCAGATTTTGAAATGTCGGAATTTTTTACGATAACGAAATTGACCTCCATCTCGAAACACCTTGAGCTTGATTTGCAAAGTCATATATAACGGTAAATAATTTAAATCGTAGGTCAAGTTGTCGAACGTTCGTATATAATATAGTGGAAAATTTATTCAATTCACACAGCTGTCAACACAACGATATACCTCTGATACAGGTGGCATGTGTGTGTGTTATATATGCAGGTATACTATATAAACGAATTTCGCAAATGGTGAAACGGAATGTTTTCGAAAAGCAGATAGTTTCCCAATCGTGTCTGTCAGACGTGTCGTCGGGTATAATCGAATTACGAATGCATTTTACTAATATATAATTCGTATCCAGTCTTGCGTACGTTACGTTCAATACATACTGCAGATATCGGCTAAATAAACAATTACACATTTAAAATATATTTTAAGATTCAAGATTGCAATTTATAGAATGTTTAATTTATTACCAGCGTATACGCTGGCGTTCAACACTCCTTTGTGGAACAGTGATAAGCCAAGGTCACATTCTGCGGATGGTAATATCATCGATATGTTCGATACGTCAAAAATACTCGCCCAGCATGGCAAGAACAGGCCCAATAATAAGAGGTAATTGAATTTTCCATATCCAGTTGCTGTTACCGCAGTTTCAAAATTCGCATCTTCGATTCCCCCGGATTTAGCTGGAAACGAAGTATAGATGAAATGTGTATAACTAAAAGTATTTGAATAACTGTTTAGGATTTAAACATAAGTAGATAACTTGGTGTAAACTATTCTCCAAACATTTATTTTTTTGTTATTTTTTTCTTTTTCCGAATAACAGCCTAACTCGTTCGTCCATGACCTCAATTAATGCGATAATTAATTGCTCACGATTAGACCGCGGCGTTCATCTCGGTTACACATTTTTTATTTTTTTTTTTATCTGAACGATAGTATAGTAATTGTAAAGTCAGAAAAATTGCCACGCAAATATATCGCTCGGTTAATTCCAACATCATCAATTTTATTATTGTTTGCACTATTTATAGTCTGTATTTAATATTATTATTATTCCAGCTAGACATGCCGCTGATGATTTAATGTTTTTTTTTTTTTTTTTTCTCGCATGATAATCGTGAGTTAGACGACAGCTAACTCCGCGTATCAGCCTATAGTAATTCTCTCCACGTGCTTATTTGTTTGATTTTATTTTTTACTTGTTCTTCTTGAACGCGATAATATCTCGTCATTGACTAACAAGAATTATTATACTTTAATTACGTACGTTTAACTCCGTCGATTATATAAGCTGATTAAACAAATCGCAGTCAAGTCTCATGGATATTTTTTTTTTTTTAAACTTGAATACTACATCGATGTCGATATACTTGTTATATGCCAGTCAGATTTTTTTTTTCTCTCAAATTCTATATACCAAATCGATTCAAGTTATAATTATTATTATTATTTTTTTTTTTTCATTCGATAATTTATTTTAATTTTTTTTCTTCTACAGATATTTGCAATGCAAATTACTTCTGATATCCGTGCCATGTGATTTATCTGTTTGTCTCATACACCAAAAAAGTGTTTGTGCTATAGTTTGTGGGTATGGAAAAATTTCTCGACGTATTTCAATATTAGCCTGTAGTCACATGACACTTGCGAAATCAATTAGAATGAAAAGGAAAACTAGATTATTTGTTAATCGAGGCTTTTCGACACAATTATATATACAAAAATTGAATTATTACTGTTTTCCATCGTAATATGCTATTTGAAAATACGAAAATTATATCGTACTCCTCAAAACTGCAATTCTACAGATTTTTCCGAACTTTGTTTAAATCAATCCTGATTAGCGGTGGATGATATTATTTTTACTGTCAGGGAAAACGTGTTCTCAAAATTTTACAGTTATTTTAATTTTTTTGCACATCTTACGTCGATGATAAGGATTTCTTTTATCATCAAATTTTCGTTTATTAATGGTTCAAGATAAAGGTACTTACAATCGATTTCCTCGTCACTGTCAAGGTTGTCACCGAGTCGTTCAAGCGCCACAGGAGCACTGTACTTCTGACCTTTGATGTTCATCTCGTTGTATAAAACTGTTGAATGTTGAACGGTTCATTGACATGTACTTATAATTTATACCACGTTACGCGAACAGATAACATCCATCGGATATTCTACCTCAAATCGACGTGCCTTCTTCACACTTTGACAATTCCTATATGTCGATATTATTATTATTATTATTATTATTATTATTATTATTATTATTATTATTATTATTATTTCTCACGTGTATCCAATCGTTTTGACCGGCCAGAATATTCAAATTTCGAATTACACGTTGACAAGAAATTTTCAAATGCGTCTAACTGAAAATCTATCGGTATATAATTATCGAAAAAATTATTATTACAAAATTTATTTTTCTTGAGTGTAATATTTGAAAGGATTTTTTTTTCAAAATTTAATAACCATTGTATCCGATGTTATTTACGGAAATAAAAAAAAAATTACCAAGCGTAACTGTTTTTCGAAGAATACGTCATCTTAGATTTTAATGAATTTTTTTTTATACGGTATCTCGACGATAAATTATCTAAATTTTAATATCTCGTTTCAGATGGCAAGGATCTTTATCGTTCGGAAGTTACAATAATTTAAAAATTATCGAAAGTCAAAAACGAAACTAACCGTCCTGAAAATGTAACGTTAAAACAATCCTGAATGAATAAATAGTTGTACAAGTATCCGAATAAATTCTGCATTTCATTTTTAAATACGGTATAATTGGTCAGTATTTTAATCGTAAATTTCGAATATCTACATGTCCTACATGTGCGAGAAAAAAATGAAAAATAAAAAAATTAAACTCATTGGAATTATCAAAAGTCTGTAAGAAGCGCGTTGAGTTGAGATAAAATACCCCATATTATACCTATACATATATATATAGCTTCTGATTATTCACATGAACCCTGACATTTATGACAAATTCCACACTATTGCGGATTCCCTCGTGTGAATAGTGAACGGTGTTCGCAAGTACTTGACAAACATCATCATTAAACACACCTATGATGTCCACTACTATATCTCTTTACCCGAATCTACTATATTATAAGAAAAAATTCGCTACCTCAAATCGTAAAAAAAAAATGTATATGTTTTATGTATTCATTGTTCAAAAAACGTTCATGATTATTCATAAAACTTTACTAACTCGACGAAAAAAAATAATAATAATAATAATAATAATCATCTGATTCTACCCTAATTTAGAAACCATTTCAATATTCTTCCCCCATAAATTCTGCAACTCTATATAACATACCGCTATGCATTTTTTGATTATGATTTTATTTGAATTATAATGACGTGAATTTTGATAGAAAGAACAAAATAAATTTGTCAAATCATTACAAATGATATATCAAAAAAATTTCTTCCTCCATATAAATATATGTTTAAGTTTCTCGTATATATCATTTTATAATATCATTTTATACAATAAAACGTATTATAAGTGTATTTAATTGACTCTAACTATTATTTCCCGTATAATGAACTGTATGAACCGCGGTTTATACCTACATATATATGTATATACTTCACGTGTATGAGAAGATGCGTCCGTACTTACCCTAGGCTCTGGTGCCACTAATTTGTTTGAAACCCATGACCTGGAGAGCTTGAAGTAGAGATGGAAGGAAAATCAAGGATGAAAGTGAGTACAGACGATGCAGGTAATGCAACAAATATTTACACACATCACGTTTACTACGTATATAAGTACAAGAACAAAAAAAGAAAAAGGAAAAAAAGAAAATTTATATATATATATATATACCTATATATATATATATGTATATATATATACATATAGGTATATAAAACATAAAAAAGAAAAAGAAAATATTACAAAAAAACTGCTCCAACTGTTCAAACTATCGACCGAAGTAGACTTGTATATTTTTTGCAAACAGTCAAAGACGTCAAAACTCTTCGACATGTACAAATAATGAGTATGTATTACTATACTATACGTTATAATTTCTTTCAAATATTTATTTATATATTGTATATTCTACTTATCTATTAATAATAAGTAACAAAAAAAAAAAAGATTTCTTTGTAAGACACATATACCTACAGATTATAGTGTGTATATATCTATATATAAATTTTCTACTTCACCAAGGACATATAGTTTTTTTTTTTTTTTAATATATTGTACATACGTTATACATGTATTTATAAATCTTATACTACAGTTTTGAGTACACCACCATAAATATGTACATACGACGTAAGATCTTTTACTAACTATTCTCTTTTCTCAATCACGTCTTAATATAATCGATTTGCCGGGTCTGTTTACTCCCAACAAGCCCGGTAGGCCTTCCTTCCTTTCACAGTTTTATCATAACAGGTATTCAAATTAAAAATTAAAACAACTATAAACTTCTCGGGGGGGCCCCCCTGCTAAGCTGCATTCCTATCCGACGAATAGTTAGTCAAAGACAACGTGTATCATTCAGGATATTTTACTTACCGATCGAGTATAGAGTCACTAATTTGATCTCAACTTCGTGTCTTAGTCTACGGTTAATCTATGACTGTAAAAGGCGTGGCGATTCGTTACGGGTGGCGCTGATACCGTTAACATAAACAATCCGATATTTAAGTTGTTTTGTTAATATAATTATCGATAAACCGCAGCTAGTTAATTGTTTGTTTTATATAACAAAATATAGTGTCGGTTAAGAGTTTTCAGGATGGAAAAACAGGAGTATCATAAAGCCTCGAGTGAGTATTAATAAAAGAATTTAGGAAAACCCAACCTAAACAAATTAATTCGTCATTTTATCTCTCTCTCTTTCTATCATTTACTTAAATCTCCAACATTGTTAACTGAATCGATTTAAATCAATTTCTTTTTCACAGATGCTGTCGTGTTCGGCGGTATCATTTCTTACATCGCTGGAGTTATGTTGTTGATGGCATTCACCAGGTAAACTTAACCCCACTTCAATTAAAATAATCAGAAACACACCCGCTTCTCTTTCCACTCACGGCATTTTCAAGACTGTCATTTTATCTATTATTAGTCATTATTATTCTCGATTTATCAAACAGAAAAAAAAAAAAAGTAAAAGACAAACAAAATGATTAATCACTTATTTTTTTATATTTTTTGACGATTCTGTAACGTTTTTTGTTTTTCAAGATCTTAAATTACGTATTGAATATAATTTCTTGCTCGTTTTCTTTTGTTATTAGCTTCTGTTTAAACGTGTTCTTTCCTAAACATGCATTTTCTGACAATAAATAGTGCATTCTTCTTGCAAATCATTTTTTCTCACACTGTGTACGTGAATTTATGGAAACTGTTGCACCTACAGTATTGAGGTTCGACACCCTTATTGAATAATCACTTACGTATGGTGTGAACCAAGAATAATAACATCGGTCGAGAAACTTCGGTGATAATTTAGTGATAAAATGAGATCGGTAAATACGATCATTTGGAAAACGGAGTAATTCTTCAAAAACGAGTTACTTTTCATTAATGTAATGCGATTTTGGTAGTTCACACCGTAGATATCACCGTCTAAGATATTCGTGTAAAACTTGGTTTATCTGAGATCATCGGTGGCAGAGTAATCCTGTACGAATTAATTAATAATGGGTTCGTCCTTGAGAGCTGTAAAAGTTCATTAATTGAATCATTTCAGAATATCGATAACACGGTTCACGGACAATTAATAAATTAAAAAACATACTTCAAAGCTAGATTTATGCTACTCTCAATCATTTCGTAATTCATTTTCAAACATAGGTGTAAAAAAATTCAAGTCAAGGTGTATGCAAGCCTGTAATTTCGTTTCTTTTTCAGCCCATATTGGATCGCATCGTACCAAGAGACGTTCAGCAGTTTTAAAAATATGGGATTGTGGGAATATTGTTTCAGCGAATACCAGCATCCCAATTTCCAATTTTACAAACTTTTTGACGGCTGTCATCACGTATTTTCAGACTACTATTACGTGATAAGAGAATGGCTATTGCCGCCATGGTTAATGGCAGTTCAAGGATTCGTAACGATTGCTTTATTGTTATCGTTCGCTAGCCAGGCTATAATCGCTCTAATTTTGATCAGATTCCCTCTGCGATTTGTTTTACGATATGAATGGTTCCTTTCCGGTATTGCATGCTTTTGCAACATTTGTGCAGGTCAGTATTCTGCAATGATAAATCGACAATCTTGTTATTTTTATAAACTACCAAAGACTGTAACATTGGTAAATTTTAACGATCTGAATCTTACAATATTTTCATTTGTTTCTCAATGATTTTTCAGCAATTCTTTAAATTGGTTTCATTCTTTTTTTTTCAAATCGATTGAAAAACGAAAAACGTAACTAAATTCTTCCTCAATTACAGGAGCATCGCTATTCCTGGGAGTTTCTATTTTCGGAGGTCAATGCTGGCGCAGAGATTGGTTGATGTATCCAAACTTCAATCATTTGTCATGGTCTTACGGAATGGCAGTAATTTCGTTCATGCTACATGTCTTAGCGGCATTTTTCCTCTACTTAGATTCGAGAATGGGCTATAAACTTCGCGAAGAATCGCGTAATCTTGTTATGCAAATGCATCCCAATCCTCAAAGCCACCATGGCCCGCCACGCATCGGTTTTATCTGAGCTGTTTGACTTTAATTTAATTAGTATTTCTAAGTAAGACTGCCTTTCCGTCCATTTTTTACAATTTTATAATTATTATTATTTAACATTTTTTTTTCTTTTTTTTTTCTAATAGTATACCAACGATGCCTTATATGTGTCAATAAGTACAACATATCTGTTCATATACACGCGTATTTATAAAACAAAAATATTTTCGGCAGCTTTACGTGCGAAACAAAAAGACAAAAAGCAATATAAAAAGACAAGAAAAAAAAAGCTAGAATTAAAAGAATAGAATGGACACCATTCTAGGTAGAATCTCATTAATAGCTTTGATAAATTGAAGAATATTTGTAATATAAATATATTACTTTATTAACCTGACTTTCCGTCCATTTTTTACAATTTTATAATTATTATTATTCATTTTTATTTTCTTTTTTTTAATAGTATACTAACAATGCCTTATGTGTGTAAAAAAGTACAACATATCTGTTCATATACACGCGTATTCATAGAACAAAAATATTTTCGTCACCTTTACATGCGAAACAAAAAGAAAAAAAGGAATATAAAAAGACAAAAAAAGCTAGAATTAAAAGAATAGAATGGACACAGTTCTAGAATCTCATTAATAGCTTTGATAAATTGAAGAATATTTGTAATATAAATATAGGTACTTTATTAAACTGTATTAAATTATTCATATTTGCATAACAGAAATCATCTCACTGGGATGCAAAATTAAAAATGAAAAATAATCAAGTAAATTTACATATAATTTATGTAACAAATATTTTATATTGGTATTAATTATCATCATTATCGTAATTGTAAAATGAATACATAAATAAATTGATAATATTTTCAAGATATTAGATATGTAATAGGTAGTTAATTTAATAACATCAAACTAATATTCTTAATCTAAAATTCTGAATATAAAAATATTTACCTATTTCTAACGGACGGATTTTCGACAAAAGTCTAGATAAAAAATAATAATTAACAATATAAGTCACCTTATCATCTATTTACACAAATTTAAAAAAAAGCTTGGTTTCATTAATTCATAATAAAATATGAATTTTAAATAATGATCATAATCAGAAACATTAATACCTAATACCTACAACTAATTTGTGCAGATCTATAATTTGTTATGAAGTTAATTAATCTCTGTAACAACAAAAAAAGATGATTATCATAATCATTTCTTCAAAACTTGATATGTTTTTTTGTTTTGATGATAAAAATATGTAAAAAAATATTTATTGCTTACGTTAAGAGAATGATTTTTTTAAATATATTTGATTTTTAAATTGTTGTATGCGCTCTACGCATGTCATCGATATTTCTTTGTATATTATTTTTGTGTCTTCTACCCTCAACTAAAAATAATATACCAGAAAAATTGATAACAAAACATCCAATAACAGCCACATTAAAAGACCAGCCTATTACATTGTGCTCCCAATTGGGCATCCAGTCATGACCGTCACCTTGCGAAGCAAATATAATGACTGCAACAGTGCCGCAAATTCCTGCTAAGAGGAGATTAGCGCCTGTTGTCCACAACAATAATTGATATTTGTCGTGGTGTCGGGAACAACATGTGTACAAAGTTGCCAATGAACCGCCTATTAAAAGTAATGTCATACATAAGGTGAAAAAAAATTGTGTAGCTACAAAAAAATGAGGTAATTTTATTTCGTGGATTCTGTAATAGCCTTCCTCGAAGACCCACCAACAACCATAAACTTTAACATCGTCGAAAAAACGCTCATGTGTGTCTTGGACTCCTTGGAAACAAACCTGCCATAATCCTGGAGAAAATGTTCATCGGGTTAATAATATAGGTTAGTTTATTGTTGTCTATTTTTATGGGTATATATAGTTGTTTTAGTTTCGTAATTACCAATCTTCACGAATTTTGATTCCTTTAATTCTCCGTCAGTTTCAAGCCAATTGGGCGTGGTGAATGCAATTATAACTAATAAAAAAGCTATTCCTGTACAAAGAGTTGCACATTTTCCAATTTTCGTCTTTCCCATTGTTTATTTATTTTACTTAAAAAATACCAATCTTGTTTATTTTATCGATGTGATTATTGTTGTTATTAATTCTACAACAAACAGTATTGTGTATCTCTCTGTTTATGTCAAAGTGACGTATGTGTATGTATGCGTGTGTGTGTACATAACCTAGTTTTTTAATTCTAGTACAAATTTTTGTACCTGATGGCGCCACTGACTTAACATTGTGTAGTGTCACCTGTGGCAGTTTTCTACATCAACGATGTTGAGTCAAACAAGATGGCGACTCCGAGGTGAGAAGCTGTCATTCGGGTGAGTTATTCGACAAGAACTATTCAAATACTGGCTATCTCTCAACCAGATTTATTTCAACGTATTAAACAGGCAAATTTAATCCGAATAGTTTATCTAGAACGATCATTTTCGACTTTGAGAATGAACGATAATTTCATTCGCGGTGTGGCGGGTTTTTTTCTTCTTACCTGTAGACACGCGTGGTGCATGATGGGTTGCTTGACATAAGGCGTCATAACATGATTGATATATTCTGCAGTTTTTTATCTTTCGTATTTTGATTTCGTTTGAATAGATCGTTTAATGGAGTCGGCGATTATTATTATTGTTATTAATATAGATTAAAAGGAAATTGAAAAACGTATTACTTTTCATTATTATTCTATATTTTTGTTTACTTATTAAATTTTTTATCCGGAGTATAATCTTTGGAGAATAATTGTTGATTCTTTTTCATTAATTTTGCTGTATAATCTTTAGTCTCTTCTTGCGTCGCTCGATATGCTACTGATTGCGTGTAACGGACAACCTTAAACAACCAGATGAAATGAAAACTTGTATATTTTATACGAAATAATATTCTAACATAATTATAAATTGTAACTGTGTACGCATTTATGTATACGTATGTAATTTATTACACAGTACATACTAACCTGATTATGAAAATTTAAATATCCAGCAATGATTCCACATCCGATAATACCGGTTAATCCTAAAAGGAACGCCTTCTGCATACGTAATTTTCTAATGTACGACGGTGAATTTTTATCGTTGAACATTATTCAGCGTTTTCAGATCAACGATTACGCATATCTATAAATTGTGAAATCGATGGGTATAGGTATAAGTATGAGTAATAAATCATGGGTTACAATTATTTAAATAATTTGTCATAAAACAACTCACTATAATTTCTTCAAATACTATTCGAATGAAACTTCAAGACAGTAAAGTAAAATTCAAAACTCTAATCCCGAGGGATTAATTTGACGATTTTTAACCATATATTTAGACATTTTGAAGCCGATGTTTGTTTTGTGTGAATGAATAACGAAATTTGAAATCGCGCCGCGGGGTGTAGGCGATTGTTTCAAAATGCAAGCGCGCGCGGTTATTTTTCAAGTTTCAAGGCCACGTTACGCGCCAAGAAGTCAATTGTAAACTAGCTAGGCCACCGCATCGCGTCGCATCGCGTCATCCAAAGAAAGATTCAATACATACATACAAGATGGCGATGCTCAGCCGTGAATTCTTTACGCGCAGGTGCCTGAGGCAGGTACCATTTAAAAGCCTACGTTTGTAGGTAGGTTGCTGGGTAGGTAGGTATGTATACATACGTAGGTATGTAGTTACATACGTACGTGCAGGAATGCACTAGTGATAATCAACAGGTGGCTGGATGTCAACAAAGTATTTGAAAAAAGGAGACAGAGATACAGCGAGATATACACCCATACGTATACCTATGAAGAGAGAGACAGAGGAATAGAAATAGAAAGAAAAAATAAAGAAAGTGAGAATAATAGAAAAAGAGACGTCATAAGTAAGAAAAAGATAATTCATACAGACGCGATTGATTTACATGGCATGTACATTCAATAAAATATTATTTACTATATAAATGATATTATATTACATTATAATTCGTTTTTTTTATAATATATTTTACGCAGTATAATTATAATACGCGAAAATATAGCCTTTGTACATACAATACTATAATAGCGCCGTTACTTTTATCCCCTTTATAGTATAACGGACGCGGGGTCCGTTATAAATATACATATCATTCCCTGCAACACGCATCCGAACAATTTAACAATAACAAGAAAACACGTTATATTATGTATAATACATCAAATTTAGTAGTATTAAAAAAAAAAAATCTAACTTATACGAAATTTATTCTATTTACCACACATGGGTGTGCCTCCTCGTGAGTTATGGTACATACAACAAACATTACATACATTATACCTATACCTATTCTCGTTATGCAAACTTACATCTACACTGATTATCATCGGATTATAATTCACCTCCTTTCTTGATAAACATATTTCACACTATATCATTAAGCTGTTAAAATCCACCGAGCGTTTAATCAATCGCTTTGTTAATTATCGTTATTGTTATTATTATTATTATTATTTTTTTCACGATCTGTCAAACTATAGTGAGGTTATGTTCAATTTTGAATTACGACGTATACTATTTAAAATTGATAACTGACGATCTTTCATTTACATAACAAATATCAAAATAAACGAATAAATAAATGAATAAATAAACGTTTTCAGCCGCATTAATTTTTCTTTTTTTTTTCAACGATTTTTAAATCCCTCAAACGTTCTTTTTAGATTCACAATTATAATATATTTGCATATCAGGTACTTATATGTAATTTCGTTATCTTGTGACTGGTGGGAATAAATTTGTGGTAGAAAATTCGATCAGAGAGATAAGAAAACGCGTAATAAATAATTCGATGTTTTGATTTTTATTTTTATTTTTTTAAATTTTATTATTTAATATATTGTTTTCCTTATTCCAGGTATTGATAAAAATAGGAAGAATTTAACTCTGATGTGAAGAAGAGTTCATCGACATATACACAAGAGGAGAGATATAACAAACAAAACAACGGACCATCTTAGAATTTTTCGAATTCATCATTACACAAGAAATAGTCCATTCACTTTTTTTTATTCTTCTTTAATACCAAAAAATATGGACAAAGGACATGGCGCTACTTTTTGCGGCGGAGGTAACAGCATGCAAGAGTATTGGGACGAGTACAAAAAAATGATCGAGGAAACTAAATTACTCGATGATTATTTGGACGAAGAATACGGACCTCGAAGTTACGATGGTGAATATGATTCATTTTATATCTACGTAACGTAGATTATTAAAAATTCAATACTGTCAAACTTTCAATTTCGCTTTGTTCATCAATAAGAATTGGAATATGGATCAGGATCTAAATACAGAATTTCAGAACCTTGAGGATGTGAAAATGGTCTTTAAAATTATCAAAAAGATTTATCGAGTGAAGCTGGACAAAGTTATAATAATGTTGAATTATGTTGAGAGAATATCGTACCATTTTGATTCATAAAACGAGCTTTTTTGAATTCTGAGCTCTGAAAACGATGTGGAAGATATTTTAAAACTATGAAAAACTGATTGATAGGAATTTACAGGATTTTTTTTTTCTTCAATGGTATTTTTCATTATATCAGAAATCTGTGTAATTACTGGAAATATTGGAAATTTTGTGAAGATATAAGATTGTCAGTGAAAAAAATTAAGAGTCGAATTCTTGTGTCCAAGAAGCAAACGATCTAATCGATAGAGATATGGCAATTTTTTATGCCCATTATATCTGTACATAAAATCCTATAAATTTCAGATTTTTTCACCTCACTGTTGCCAAGGTTCTTGCAAAAATCTATTTTTCAGAAAGCAAAAGCCTGAAAACCTTAAGATCCATTGAAATTTAATTAGCAAAAACCATTTTTTTCACGGAAATCAATACTTATTTTATATCAAATCAGAGAAAGACTGATCTCAATTTAAATCAAAAGTATTCCTATTCACAGTTTCTTTCATATCAAACTTATTCGATAATATTAATCAAAAAAATATTCATCTTTCAATTCTACGCAGAAGGTGAAGAGGAGGCTGAGTGGTTGCGGGCAGCTGGACTTGGGGAATTAACTGAGCCATGGAAAGCTGGTAGAGAAATACAGCCGGAAGAACTTGGTGCTGTTTTACGTCCTCTGTCTCGTGCTCAGGCAGATGCAGTACGGCGTCGTGTTAGATCTTTGAACCATACAGTCAAACAGAGATTCAATCAGAAACAAAAAGTTCGGAAGCCGGATATCAGAGACGTATTCAAAGACGTTGAGGTCCGATTATAACATTACATAATTTTAAACATAGTAAATCAAGTAGAAAAGATCAATTTTAACTCTTCGACTACCTATTACCCAATCATTCTAAATTCAATTGCATTTATCAGGCTTCAAGCACCGGCACTAGATCGCGAAGCGCAACACCTGATTCATTGGATTCAGTCCCTGGTGAAACTTTGGAGAGTGTGTTGCCGCCTTCGCCGCCTAGAGTTACAGTCATTGACGCTCATCAGGGAAGGTAAGTTGGGTTTATTGATTCACAGAGATCATAGTGTTTATTTAAATTTCACAAAAATGTTTATTTCTTTATATACCTGTTTTCTTCAGTTTCTTACTTTTTTTTTGTTCAATTTTTCAGTCAAAACGTTCCAAGTTTTGTTTCAATTTTTCATCGTCCATCTATCGAAGGAAAAGAAGCTGTCCGTCGACTACCAAGTGCTCCCATAACTATTTCCAACCCTACTCCTATGCCAGCTCCAACTCCTGTTTCAATACCAGAAATATTTAGGAGAGCAGGGAACTGGTCACAGAAAGGAGACGTTGCTGGCAATTCAGGTACATCTTCTTCCAAGGTTGACCAGTAATCAAGCGAATTAAATCACTGATTTATATCGTGGCTCATATCGAAAGGTTTTCTTGAATTCATTCAGATATTTTGTTTTCGTTCATATAAGATATTTTCATTCAGAATAAAAAAATTTCAAGGCTTCTGAGGTGATGAGAAGATGTCGAGTATCAGAAAGCTCATTAACACTCAACAATTTAAAGAATTTCATATCTTTGCTGTTTTATTAAAGAATATCAATTGTTAAAACTTGATTAATCGTTACAGAGGGTATTGAACTGACGGCTTATCAACGGCTTGGGACTATTCATCTCTCAAGACCTTCAATTCAAAGACGAAGCGGAAGCGATCCGAGTGAAGTAGCTAATACTGCTCATTTGGACGTCGAGCCTGCTGGAAAACTTTCAACATCCAAAGACCACGCTACGCTAAGGTATTTGAGATTTGAAACGATTTCATGAAGCGTCATAGACCAGATTTTGGGGATAGTTCATTTGCAAAGCCAAGAAATAATGAAATCTGAATTCAAAGGCCACCTGATTGAAGATTATCTGCATAAATCTAAACGTTATTGATTTTCGAAACTAGGAGAAGTTCTGGAGGTCATGCTACAGTAACGAGAAGTCACAGTAGTCTGTACGGCTTAACAAGATCTGGGGAAGAAAATTTAATCACACATCCTCTAAACCGTACAGCTTCTCATGGACATCTAAGCTTCGAAGAAATGTGCCGAACCAATGAAACCAAGTCACAGGTGAAGTTTCTTATATGGATTTTGTTTTATGAATTTTAATACTCTAGTTACTCATCTGTTATCCGACTTGGAATGATATTCAAAGAAAATCTTACTGCTGAACCAACTTTAAACTGTTTAAACAACTTCATATCAACGAATCCAAACTATATCGCAATAAATGTTTCCAGGTATGGGGCTCGGAAGTTCTAGGTGTAGATGATGAATACCCTAAGTACGGAGTAGAGTTATTATCTCAGCGTGAGCTTGGCAGACTCAGATCTCTCCTGTGGCTTGAGTTGACCGCTGTATTCGACAAGTATAACGTTCCGTTAACAAAACGAAAGCCAAATAAACGCAGAAATAAAAGTAAGTGGTGATAAAATTGTGAATAAAATTTATTCAGCTTCAATGAATCCCTGATGTAGGTAGTAATTGTTGTTATTTTCATAGCTGGAAATTTATTCGGCGTATCTTTATCCACTTTGCTGTTAAGAGACAGTCAACTAACTGCTGATGAAAGCAACGTTCCGTTAGTATTTCAAAAGTTGTTACACGAGCTATCAAACCGAGGGGTCAGAGAGGAAGGGATACTGCGAGTTGGGGGTCATAAACAGAAGGTGACAAACTCATAGGAACAAATAAATAATAATCAATCTTTGATTCAAAATTTAAACATAATAGTAAATTTTGTGTGTATTTACAGGTAGAAACACTCTGCATGGAATTGGAGACTGATTTTTATTCAAAATCTAAGGAAGTTGATAAATTATTCCACCGTACATCTTGTCACGATTTATCAGCTGTGTTAAAAAAATTACTTAGAGATTTGCCGCAGCCTATTCTCACTGTTGAACTCATAGATGCTTATTATCAGAGTCATGGTGAGTAAGAATTTTTTATTTCTTTGATTCATTACGGATTTTGAATTATTTATCTCTGGTAGATTATCGTTAATTTATTCTCCTTATTTACAGGTGTCAAAAATCCTTCTGAGTTAGCTTATTCATTGAATCTTCTCGTACTTTTGTTACCAGTAGAACATCGATGCACGCTCAAAGCGTTGCTCAATTTTTTGAAGCTAGTCATCGATAATCAAAGTTATAACAAAATGTCTATACACAATGTGGCCATGATTGTCGCTCCATCTTTATTCCCACCACGGTGCATTTATCCGAGAGATCAATCCGACCTAACAGCTCAAGTTAATATGGCTGCTGTATGTTGTCAAGTAACGGAAGCTCTTCTAAATAATCTTAATAATCTTTGGTACGTACCTAACGATCTGATTAATCAATTGCATAGACAAATGGAAGAGGAACGATACCGTAAATATAAAAAAAAGTATTACTAATATCTCAGGTGAACAGTTTTTTTTTTTTTTAGTTCTTTAATTGTTTAATGTTGAGTTTATCATTTTTACATTAGGTAATTACCTGTCTACTTCGTTTTTGTGCCTTTACTAATCATTACCAAATACGTTTTGGTATTCATGGCTCTAACAAATATACCTATTTATATAGGTAAATGAAATTGTATACGTAATTATTAGAAATTTAATACGTATTCGAATCTTATCCAATTGGTCTGACTAAAAAATGTCGATATAAAAATTCATCTCGTAGTAATTTGGAGCATGAATTTAATTCAGAAAATTTTATGGTGCTTCTGTAAGTGGCTTGTGATGATGATATCTAGATATATAAAATTTTGATATATCATATAGGTAGAAGTTTGGCTGCTGCTATTGAAATTATACAACAGGTGCAATAGTTGGAATTCAATTTGTTTCACGTTTAGTATGAATAAGATCGATTATTTGATTTTTTATTTCACATTTTATTTTCAATGCAAGATAAAGTTTATCAGAATGTGTATCTAGATACACTCTTTTCTCAATTGATGAAAACAAATGTGAATTTCATAGTGTAAGAATATAATACAGTACTAGATCTTTTATCTTTCTTATATGAAATGAATTTTAGTATATTATATAGGTATAATAGTCATAAAATTTAATATGGTTTTTAGTTTGATATTTTTGTTTTCATAGATTTCTGATTTTATTTTCACATCAATACAGCTGATGAAAATACCTTGAAATTACAAATAACAAAGAAAATTTGAGCGAAAAAAAAAATAGAACACCATGATAGAACATTATAAAACATTTTTCTATCTTCTATCAGAAATGTTCGAAAATTATCAAAGGTATTTTTTGTTTATTTTTATCGACTGATTTGACACCAATAATTTTCAATTATTATTTCAGAATTTGTATACTCATTGTTTTACAAATAATATATTAGAGAAGCTTATACTTATTCCTCATCAATATTCATAGATAGAAGAAAAAAAACCCTACGTGTGCTATAAAAGTTTAAGATTATATGTTATTAATATTTATTATTATTATTATTATATAAATATTGCCGTGCTCAATTTAATTTTCTCACAGCGTGTATAATACGTACATATATCCATACTTATAAATAATTGCATTAACAGTTTTGCGTAGTTTGAATGAAGTAGATCGAACATAATGAGAGATATCGTTTTATTTTCGTTACTAATTGGCAATATTTAGTAAAAAAAGTAACAAAAACAGAAAAGAACCCCGCATCTTTCCTTACGTAAAAGCGGTTTCGGTCAAACTCCATGAAACTGGAGCATGTTGCATTTCAAACCACGCTGATTAAAAGTCTCCATGGGCCAAACCCCCTAAAGTTAAGGGTTTCAGAGATATTTTAGTACAAAGTTCCGAATAACTTAGTTCATAACTATGAATCACTTGAAAACAGTAAGATTAATCGAAAAAGACCAAGAGACCTTTTTTATAAAGCGTTTAATTTTAAACAAAAATAACTGTGCAGAAATTTTCTAAGTAGATTAGTTCTTGAGATATAAAAATCGAAAAGTGCCATCGGAACATTTTCCATGTAGTTTAAATGGAACATAAAAAATCGCGATTAGCGACCTCTAAATATTAATATTAAGAGCTGAGTTTACTCGAGGCTCAGAACAAGTTTTTGAGAGTAACTTTTTAAATAAAAAAGTAACTGTTGGTTTCTTTGGCCCACCCTAATATGTCTACATTATATTCGTGGTGGAAACATGCTGCCCTTGCCAACTGCAATTTTCGATCTTTGTACTTAAATATCTTAGAAACCCTTGACTTCATGGAGCCTGGCCGATAGAGACTTATAATCAGCATCGTTTGAAATGCAACCTACTCCAGTTTCATGGAATTTTACTGAAACCGCTTTTACATAAGGACAGACGCGGGGTCCTTTGTTTCACTAATTATTTTTATTTTTTGTTATTATATATCTTAGCTATGCAGCAAAAAATAAGATGTTAACGTGACAACGAAATTCTTTTACAAGTTGTGTACATTGAATTTCATTTAACTAATTTTATTTATTAATTTAATTAATTTTAGTACCTCTTTACGTACATATGTATAACTATGTATACGTGGTTTCAATGACAGTATTTAATGAAATTACCCAATTCAAGGTATCTGATGAATTAGGTAAGATGAATAGGATATTGTTATAAAATGGAATATAAATGGTATCCTGCTAATTCCAATCTAATATAGCCTGGTTAGAAATAATTAAGGGATATAATATTATCATTATTATTGAATAGCGTAATAGAAAGAGAACGTATTCTATGTTATTATTTCAATATAGGTATATTCTATTATGCAGAGAGATCTACGCTTAGCTGAATGTTAAAATTTATCGAAATAAGCGAATTAGATAAGTTTGTTGTGTAAGATAATATCATTTCCATGCAGGCATTCATTATCTGTTTTCCTGAACAATGTCATATCGTTTGATACGCCATATTATTATAAGGATCTGTATTTTGTATATATACATATGTAATATACACTTTCGTGAAATGTTATACTAATAAAGTGCCAAAGAAAGTATACAGAGACGAACGGATTTTATTTTTCATCTCTAAGGTAGAATCATAGTTTGAAAATTACGAGAATAGAAATACAGGGCGAAACTAGATTTACCTTAAAATATGCAATTTCGATTTGAACATGACATGAATGGCGCACAGGCTGCATGTAATAAGGAGTACAATTATTTCTCGTCAAAAATTTTAGCAGGCCTCCTCAGGTCAGATGTTCTCGTGATACCAGCCGCAATTTTCTAACTTACAGAAATTTAGCGTCGAAAAATTTTGCCTGGTATCAGGAGAACATCTGACCCGAGAAAGCGTACTGAAATTTTTGACGGGAAAGAATTGCGCGCCTTATTACGTGCAATTCTTACGCCATTCAGGTGATGTATTTATCGAGATTGCATATTGATAGGCGCACCTAATTTTTCAACATAGGATTTCAGGAGATCTAAAAATCGTATACGCTGAAAACGGTCGGTTTGAAATGAAGGAACAATTGATTATTGATATATCTGATAATTTATTGTTGCGATATCAATACAATATTACTGATTCTGTAAGTTATTTACAATTTTTGATTGTTTCTTGAAAATAAATATAAATATACGAATCGCAATTTATCAAGTCTCTCTTTCTTTGGTTTCTGGCATATTACAAGTTCTTATAATATTTAAACTACATTTTGTCGGGTAGAGATGTTCGCATGAGAAGTTTATTTAACTGTATCAGATAGACGAGAAGGTCGCGTCGCGTTTTTGACGAGTATGCTTTGATATTAACCAAAATAAATCACATGCCCACATAGAGTCTATATGCATTAAGAACTATAGGCTCGAAACCTCATACGTGTTCCGATTTAATTTGTTTTTTATTTCTATGTAATACCAGATGAACTAGAACTCCACGATTTTTTTTCAGATTTGTCTGGATCAAGCTGGCGTGGCGCTGATCAGTCGGAACGGTTCTGATCACCTCGACTGATAATGTTTCTTATTCACTGAAACTCATTTATATTTTTGAAGGCATAGTTCGACAAAACTTGGAGGCAGATCCAACATATTGCATATTTCTACTCCTTACAGATGTCATTCGCGTGTTTAAGTGAACGAGATAAAAAAATCAACGAAAATTTACGAACCGGTGACACTATAATCACGGAACTACCTAAGTCATGTATAGGGCAATTTTGGATTGACTCGAATACCCTAAATAATCATTTACTTAATGATTTATAATTTATTGCTTACTGTAAAATCAGGTGGATTTGTACACGTGGGATATTATTGTAGGTAGGCTAATGATTGTTGAGAGGTATGAACAAGGGCGCACTAAGAGCAGTAAAGATGAATTAATCTAATTTTAACAAAGTTTCTCACGATATTCATTCTGCATCTGCGCTGTGGCAAGTTTCCCAGGAATTATTTGGCCAATTTCGAAGAGAGTCTAATGGTAAGTTAAACAAAAAATTCAAAATTGTATTAATACAGGTATTATTTTCATTGCGACATGTCTTCATAAATTATAGGTATATACATAATATACATACATACATTGCGTTGTAAAGATTTCACGTATGAATTTTGCAATATTGTGATTCAAACAATCGTAGGATAATATGCTACTGATATTTTCTGCACGATGCTGGTGGCCGCCTTTGAGAAGACATGATCACACGGTGCGTTCACTCAATTTGTCAAGCTCGAGGTAACCAAATGCGATCAGAACCACGCTTCTTGAGATCTGTAGTAGGAACCATATCGATGGAAGCGCTAGGAAAGGCCACGGCAGCAACTGCGGCGGCCAAGACCGAAATCATCGAGCTCAGTTTCATGCTGCGGGCATAGTGAGAAAAATTATTATTCTTTGATTCAAGAGAACTTACTCGACTTAGAGATTCAGAGCTTCCCAGTTGGCGGCTCAGCCCCAGATGTTTACTGTACGTTGCTTGTTTACTTGTAGAAAATTGAATTTTAAACTGTGCTTTATGCCACTCCCTCTCGCTCTTATATACCGGTGAGTTATCAGCCGAAATTCCACGTGCCTCACGATTCAGAGATATTATTGACACTGAATTTCGCTCATCGTGGCCAATAAATACGTGTGATTGTCTTCCCGGGCGACAATGTTTCACGATCGTCGAGAATCACCTACTTTGCGCACTGGTTGCACAATGTATGATCGTGCACTCGGGTGCTCATCGTCACAATCCATAGGATTTTAAAATCTATTCATCCGTGCGGTGTATTATTACTAACTATAACACATTGAAGTTCGTGCTCCTGTTCATAATAGTTGAACATTTATATTACATTTTAGAAAGGCTTACGCAGTCTCACGGAATCGATCATGAGAAACGTATTGGCACTAATGATAGATTCTTTGTCAAGTCAGCCACTCGAGTCTTTCGATGTCTCCAAAGGTTTTGAAATGATTGAGTGTGTTACCTGAAGTAAGGAAAAATTTTGTGAAATATTACAGATTTTTTGGTTGCGTAAATATGCGAAGTTGAATGAATGCACGATGCTGAAATTCCAATACACTTTCCTCTACGGAGGCGAATATCATGCCGTATCGCACATAGTTTGCCACGAGAATTATGTCGAGGGATCTGATATTCATGGCGTTATAATATCGCGATTGTCACAGTGAGTCCCATACCGTAGTTTGCCACCGTATTAACAGAATTTATTTTACAATCATAAGAATAACCGGAAATTTTTTCACATCAGCTAGCTACTGAGGCAGCAGTTTTCGAAACTCAGTATCCAATCTCGATCAGCACCACCAGCATCCCTGAAGATACACCAGCAGTTACTAGTGACTGGGGAAGAACCGTTTACCCTGGATCCTCGCTACCAACAGCCTTGCAGAGGTACAATCTGACCATTTTATCAAATGCAGAGTGTCAGGAATATCATACCCTGACGATATAAGACGATCATATCTGTGCAATGTCTCAATACGGACAAGGAGTCTATAGCGTAAGTTGAATTTCTTCAGGTGCTTCCTCCATTTCATTTTTCATAGGTGATGAACCGACTATTTTTTTTCATTCAAATATAGGGTGACAATGGCGGGCCTCTAGTCACCAACGGAGAAGTTGTTGGCATTACTTCTTGGGTCCGACCTTGCGGAGTCGGTTACCCCGACGTTTACACCTGAGTCTTTTCGTACTCCGCCTGGATCACGATACACATTAATGATAGCGTGATGAATCCGTTTTAAAACGATGTGTATCTAACATTTAATTGTATAACCTTATAACAATATCGTGAAAGACTAAAAATTTTTGTATATATTTTTTCGCAGAGAAACCCTCATCCATGATATATTTTTTCTCCCTACTGGTCCTAATACTTTGCTCCAAACAATATGCGGTCACTGTAGTCTTGGATATTGTATTGGAGACTCTGGTACACCTATAATTATCTACTATTGCAATAAATATTTACTTATCGAAGGATAATAAGATCAAATCGACTATCCAGTCGGGAAACGATTTGTTCCAGAGACCTTGTTCTATATCTTGCTGATTTATTGGATTAGGTATTAGACTATCATTGGATCAGAATAAATAAATCCCATCGACAGGTATTTATTGAAAATTTTAGCTATTTTTCCAAGCTGTGTGATCCGGGTGAGTAGGTTCTCACTATCTCAAGATAATAAACTAACAGGCATTATGATTCATAGACATTTTTACTCAAAGTCTCTACTATAGATTATAAATATCTTCGTAATTCTCAGTCGTACGAAATTCCCTATAGATAGGCTGAATCAATTTTTAATACCCCAATGAAATGAGGCTGGCTATACGTAAGTATCCATTCAATTAGTTACATAGAAAATAGGCTTAATTGTTTGAAAAATTGGTAGCTACACAGTCACTTCAACACGTAACAACATTGCAACTGATTACGAGTATTACCGACTCGCTGATAAGACATGCGATATTTATCAGCCGAAATATATCAAGCAATTATGACTGGAGTTTTTCCCGGACTTTCGTTGTGTCATAACTCAATCTGGGGAGGAAAAGAAAGAGCTAGGCTTTCTTGCGATGAGGGGGCCAAAGAAAGTAGAGCGAACTTGTACGACATAATAGTGATGAATTAATTTTATTTTTTATCTATCAAACCAACGCTTATAAATCGTCTTCATTCATGCCAAGTATCTGTGCAAGAATGCTATCTTGGACGGTCTCTGTGTTGTGGATAATCTCGCCGATCCAGGATATGTAGTTATAGACCCGGGTATAGACGTCGGGAATGCCATTAGCGCAGGGATTACCCCATGAAACGATTCCGATAACTTGATTATTGTATACCAAAGGACCGCCGCTATCGCCCTGCAACATGAATTACAAATAAATTACGGTATATTTGGGTGTTCAATTTAATTGTCAATCCTATACAGGCAATAAACTCACCTCGCAGACTCCAGACCCGTATTCTCTAATTGCGCACACATAAAGATTGATAATAGTCAAATTCGAGATCGTATCCCAGTAACTCTGGCATTCTGTGTTATCGATTATCGTCAAGTTAAGTTTTTGGAGGGCAGTCGGAAGCGAGCTACTTGGATAAAGAACTCTGCCCCATCCCGAGACAACGACCTCAGCTCCAACAGGCACGTCTTCTATGGCCAGAGCAATCGGCCTCTGAAGTTCGGTCTCGGTGATTTCAGCTGCGAGCTTAAAACAGATGACTCAGTTATGAGCTATCCTCAGATTCCTGGTTATGGATATTAAAAGCTTATTCAATAGTTTCATGTGTACTTACGGTGAGAACTGCCACGTCGTAGAGGTACGCATTCGAGACGTCGTAGGCAGGATTTAATGTTATATTTATGACGGCGTGGTTCTCGCCGCCAGCTGCCAAACTGAAAATACATGTAATACCGCGTAGTGCAGAAATTATTTTATCCCCGAAGAAAATTAACCGAGCAGCAGCATTAGCAGCTGTTGTTTAATAACGCTATCCCAGTTCAAAACTGGATCTAAAAACTATAGATAATAACATAATAAATAAACCGCCTCTCATCGGTAAAGGCTACAGGTTTTGGTACATACCTGTTTGTTCCGGTGATTACAGTAAGCGTCGATATATCTGCCGATACCACGCAGTGAGCTGCGGTCAGCACGTGTTGAAGCGAGACCAGAGAACCCCCGCAAAAGTGTCTACCTGCAGACCGCAGCGATACCTGCCACGGGAATTCACCTTCTGCGGCTCTTTCACCGCCCACGATTCTCTCGGAGATCGATCGGTCCAAAACTGATCCTGTAAAGTCGTAATTATGTATTTTTTGATCTCCTCGTTTTTTCTTTTACTTCTCAAGGAATTATTCTGTCATGTTTAATTCTATCGTTAATAAATCTTACCCTGGACTAATGCCACTGAAAAAAACGTGGATAACGCCAACAACGCCGATACTAGCGAGGCCATTTTTTTCAAATATACACTCTGATCAATTGGCCGATCTATTATAAATGACGAGCGGCACGCATCTTTATAAGTGATTACCAGGGTCTTATCTCAAGTGTACGTGTGTGACTCTGTGTATATTAATTCTTGTGAACATGTTACAACGGACGATTGGATAGATGAAGATTTGCGATTAGATGTCGAAACGTCAGAGTTTAACTGTTTTTCTCGTTAAAAAATCGAATCGATGTATATTTCTGATAATTGGAATTGAAAGGACAAATAATTATCGACACTATTTTTTATAGGTATATGATTAGATATTATATGTGTGTGTGTGCGTGTGTAATTATGTATACATTGACGATAAGAAATATTGTATCCATGCTGCAGCAATAATTTCCCAGATATACCTATAATTAATTGCTTCGTTATTTTTCACTCTCTCCTTCCTGCCAGTCTTTATTTCAGGTATTGAATGAGGTGAGTGAATCATAATGAGCATAAGAAGCCACGGCATAATCTTTCGATTTACAGCAATCTGAAATCGAAAAATTAGCTGCGCCTAATGGTATGCAATCGTGAGTAGGTATTACATGGAGGCATGTGGGTTGCATGCTATAAGGCGCCCAATTTTTACAGCCAAAAATTTCAGCACACCTTCTCGGGCCAGTTGTTCTCTTGATACCTGAGTGAGTTTGGACTCACCCGAGTGAGAGAGTTTTCCAAACTCACCCAGCCCCACTTGAGCGCGATTCCAAACTCACCCAGGTATCAGGAGAACATATGACCCGAGGAGGTGTGCTGAAATTTCAGACGGGAAAGAATTGTGCGCCTTATTACGTGCAATTCTTACGCCATTCAGGTGATGTATTTATCGAGATTGCATATTGATGGGCGCACCTAATTTTTTAACATAGGATTTCAGAAGATCTGAAATTCGTATACGCTGAAGAGGGTCGGTTCGAAAATAAGGGAACAATTGATTATTGATACATCTGATATTTGTTTATTGTTGCGATATCAATACAATATTACTGATTCTGTAAGTTACTTACAATTTTTGATTGTTTCTTGAAAATAAATCGACCCCTTAGTGGAAAAACATCCTACCCGAGAATTCGCTTGGAAAAGATCCTACCTGAGAATTAGCTTGGAAAACATCCTACCCGAAAATTTGCTCCAAAAAGATCCTACCCGAGAATTCGCTTGGAAAAGATCCTACCCGAGAATAAGCTTGGAAAACATCCTACCCGAAAACTTGCTCCAAAAACATCCTACCCGAGAATAACTTTCAAAAACATCCTATCTAACGTTTATAAATTTTTGAAGGAAAATTAGGTTGGTAACAGTGTTGCGCGAATAAGTTTGAAAAGTAAAACGATCTTCATTTTCATTTCTATACAGAAATATATTAAGTCGCAACGGAAATATTCCCAGAATTACATTATTCTCCTTATTGTCAGTCATGAAGAAAAAAAAAATGAACTGTTTTAAAAATATTAAAGATTCTGATTATTTGTCCATTATTAGGCATGGAACATTTCGTAAATTGTCTTTACGCAAGTCTCTTACAGAAAGTATTATCATATTTGGGAAATCAAATCAACGTCACGAGTCCCAGAGGTTACTTGCATCTATTGATAAGTTCTTTATGGGAATATTTCCGTTGTGACTTAATATATTCCTGTACAGAAATGAAAATGAAGATCGGTTTACTTTTCAAACTTATTCGCGCAACACTGTTACCAACCTAAATTTCCTTCAAAAATCTAAAAACGTGAGATAGGATGTTTTTGAAGGTTATTCTCGGGTAGGATGTTTTTGGAGCAAGTTTTCGGGTAGGATGTTTTCCAAGCTTATTCTCGGGTAGGATCTTTTCCAAGCGGATTCTCGGGTAGGATCTTTTCGGAGCAAATTTTCGGGTACGATGTTTTTCAAGCTAATTCTCGGGTAGGATCTGTTCCAAGCGAATTGCCGGGTAGGATGTTTTTCCACTAGGGGGTCGAAATATAAATATATAGACTTGATAAATTGCGATTCGTACACGATATCGCAATTTATCAAGTCTATTTTTCTTTGGTTTCTGGCATATTACAAGTTCTTATAATATGAACTACATTTTGTCGGGTAGAGATGTTACGTGCTCCTGTTTACAATAGTTTAACGTTTATATTACATTTTAAAAAGGTTTACGCAGGCTCACGGAATTGATCATGAGAAACGTATTGGCACTAATGATAGATTCTTTGTCAAGTCAGCCACCCGAGTCTTTCGATGTCTCCAAAAGTTTTGAAATGATTGAGTGTGTTACCTGAGGTAAGGAAAAATTTTGTGAAATATTACAGATTTTTTGGTTGCGTAAATATGCGAAGTTGAATGAATGCACGATGCTGAAATTCCCATACACTTTCCTCTACGGAGGCGAATATCATGCCGTATCGTACATAGTTTGCCACGAGAATTATGTCGAGGGATCTGATATTCATGGCGTTACGATATCGCGATTGTCACAGTGAGTCCCATACCGTAGTTTGCCATCGTAATAACAGAATTTATTTTACAATCATAAGAATAACCGGAAATTTTTTCACATCAGCTAGCTACTGAGACAACAGTTTCCGAAACTCAGTATCCAATCCCGATCAGCACCACCAGCATCCCTGAAGGTACACCAGCAGTTACCAGTGACTGGGGAAGAACCGTTTACCCTGGATCATCGCTACCAACAACCTTGCAGAGGTACAATCTGACCATTTTATCAAATGCAGAGTGTCAGGAATATCATACCTTGACGATATACGACGATCATATCTGTGCAATGTCTCAACACGAACAGGGAGTCTATAGCGCAAGTTGAATTTCTTCAGGTGCTTCCTCCATTTCATTTTTCATACGTGATAAACCGACTATTTTTTTTTGTTCGAATATAGGGTGACATTGGCGGGCCTCTAGTCGCCAACGGAGAAGTTGTTGGCTTTACTACATCAGAGTCTTTTCGTACTCCGCCTGGATCACAACATACATTAATGATGCGTGATGAATCCGTTTTAAAACGATGTGTATTACATTGTGTGTATTAACATTGTATAACTGATTATGAGTATTACCAACTCGCTGATAAGACATGCGATATTTATTGGTCGAAATATATCAAGCGATTATGACTGGGGTTTTTCCCGGACTTTCGTTGCTTCATAACTCAATCTGGGGAGGGAAAGAGAGAGCTTAGGCTTTCTTGCGATGAGGGGCCAAAGAAAGTAGAGCGAACTTGTACGACATAATAGTGATGAATTAATTTTATTATTTATCTATCAAACCAGCGCTAATAAATCGCCTTCATTCATGCCAAGTATCTGTGCAAGATCTTGGACGGACTCTGTGTTGTAGATAATCGTGCCGATCCAGTATATGTAGCTATAGACCCGGGTATAGACCTCGGGAATGCCATTAGCGCAGGGTGCGAACCATGAAACGATTCCCACAACTTGATCATTGTATACCAAAGAACCGCCGCTATCGCCCTGCAACATAAATTATAGAAATAAATTACGGGATATTTGGGTGTTCAATTTAATTCTCAACCCTACAGTCAATAAACTCACGATGCAGACTCCAAACCCGTATTCTCCAATTCCGCACACCTGGAGATCGTAAATAGCCAAAGGCCAGTAGCTCTGGCATTCTGTGTTATTGATTACCGTCAAGCTAAGTTTTTGGAGGGCAGTCGGAAGCGAGCTACTTGGAAAAAAAACGCTCCCCCATCCCGAGACAACAGCTTCAGCTCCAACAGGGACGTCTTCTATGGCCAGGGCAATCGGCCTCTGAAGTTCGGTCTCGGCGATTTCAGCTGCAAGCTTAAAACAAATGAATCAGGTATGAGCTATCCTCAGATTCCTGGTTGTGTAAATCAAAAGCTTATTCAATAGTTTCGTGTGTACTCACGGTGAGAACTGCCACACCGTAAAGATACGAATTCGAGATACCCACGTAGGCAGGAGGAAATGTTATATTTTGGACGGCGTGGTTCTCGCCGCCAGTTTCCAAACTGAAAATACATGTAATACCGCGTAGTGCAGAACTTATTTTATCCCCGAAGAAAACTGTCCGAGCAGCAGTATTAGCAGCTGTTGTTTAATAATGCTGTGCCAGTTCAGAACTGGATTTAGAAGCTATAGATAATATATACCGCCTCACTTCGGTAAAGGCTACAAGTTTTGGTACCTGTTTGTTCCGGTGAGTACAGTAAGCGTCGATATATCTGCCGATACCACTGCAGTGAGCTGCGGTCAGCACGTGTTGAAGCGAGATGAGGGAACCCCCGCAAAAGTGTATATCTGTAGACTGCAGCGATACCTGCCACGGGAATTCATACCTTCTGCGGCTCTTTCACCGCCCACGATTCTCCCGGAGATCGATCGGTCCATAACTGATCCTGTAAAGTCGTAATTATGTATTTTTTAATCTCTTAATTTTTTTTCACTTTTCAAGAAGTTATTCTGTCATGTTTGATTTTATCGTTATGAAATCTTACCCTGGACTATCGCCACTGAAGAAAACGTGGATAACGCCAACAACGCCGTTACAAGCAAGGCCATTTTTTCAAATATACATTGATTAATCACCCGATCTATTATAAATGACTAGCGGCACCCGTCTTTATAAGTTATCACCTGCAGGGTCTTATCTTAAGTGGACGTCTGTGACGCTGTGTATATCAATTCTTAGTAACATGTTACATTCAACAATTGGACAGATAAAGATTTGCGATTAGAAGTCAAAACTTCAGAGTATAACTGTTTTTCGCGTTAAAAAATCAAATCGGTGAACATTTTTGGTAGTTGGAATTTAGAGGATGAATAATTATCGACAATATTTTTTATAGGTATAAGATTATAGATTATATGTGTGTGTGTGTTATTATGTATGTGCATCTATAATAAGAAATATTGTATCGATACTGCAGCAATAAATTCCCAGATATACCTATAAATAATGACTTCGTTATTTTCCACTCTCCCCTTTCTATCACTTTTTATTTCAGGTATTGAATGAGGTAAGTGAATTATAATGATAGTAAGAAGACACGGCGCAATTTTCCGATTTACAGCAATTTTAAATCGAAAAATTATCTGCGCCTAATGATATGGTTGCATGCAATAAGGTCCCCAATTTTTCCCGCCAAAATTATTTCAGCAGACCTCCTCGGGTCAGATATTCTCCTGATACCAGGGGCAATTTTCCGACTTGAAATTTCTGTAAGTTGTTTCCGTAAGGCGTTTCCAAACTCACCCGGGTAGGTTTGGAAAGTTCCAAACTCACCCGGGTGAAAAAACTTTTGGGTGAGTTTGGAGAACTTTCGGAAGAGTTTAGAAACACACCTCCGCGGCTCACATGTTCTCCTGATACCAGGAGCAATTTTTCGACTTAAAATTTCGAAAAATTCTGGTATATCGTAAGCGAATGAGACGTGCAGAGAGACACGTCGATACAAATGCATGCTTGCTTAGACATACACTCAGGGGGTTTTCCCGCCAAAAATTTCAGCACACCTCCTCGGGTCAGATGTTCTCCTGATACCAGGAGCAATTTTTCGACTTAAAATTTCAGAAATTTCTTATTTCGTAAGCGAATGAGACATACAAAGAGAGAGAGAGCGAGAGACACATCTATACGAATGCATGCTTGCTTAGACATAGAGTCAGGGGATTTTCCCGCCAAAAATTTCAGCACACCTCCTCGGAACAGATGTTCTCCTGATACCAGGAGCAATTTTTCGACTTAAAATTTCAGAAATTTCTTATTATATAAGCGAATGAGACATACAAAGAGAGAGAGAGCGAGAGACACATCTATACGAATGCATGCTTGCTTAGACATAGAGTCAGGGGATTTTCCCGCCAAAAATTTCAGCACACCTCCTCGGGTCAGATGTTCTCCTGATACCAGGAGCAATTTTTCGTTTAAAAATTTCAGAAATTTCTTATTTTATAAGCGAATGAGAGATGCAAAGAGAGAGAGAGAGAGCGAGAGACACATCTATACGAATGCATGCTTGCTTAGACATAGAGTCAGGGGGTTTTCCCGCCAAAAATTTCAGCGCACCTCCTCGGATCAGATGTTCTCCTGATACCAGGAGCAATTTTTCGACTTAAAATTTCAGAAATTTTTTATTTCGTAAGCGAATGAGACATACACAGAGAGAGAGAGCGAGAGACACATCTATACGAATGCATGCTTGCTTAGACATACACTCAGGGGGTTTTCCCGCCAAAAATTTCAGCACACCTCCTCGGGTCAGATGTTCTCCTGATACCTGGGTGAGTTTGGAAACGCGCTCAAGTGGGAATGGGTGAGTTCGTAAAGTTTTCCAAACTCACTCAGTCCCACTTGGATGCGTTTCCAAACTCACCCAGGTATCAGGAGAACATCTGACCCGACGAGGTGTGCTGAAATAATTTTGGCGGGAAAATGTGGGGACCTTATTGCATGCAACCATATCATTAGGTGCAGCTAATTTTTCGATTTAAAATTGCTGTAAATCGCAAAATTACGCCGTGTCTTCTTACGATTATTGTAATTCATTTACCTCATTAATACCTGAAATAAAGAGTATAGAGTATTTGGAAGAGGAGAGTGGAAAATCACGAAATAATTAATTATAGGTATACATGGGAATTTATTGCTGCAGCATTGATACAATAATACATACATACAAAATGTAGTTAGTCCTGATAAGTAAATACATAGTAAATTATCGAGTATATCTTTGTTTCCTTACTGCTACACAAGTTCTTATAATATAAAATACGTTGTGTCGGACAGATTTTTCTCTCCAGTCGCGTCAGTGGCTCGATTGCCAGATAAAAATAACCCAAGTTTGAAAATTCACATACTGCTTGTTTAATATCTACGAGACGATTTTCCCGCGTTTGTAATATTTCTAATGAGATGTCTATCGGAGTCGTCACTGAGCTCCCATGTGACCTTGTTGACGACACAAGGCCGTGTTATCACGTTGACTGGCGCTGACTCTATCAAAGGAACAAGCCCAATATCAAGAAGAATACTTACCTGTGGACTTGGTATATAAAGGGACAAGACCAGCAACAAAATTCTTTAAACTACGGGTCTCTGAACCACAAAGCATTATCCCTAATCCCACACGGAAAGTTTTCAGAAATTGTTGAGTGCTCTTTGCTCCGCAGAGCTGGTAGAGCATGTATTTTTGAGTATTTCTGACATAGTATGGGAAATACTTTTGGAGTTTAGTATTTCGTCAATACAAACGTTGTATGTCTTTTCTCATTTTGTTACGATTTCATAGACGTTTCAACAATTTCACAAATATTTTGGAGCAAAACTTGATTATTAACAAACAAACGGAAATCAAAAATGGCAATTTCAATGCGTTCCTTTCGAGGCACAATTATAAAACTATCACAAAATACTGGTTTTCTATATCTCCTTAGTCTAAATTTTACCGCTCCGTTTAGGTACTCGCAAAGCTTGCTGCTGCGTCGTACAAGTAGTCGAATTGCGCCTGAAAATAATAAAACGACTTGGGTTAGGCATTTACCACGACTGTTACAACGTCTGGCAGCCGCTGACAAAACTCAGTGTTAACATTTTGTATATAAATTTTTTTCATCTAGATTTAACTGTCTTTTCATGAGAAGCAAGAACCAAATCCTGCACCCTTACCAGCAACTGAACAAATTCCAATCCGGATCTGCGAACCGCTCGAACGGCGGAAATGACGTTACACTCATTTTCTACGACCATTCGCTCCAGTAAAAAACTCAGTGCCAGGTATAAGCCGCAGGCTGTAATGCCGTCGCTGAAAACAGAAGAAAATTAGGACTCGCAAGAACTAGATACGTGGAAATTATACTCCAACGTTTGATTATAGCTCGTCAAATTATACTCACTGACAAATCACCAAGGTCTCGCCCTCTTTCCGTACGATTTTTTCCGAGGCTTTCCAAACTGAAATCAACGTTTCAGGTGGCGGTGGTTTCTTGTTTTTACCATACCCCCATCCCTTGCAGGTCAGCACGGTCACAGACTGCGATCTTGCGTAATTCTGAATCGAAAACGGGATGAAGTTAGTCTCAAATGAAGAGAAAGTATAATCTCTAGCCGCACTAATTCGCTGTAACGTATTACCTTTGAGGTATCGGTGAGCAGGAGATTTTCGTTTGTGAAATATTTTGCCTCGTCAGATTTTGCTTTGAGTTTCACTTGTATGTCGATCCCGGGGATGATGGTCGAATCATTGGGCATGATATCAGACCACGTCTGGGAAAAATCAGTATAAACTATAACTGTGAAGGTATAATTCATGCGCTGAAGAGTCGTTTTTCGATGCATTACTCACAGGATCTTCAGGGTCAGAGCACTGCAATATTATGATCAGTTTTATGTTCCTTTCGGCGACGAGTCTCCAAAGACTAGAAAGGGTCGAGGAAAGGGGCAACTGACATGCCAGGTATTGATTCTTCACCTTTAGGCTATCGACGCTCACCGGATTCAACTGATTGCTTTCTTGCGGAAACACATCATCGTACGTCACTTCAGGACGATCTGAAATTGTACAAATATTGAGATACACGATCCGAAATCTTGTATTAAGTTAATAATCTCTACAGTAATGAGCTCAGAGTTACATAAATCTTCCAACCTGGGATGAAGTCATAAATTTTATTGTTCCCTAGTTCCTCCGCAGTTGGGGGACTCTTCGCAGCTGAGGATTCCAACAGCCGCATCTGCCACGTGCTGTCGTTTAACCTATGGATCAGAAAGCATTTTTCGTGAAGCTTGGCATACCATTTTTATACATATAATTTCAATCTAATGAACAGGATGAGTTGAACAGCCTCACTGCTTACCTCTGTATGTCACGAGGCAAGTGCGTTCTGAGTTGTTTCATACGCGTCGACAGAACGTCTGTGCAGGGTATCTGCGTAGGTCGGGATACAATGATGTCGGTTATGATTACGTGAGCGAGCAGGTAGTGCTGCAGAGTGCCCACCATGTTTGCGCGACTATCGCGCATTCGTGTTGTGACGGCTGTTACGTCGATTTCCTAATTGAGTTCGATTGAATGTTGAATGGCTTATTGTTATTCATACAAAACCTGAAGATACTCACCTTTTTCGTAGCAGCCTGGCGCAGACAAATGTCGCAAAGTATGATGGTGCCGGTTCGATCGTCACCGACACTGCAGTGTACCAAGACCGGGCCATTTCCAGGTGGCGTTTGCCTGAGCTTTTTCAAGTACGCGACGAGCGAGTGCGGGTATGTCGGTACTCCGAGACTCGGCCATCCCGTGTAGTGGAGATGCGTTACCTGGGGCACAAAGAAATAACGGATGAGAGTGAATATCGCCAACTTTTGAGATTCATCACACTACCTTTCGCGTTTCCTCTCCATAGCTCAGCTCAAACATTCTAAAAGTGTAGTAGGCATAGACCCGGTCTTCGATGTTCGAGACGTGGAACTTACCGTGCTTCACTCCGGTTCCGACGTCCGGCCAGTACTTCTCGCACTTTGTCTGAAACATTGCGTCTTATACTGTCTTTTTCTTTTCACTCGACTCGCGTTTCTCTGCGATTTAGCATTGATTCATTTATATAATATCTACCTCTGTATCCTCCATATCATTCGTCAGCATACAAATTACTTGGACTTTCTCCTGCCACACCATCCTCCAAAAATCATTCACAGTGTTTGGTTTCGGTCCCTGGGTTGCGATGTATGCCCTCTCTTTCTTACACCCCTGCAACGGGTTCGATAAATTAAACGTCACTTTTTAAAGCCGTATGGTAACATTCGAAACTCACCTTGATCCAGCTGGCATTGATGTAGTCAGAGTAAGGATCGCCGGGAATTTTCTCGAGAACAACTCGGGAGTGGTCATCTACAGGTCGTGACGAACAGATGAACGTGTAACACATGAATAAACTGAGCAGGACTTTTTCTACAGTCATTTTTGACCTTGAAGCATAGATTTGAGCGCAGAGCTGCGAAACGCAGAGAAGACCAAGTTTTTCAAAGTTCTCTGTGGAGCGTTGAGAGAATTGCAGAGAATTTTCGAGATAACTATTTTGTAGAGCCTGAAATCTTCTCTTCAAAATGTTTTTTTCAAATTTTTCACACGATTTTTTTTCACGCAGTTATTCAACTTGGAGTCAAGTCATACATAGAGGGTTGATCGACGAGTAGATGTAGACCGATTTGGCCCTTGACTCCTTCCGTTACGCATGACTTGACTCAAAGTTGAATAAGTCCGTGAAAAAAAATATGCGTAAAAAATATGACAGAATAATTTTAGAGAGAAGATTTCAGGCTACAAAATGGCCCTTTCGAAAATTGTCTGTGATTTTTTCAACCCGTCACAGCAGTTTTCTCTGCGTTTCGCAACTCTGCGCTCGAACCTACGCCACGGGGTAAGAAATGACCGTAGAAAAATTTCAGAAGACCACCTTGAAAATGAAATTTCAACCTTAAAAATGCTTTTCGAAACGATTGTTTTTGATTTTATCTTCGAGTTACAGTATTTTGAAGATGAGCATTTTCTCGTTACGTTAGTCCAGCTTTCGACTTGCTATCTCGCATCAGGGAAAAGTTATTCTTCACGACATAATAAAAAAAAATAATGACTTGTGATGTCTTATGTTACGTATGTACATACATGCTATCGAATATTTGGATCTATTCTTCGGCATATTTTCCGGCAATCCTCCATACTCGCAGGGTTTCGTTAGACCTTTCCGGAACAGCTTGAAAATGCAGAATATTGATATAAAGTGAGCAAATGGATAGAATATGGTATCTTTCTTTGGCTCATATTTTTCTATCAGAGCTTTTACCCGGCTTGAACATCCTCTTTTAACATACACATTCTACACATGGCAATCTTCAGAAAATTGAGGAGTAGTAAAAAAAAAAACCCTTGATCTTAAGACTAAAGAAGAATCTAATTACTACGAAGTCTACCTCTTCTGTAAGAGCCCTGAAAAATAGGAATTGCTTACCATAAACTGTGAATACAGCAGCCCACTCGATGCGGCTTTTTTAACGTAACTTTCGAAGTACTCCATCATAACAGTACAAGAATCGGGCTCCTTTGGCACCGCGTACAGAAGGGCTGACGATTTTTTCTTCACTATTTCAGGCTGTGTTATTGAAGTTTCTGGTCTCTCAGAATCCGTCGAATTGTTTGTCCCCGTTGCTGGCAACGATTCTGGAAGAACTTCTAAATAGGTGACCGGCTCCACTTGTCTCGAGCTTGTCACAGTTGACGAGAGTAAATTAGGTTCCACGTAGCTGGGTCTCCTCAGTTGTCTCCAAATTTTTTTGCGATTTCTGGAAAATTGATCAACCTTCAGAAACGTCTGTAAGTTCCACGACGATCGGATTTGGAATCGGTTGGTCTAGCAATGGGCATTTCTATTCATGTTTTCCTGTTCCATTGAAGATCATATCGGCCTGCTTCACTCTGCAGACATTCGATCAGCGCTCGAATGCGTCGTTGATTAAATTCATAGGAGGTCAAAAATGAGCGTTGCTCTCTTCGGAATATTTGCACTCACCGGTATCCAATAAAGAGTAGTACTAGCCAGATAGCTTGGATTGGGACAGCAGCGGGCCAGACTAGATTCAGGTTCGGAGATTGATCATCGTCGATGACCATAATGATTGAGGCCGTCTCTAGATTAGTCGATATCCCAAAGTCCTGACCTGTCATGACTAGCTCGATCACGTAAGTTTCTTTTATGTACAGGGAGCAGTCAAGCGGGATGCCATGGTTGTACCCAGCTCCGATTATCAAGTTTTTGGTATTCTTCTCGTCTTGTTGAACCTGAAAGGCAGCATAAGCAGAGGCCGAGGCTGTGGCAGGGTGGACGGACAGACAGTGTTTCATGAAACGCGATACAGCTCTTGTTGAAATCTTCTTACCTTATACTGTGCAGCCACCCATTCCGTCAAATTTTTTGAGGAGGAAACTGTTGACGCATCCTCTGTGCAAAGAGCAAGCCCTCTTACAGTGATTTGGATAGTGGTCCACGAAGTAGCGTTCACGATTGCAGGAATTTTAACATTTATGTGAGTCCCGTTTTGCGTTAACTGCAGTTTTTCTCCACTCGCAAAACCGACGCTGTTTGGGACCGGAACCCACATTCTGAACGCCTTGCTCGTGAAGTTGAGCTGATTTACGGCCACTACGCGGACTTTGTAGATCGTCGAGGGATAAAGGAATAATAACACACTGCACTCTCTCTGGCTCGGCTGAACAGGATGCTCGACCATCATTAAAGTCTTGTTCATTTGGTACCCAAATAAGTAGGTGAATCCTAATTCAGCGTAGATGTGAAATTTGGTTATTTTCGTAGAAGTGAACTCCGAACGCGCCCACTTCAACATCATAATTCCATGGCCCTGGGGGATCCATGTCACATTCTCCGGCTCGCTAGGTTCTATAAGGGACAAGGCAAACGCTAACTTTAGGTAATTAAGTATCTAATAACCGGCTGTCGCCTTCTCATTTGCTCAACATTTTTTCATCTGAGAAATCAGCGATACCGAACGGTTGAAATCATTTTTAGCTATAACTTTGACTCAAAGCCGAATTATTTCACGATGTTAATGATAATTCTATCGACTAACCGTTTTTATAAATTTTGACAGTGATCGGAACGACGTTTACTGCTCCAGCTGTCGACACATCTTCGTTCATCACGCGAACCTGGAATCAAAATGTCAAATAATTATCTGTATGTCACAAAGACCACGATATTAGCATTCGATAACGCCAATCTGCTCGTCAGTTTACCTGAATCTCGTAGTTATTATCTATTGCAATATTTCGCGGAATGACGAAGTCTCTCAAGCACACATATTCCGCTACCGATTGACACCTTAGTTTTCTATCCGAAGCCTCGAAATTTCTGCTTGAAATAAACTTTGAACTGTGGACAATTGACACTTCGTAGGATTCGATTATACCATAGGCGGGAGAAGGCGGTATCCATCGTAGAGAGATGGTATTTGCCTCAAGATCAGCTTCGTATATTTCCAAATCTTTCACAGGTAGCGGTGCTGGAACTGGAAACTTATGGTCAGCTGAATACAGTATACATATACATATACATATTTCGTGAAGTTAACGCATTAAATATCATAATTATTTAACATATGGGCAAGTCCACCAATTATCAACAAATGAACGGGACGTCAAAAAATCGATTTGTCTGAAATTTTTACCTCTTATAGTGTGTACTAAGATTGAAAAGTTCACCAAGTTGGAACGCTCTAGGACTTACCGTTCGCCAGAAATGCCATATACAAATTTGCCATTTCGACCTAATTCAGGTTTAAACGCGAATTGTTTTCGTATCGTTATCGGCATAAAAAAATTATGAAAATATACGTATCTTATGTGAAAAGTTCTCACCTTTCCGAATATGTTATTCATTTCTGGCTAACCTATCGAAATTAATCTCAAAAGCACGTTTTTCGGCGAAAAATCGCTTTTTTTCATGCGCCACCAAATTTTATCTTACTTTTGAATTTTTTATCTGAAAGCTGAGATTTTTTCAGTAAGAAAGCCAAATTTGTAGAGTGGGACGGCTATGGGATCCCGCGTGAGCTAAATTCAATTGATGAAAAGTGTATTATTCGCTAATGAAGAGGACCAGTACAGCTTGGTTTGGGAAATTTGGAGTACTCCAAAATTCATTTATTTGTCAACCAAAGCTTATTTCACATCAAAAAAAAATTTTCTTCGAAAAACTTTGTCGTAAGGTTTCAGACACATCGTTGGTCCAATTCAACCTCTCAAGGTCCTGCTTTCTTCAGACAGCAATTCTACATCTTATGAACGTAGGGATCGGTAAAAAAAAATTCATGTGAAAAGTTACGGTCAATTATCCAAAATTGTCAAAATTTAGGACACTAATTTGCAAATAACTTGGCCTACACGAAATTGTTCAAAAATTCCCTCGTTCACACAATGAAGATTTTTTTTCTGAACAAAATGAGCCCTCAACGACCTTAATCGGTACAGCGATGTGCCTAAAACCTTACGATAAAGGTTTTCAAGGAAATTTTTTTTTTTGATGTGAAAGAACGGTTGGCTGAGAAATGAATGCATTTTGGAGTATGTACCTACTCCGAATTTCCAAAACCAAGCTGTACTGGTCCTCTTCATTAGCGAATAATACACTTTTCATCAATTGAATTTAGCTCACGCGGGATCCCATAGCCGTCCCACTCTACAAATTTGGCTTTCTTACTGAAAAAATCTCAGCTTTCAGATAAAAAATTCAAAAGTAAGATAAAATTTGGTGGCGCATGAAAAAAAGCGATTTTTCGCCGAAAAACGTGCTTTTGAGATTAATTTCGATAGGTTAGCCAGAAATGAATAACATATTCGGAAAGGTGAGAATTTTTCACATAAGATACGTATATTTTCATAATTTTTTTATGCCGATAACGATACGAAAACAATTTGCGTTTAAACCTGAATTAGGTCGAAATGGCAAATTTATATATGGCATTTCTGGCGAACGGTAAGTCCTAGAGCGTTCCAACTTGGTGAACTTTTCAATCTTAGTACACACTATAAGAGGTAAAAATTTCAGACAAATCGATTTTTTGACGTCCCGTTCATTTGTTGATAATTGGTGGACTTGCCCATATATTTCGTCTCGTCGTCATTGTTTTTCTATATTCCATCAGGCCTGTTGCGTTGGAAATCTTGCTTACTTGCTTTGCAGAGGGGTGTTAGCTGTGCCTCATTCTTACAACCGTCTTCACAGAATCCCGTTATCTCGTCGCAGGATCCAATATTACAGGTTCCGCATTCCTCATTGCAATTATATCCGTAATGATGATCAGGGCATGCTAAAAATGATATGGAATTAAAGTCGCGCTTTAGAGTTACAAAACGACTTATTTCACCCACTTTGGTTACAGTCGCTTCCCCTGAATCCTCGGCTGCAAGTACATCCCGTTGAGTCACAGAGCACTGAATTTTTACCAAAACTTTCTAATGGCCACATACTAAACGTTACCAGTTTGTCGAGAGACTGCCGTGATTCTGGAAAAGAAGCATCGGTTTATAAAGGTCGACAAATAAGTCTTCAAATACACAGTACACTCACCGCTTGAAATGCTATTAATTTTATTTGTCGACCTTGGGTCGACTACAGCATTTCCGATGTAAGATAATTTCTGACATCTAACTTCAGGCTCGTTTGTAGAAAAAGATATTGTTGATTCTCTCACCTGATCTGAAGAAAAATATCGCGGCCAATCAGTTCATAGTTTACCTTGGGCCTGACTGAATCATCTCCGATATCGTGGCGAATCGCGTTTGTACTTACGAACAGGATTACATGTACGAAGGTTATCAATCGCCCACTGGCCCCTTTTTTTACCCCCAGTCAGACTAGTTCGGATTTCCAATTTCACTGACTCTATAGATTTTTGACCATTGCTTTTACGTCTTTTACTGAGTTTCACCGATCGCCAAACCAGCATCCCATTGTACTCAGATGTAGTTTGTCCAGAAATATCTCCAACCTTAAGACTGCGGCCGCTTTCATCCACCAAGCGTAGGTTCAGTTCACATTCTGGACAAAGACCAACCAACAGGTCAACGCAGAAATGTTCCCAGTGGGAATAAGAAACCTTTTTGGTATATAGTACCGAGTATTCGTTTTCCGTCAGTAAATAATCATCTAAAAAGAATCGTCTCAGGTGATAAGTGAAGTGTCTAAATACTTTTCACAAATACGATGAATTGTATTTCACTCACAAAAATGGAAACGAACACGTGATGTTTTGTCTAATTTGACTAACATGTGAGATACATCAGGCCATCGGTCGACCTGTCCTTGCAAAATGGGCTTTTCCGGATGACCGGTATCTCTGATAACCTGGATTGTCTTTTCATCACTTGCCCATGTTATTATGAACGTACGCCATTCGTAGGGATCAAGGGTACCTCTAACTCCGTGCTGCAAATGAACACAACGTTAAATTACCCCAATCGATTTCATCCACGGTGGTATCAACCGGTTTTAATTCTGACAATCAGATACGGTAGTCTTTATTTCACCTCGTTTTTATCTATTTCCACGCAGTCGTCACCCCTTGAAGGTGCCTTTCCACCAGATATCCTCCGTTCACAGAACATAATTACAGATTTTGTTCCCTCCCATCCCCCAATGATTATCCAAAAGTATGAACCCATAGTCAGGTTTTTATTTTCACAGAAAAAAACGTGGAGATCCGTTCGCCCTCGGGCAGAAAATGCCACACTGCCAGAAAACACTTCGCTTACGTACTGATATTCCGAATCAAGGATATCTGTTTCAGAAGTGAACTCCGTGAAATCTGCAAGTCCCAATACTATTATTTGTCCCATTCGTTTGAGGGGCCTTTCTAGTCCCACAGATGTGGACAATCGATTTTTTGTTTTTCCCATAATTTTGAGGCTGCAAATCTTGTGAACCTACTGACTGAAAATCTCTATGAGTTTTTCAATTCGGGTGACTAGGACAAGCTCAACTGTGCTCACCATCCACGTAAATTTTCATGAACAATGTTGCGCGCGGTATACTATACGAGCAAATTGTTTGGAGATTTTGATTTCAAAAAAATTATGAACATTCACAAAACATGCATAAATATACCCAGTAAATTTGGAATCGATATATCTCATAGTTTTTGCTATGAAAATTCCCAAAAATCACCCATCTTTTAGAGCGTCACACCAGAAAGTCTCCTTAATAGCACATGAGGTTTAATGGTAACAACGATACTGTGGCGTTGATGAGTCAGTGCCCAAGTCATATTCGGTCTTTGATAATTCTCGAAGCTCGTTTCAAGCCTGAATAAAGCTTTAAGGATGACTACACACAACGACGTTCAACCCGGTAGTTTAATCGTCTTACCTTCCCAACGGAAGTCAAGCACAGGACCCATCGGCCTGACGGTGGACTTAACCACTTCCCATCCGCGTATTATGTTCCATCGGGCGAGGCAGTCTTCAAAGTACCCCAATATGGCGCACTCAGAGATATTTTTTGGCGTTAATTTTCTGGGGTAAAAATCTAAAACATACGTGTCCATATAATGACTCGAACGGGCACAGTTCACGCCAACACTTGATTTCCAAGTTCACAAATATTTCGACCATTTGTGGAGTATAATTGCATGTCAGTCTGATGTTGCAACTTGCCTGCAGTAATAATTCTTCTACTCACCAGTTAAACTGTCTGGGACGATGTTAGGATTCCTATTCCAAATTAATGCGGCATCGTCGTTTTCGGCGAAACAAGTTAACTTTTGATTGGAAAGTTTATTATTTGTAGGATGCCGTATCACAAGGAGTTCTCCGAAACTCTGCACCACTATTGACGTTAAGCAAGACACAATCGCAGTAAATAATTTCAACTTGAACCCCATTTTTACTGATAAAAGTTTTGAAATAACGATCCGATTTCATTCGTTATACATTCAAGTATGAAACTTCAATGCATTGCTCGGTAGAATATGTACGCTTCTGGTTTGCAGTTTGTAAAACCACTTGCTCCGTGTTCGACTTCAATTGCAAATCAAGTTTTTAATTTTTTTTGCACATCGTTGTCGAACTATGACAGCATTGACGAAGTTCAGGACTGACTGATGTCAATTCAAAGATATAAGATTACGATGTGTGACATAATTTTGCGGGGCTCAGTTATCGCGCTCCTGACTGACAAAACCAACATCCTGAGAAAATGTATTTGTATGATTCAAATGGGTAACCGCATCTTAGCTGATAAGCCTTAACATGCGTTTGTACAAGTTCTGAGTTTCACTCTATCAATGTAAATGAGAGAATTTTTATTTTCTAAATGATTTTCCTAATTCTCCACGTCTGTTTTCCCCCCATTAAAAACTTCAATGAAAATGATCATATTAAAAAGTATTTTCATCGTTTGAGTTATGCGCGTTTTGGCGAAGTTATTGTTATTTCTAAGTTCATTGGAAACGTTTGTGCACTTCTTTTTTAAATCGGACGATACCTGCACTAACGAAGTTGGAGACTGACTGTAAACGTACATTAAAAATCTAGATTATGACGAGGATAATGTGACGCAATTATTTCTGCGGAATTCAGATCCGGCTATCGCGGCCGTGATTAAAAAGAAAAGGAACAAAAAAGGCGACATCGTGCAAAAGAACACAGACTATATTCACGGCCTAGTTGCGGTATCTTTATAAAATTAATGAGGCGGTTTTCGTATGAGGAATTATTTTTTCTGTGTGTGAATAATTTTTCAACCGCGTACATTTCCGCTCCAGCGATATGTTCGCGGTCTTCAATTGAATCATAGAACTTTGATGGAAATAAAATGTTTTTTTTTTTTTTTTTTTTTCAACTTTCGGGTGCTCGATTATGCCCGCTCTTCGTGTATCGACGAATGGCTTTTTTGATCGGACAAGGTGAGAAATTCGAAAGTTAGACGAATTTGATTCAAACCAGACGACACAAATAAATATCGCACTTAATCCAAAAATTAGTCCAGCCAAACTGTCACTAATTTCATCTCACTTAAGCACCAGCAAATAATATGCTATTAGTAAGCTGGGATTTGTAAAAGATTGTTAATATATTCTTTGTAGAAACCACAAGGATCATTCACCGATGTAGAAAACACAAGGATGGTAGTAATAAAAAAGGTTCGATAATGGGAAAGTCGAAGACATTTGTTATTAGCTGGTTGTTCTTTCAGAAATTAAATACGTCATTTCAACGGTTGACTAACCGGTAGAAATTCTGACCGAAAAACTACGAAGTTCGAGTCGTCTGGCCATGAATTTTGTGGCGGGGCAGTCCATCGTAAAATAACCGACATATCGGCGGCCGGAGATTTTCCTTCTCTAGCACATTTTCATCCGGTGTTAACGGATACAGTAACGAGCTGTGACTTAACTTCTCTCTGAGTCAGTAATAGAATAAAGAGAGCCTTGAATTACATTATGTTAAATCCAAGACCTCTTTATATCACATTCATCGCTGACTCAATTTACCACATATGTATGTATGTATGTATACATATATTACAATATACATATACAAATACTTCGATCAACATGAGTTCATCGACCGTGAAATTTTCTCCCTAGTCAAAGCGGAAAGTCTGTTTCAGTATCAACTTCGATATAAGACACAGGACACAGTATTTTCTAAAAATTTATGAAAGTACTCGTCGATTATTCAACCTGAGATCAGCTTCTGAATTCTATCTTCTATCACGTCCTGTAGAGTAGGACATCTCGGTGCTGCCAAGGGGCCATTCATGAACGATTTTAGACGGTTTGGGGGTGCAGGCCAAATGTTCACATCGTGTAACATGGAATTGGAAAAGGTAAAATAAAGGTGGACACTGAAAATTAGATCTGAAACATTATCTACCGTAATTATGTGTAAAATATTTGCGTCACACTGACGTAGATTGTCAGAACTATGAATTCAATTGGTGCAGTTCTATGAGTAAACCAGCTGTCGATCATTAGTACAATAATGTGCTATTTCCCACAAAAATAATTGCGCAGCCACTCAATCTACAAAAGTATAGAAATCAATGGACGTTGCCAAGTACAAATAAATTTGCTCCCAATTAATTTCTGAATGTAATATAGTCTTAGTTTTCGGTAGGAATTTACATCTCGATATACACAATGTGCGTAACACGTAATAGCACGCGATATACGTACATACATACTCATAAGAAAAGATCAATTGCATGAAATGAAAATTGGGAGAAATCGAAGACAAGAAAAAAAATTTGGAGTGCGTGCGGTACTTGGCGGGCATTTTTGGCTGTGAAATAGTTCGATTTATATTTTTATGTAATTTTTCCTGCTATGCGGCATCCCGATCCGGTACAAGTAGGTATATGAGCACAGTCATAGGCTGTGGTCTGGCTTCTTTCTGCAGGATCGCTTCTTTAAGGAAAAAATATTAGCGAGGTTCAAATGAAGTATTTCCAACTAATATACATATGTCTCGTATTACATTCTTACTCGAATCGGACTTTCTACGTATCTCGTTGCAACAATATGAAATTTCCTTAAATATTTCCAAGTCATTCTGTATAGTCATATAAATTCCGAATAATCGGGGGTCAAACCGATATAGATAAGCTAAGTTCGATGAACACTTTTTTCCGCATCATAATTATTCAGGTCGTCATGTATGGTAGGTATATATTACACTTGTTTTTGTGCATGGAAGCTCTCGGATCCATACCTGCAATATCAGTCTGTGTGTGAATTAGAATGAGTAACTAAATCCTCAGCATGTTAATTGTGCAGGTAGATATTGTAATCTTCATATAATCTTAAATCAATCAGTTTTTTCAATTATTAAAACTTGAACATTGTAGTGCAATGATTTTCCTTCTCGTAGACATCTGCGTTACGTCTCTTATCCGAAAAAAATTAGAAATAAACCCTATTTTACGTTTGGATTATTTTCAATTCTCGCAAATAGTCCTTCTATAATTCGCTCCAAAATCTGAAAAAGCTGATGGAATATTTCGAAAGTATTAGACCTGTATTCGTGACACTCGTGGCCGCGATATTCGCCCTCCCGGACGTAACTTTATGGCCGTATTTATTGGCCACGATGAGCGGAGTTCAGTGTAAATTTTATCTCTGGATCGTGAGACACGTGGAGTCTTGGCTGATAACCCACCGGTATATAAGGGCGAGGCGGAGCGGCATAAAGCACAGTTGAAAATTGAATTTTCTACAACTAAATAATCAACGTACGTATACATCTGGGGCTAAGCCACCGACTGGGGAGGGCTGAATCTCTGAGCCGAGTAAGTTCTCTAGAATCAAAAAATAATATTTTTCTCACCATGCCCGCAGCATGAAACTGACCTCGATGATCTCGGTCTTGGCCGCCGCAGTTGTTGGCGTGATCTTCCTTAGCGCTCCCGCCTATACGGATGGTGTCGTGCCAGATATTGACCGCATTTGGTTACGTCGAGCTTAAAAAATTGTGTGAACGCACCGTGCGATCATGTCTTCTCGAAGGTGGCCACCAGCATCGTGCAGAAAACATCAATAGCATATTATCCTACGATTGTTCAAATCACAATATTGTATAATTCACACGTGAATTTTTCACAACGCAATGTATAATTCATGAAGACATGTCGCAATGAAAATAAAACCTGCGTTCTTGCAATTTTGAATTTCTTATTTCCCTCACGATTAGACTTCCTTTGAAATTGCCCAAATATATTTGTATTTAGCATGTCACAGCACGGATACAGAATAAATGTTGCCAGAAATTTTTCTCAAATTAGATCAATTCATATTTTTGATTTTTATATGAGTCAATCGCCAGTTTATACGAAGTTCTTCTAATTCAATCTGTGTTATAAATTCTCGCAGATAGTCCTTCTATGAATTTTGCTGCGAAATCTGAAAAAGCTGATTGAATATTCCGAAAGTACTAGATTTGTATTCGTGACGTTCGTGGCTGCGATATTCGCCCACCCGGACGTAACTTTAACTTTATAGCCGTATATTTATTGGCCACGATGAGCGAAGTTAAGCGTCAATGTTATCTCCGAACCGTGAGACACGTGGAATCTTGACTGATAACTCGCCGGGATATGAGGGCGAGGCGAAGCGGCCTAATGCAAAGTTGAAAATTGTTGAAAAGTTGAAAATTTTCTACAACTAAATAATCATCGCAAGTATACATCTGGGGCTGACCCACCGATGGGGGAATCTCTGGATCTCTAAACGGAGTGAGTTTTTTTGGAACGAAAAATAATAATTTTCTTGCTATGGCTGCAACATGAAACTGAGCTCGATGATCTTGGTCTTGGCCGTCGTAGTTGTTGCCGTATTCCTTCCTAGCGCTTCCTCGAGAATTCACAATGAGTTTAATCGATAAATTTTGAATAAATACGTTTTTTGTACAAGATAATAATTAAGATCCAATAAATAATTTGGAGTATAATGATTTCAAAATAACTGAGGATTCTTCTACGATCTTATAGAATCTCCTAGAAATCGAAAATAGTTACAACGTATACAGTAGGGTGGTCCTTATTTTGGATATTTTCGATTTTTTTTCCAGGATCCCCCTAAATCGGTTCTAAATAAAAAAAACAGAAATTCCTGCCAAATTGGAGCTCGATGTCTCGATTTTGACCTGGCTCCCACGGCAATCAAAGTTTTAAACGGGAAAACACGTGTATTTTAGACTGTCGATTGTTTGAACATTTTTCCAACCTAGTGAAAATTATTATAAAAATTCGAGATTTGGCATAAATATTCCCCATAGTATAAGGTATAGTTATAGTAGTATATCAAATTTTTTTTCTCAATTGATTAATTTTTTTATGAATATTAAATTGCTCATTATATAGACCATAACTCCAGAAATTACGGATGTAAAAATTTGATATACTACTTCAATTATACTTTGTACTATGAGGAATATTTGTGCCTAATCTCAAATTTTTATATTAATTTTCAATAGGTTGGAAAAATATTCAAACAATCGACAGTCTAAAATACACGTATTTCCCGTTTAAGACTTTGATTGCCGTGGGAGCCAGGTTAAAATCGAAACATCGAGCTCCAATTTGGCAGGAATTTCTGTTTTTTTTATTCAGAACCGATTTAGGGGGATCCTGGAAAAAAAATCGAAAATATCCAAAATAAGGACCACCCTACTGTATACGTTGTAACTATTTTCGATTTCTAGGAGATTCTATAAGATCGTAGAAGAATCCTCAGTTATTTTGAAATCATTATACTCCAAATTATTTATTGGATCTTAATTATTATCTTGTACAAAAAACGTATTTATTCAAAATTTATCGATTAAACTCATTGTGAATTCTCGAGGAAGCGCTAGGAAGGAATACGGCAACAACTACGACGGCCAAGACCAAGATCATCGAGCTCAGTTTCATGTTGCAGCCATAGCAAGAAAATTATTATTTTTCGTTCCAAAAAAACTCACTCCGTTTAGAGATCCAGAGATTCCCCCATCGGTGGGTCAGCCCCAGATGTATACTTGCGATGATTATTTAGTTGTAGAAAATTTTCAACTTTTCAACAATTTTCAACTTTGCATTAGGCCGCTTCGCCTCGCCCTCATATCCCGGCGAGTTATCAGTCAAGATTCCACGTGTCTCACGGTTCGGAGATAACATTGACGCTTAACTTCGCTCATCGTGGCCAATAAATATACGGCTATAAAGTTAAAGTTACGTCCGGGTGGGCGAATGTCGCAGCCACGAACGTCACGAATACAAATCTAGTACTTTCGGAATATTCAATCAGCTTTTTCAGATTTCGCAGCAAAAATTATAGAAGGACTATCTGCGAGAATTTATAACACAGATTGAATTAGAAGAACTTCGTATAAACTGGCGATTGACTCATATAAAAATCAAAAATATGAATTGATCTAATTTGAGCAAAATTTCTGGCAACATTCATTCTGTATCCGTGCTGTGACATGCTAAATACAAATATATTTGGGCAATTTCAAAGGAAGTCTAATCGTAGGTTAAATAAGAAATTCAAAATTGTAAGAACGCAGGTTTTATTTTCATTGCGACATGTCTTCATAAATTATAGGTACATTTCGTCGTAAAGAATTCATGTATAAATTATACAATATTGTGATTTGAACAATCGTAGGATAATATGCTACTGGTGTTTTCTGCACGATGTTGGTGGCCGCCTTCGAGAAGACATGATCGCCCTGTGCGTTCACGTAATTTTTTAAGCTCGACGTAACCAAATGCGATCAATATCTGGCACAACTTGATCCATTTCGACGGGAGCGCTAAGAAGGACCACGCCAAGAACCACGGCGGCCAAGACCGAAATCATTGAGGTCAGTTTCATGCTGCGGGCATAGTGAGAAAATTATTATTTTTTGATTTAAAAGAACTTACTCGGCTCAGAGATTCAGCGTTCCCCAGTCGGTGGCTTAGCCCCAGATATATACGTACGTTGATTATTTGGTTGTAGAAAATTCAATTTTCAACTGTGCTTCATGCCGCACCGCCTCGCCCTTATATACCGGTGAGTTATCAGCCAAGATTCCACGTGTCTCACGATCCAGAAATAAAATTTACACTGCACTTCGCTCATCGTGGCCAATAAATACGGCCATAAAGTTACGTCCGGGTAGGCGAATATATCGCGGCCACGAGTGTCACGAATACAGGTTTGATACTTTCGGAATATTCAATCAGCTTTTTCAGATTTCAGAGCAAAAATTATAGAAGGACTATTTCCGAGAATTTATAACACAGATTGAAAGTATGAAAATATAGATTGAAACTATTAAAATATAGTTGAAAGAACTTCGTATAAGCTCGCGATTGACCCATATGAAGATCAGAAAAATATGCCAGGACAAATATAAGTTATTCGATTATATAATACCATATTTATAGATATTTCCAAAAATTCAATAACTATAATATAAAGTAAATGGTAGTAGCTTCACTAGAAGAATCAAGGGGTGGACCGACTCAACTTATAGTATCACGTAGTATAACTGGCGTAATTCTCTACTCGTCAGTAAAAAGTTGAAAGCTTTTCAAAAGACTCCGTGGACTTGAAATAAAATATTCAATTTATTCTGATCTTGCGAACCTGTGCCTTTTAACTATACGCAACCTATGGATCAATTTGCGCTCTTTCTAGCTCCATAGTTTCATGTCATATGTCCACACATTTAATTAACGAGGATAGGAATTCGGCGACTTGACTTGCAAATGAATATATACAAATGTAGATTACTGTTGATAATCAATCGTCACATTTATTTCTTCAACAGTAAACAAAATTCAATGTTGGTAATAAATAATTATACTTTTGTGTTCCCAGTGCTCATCGTAACAATCGATAGGATTGTAAAATCTATTTATTTTTGTAGTATATTCTGTTGACGATGGTTTATAACGTTTAGAATTCATTTGAGAACGGTTCAGAATGGAACAGACAGGCTCACGGAATTAATCACGAGAAACGTATTGTGACATATGCGATAGATTTTTTGTCAAATCAGCCAGCTGAGTCTTTTCATGTCTCCAATAAAGTTTTGAAATAATTTTAGTGTTTTACCTGATGTGTAATTTATTTGAATTTCAGCAACCAAAAAATCTGAAATAGCTCACAAGATTTTTTCTTTCGTCAGCTGTAATGCACTCAAATTATTTCAGAATTCTTGGAGACATCGAAAAACTCAGGTGGCTCACTAGACGAAGTGAGCCATCTTCATATAATAACCTATACAATATGATATATCTTATTAAGAGTATCGGTGATATTATACTGATATTGATTCGGATGTTTGATCACAGTAGCAAATTATTCGATTTTTAGTATAAGATGTATACTTGAACAACACATGTAGTCCATGTATCAAATGTACCGCATGTTCATCTTGTTTTCATCGATGCAGGCGTTGATCAGGGAGGCACACAAGCTCCTGTACGTCCTCAATGAGACTTCTTCGGGATTGTACAGAACAACGATTCTCAAAGTGCTAAACAGATCTTGAATCTGATCTACTCATATTGAATTTCACTGATGGACGCTGATCTGAGAGTAGAAACGCTTCCGATTACCCCGGTCGATAATGTTAATTCTTATTCACTGAAACTCATTGTATTTTTAAAAAAACTATTCGAAAAATCTTGGACGCAGATCCAACATATTGCATATTTCTACCTTTTAGGGTTGTCATTCGCGTGTTCAAGTGAACGAGACAAGTTTTACCAAGTTTTAACAAGTATTAATAACCTAGTAACAATAATCACGTGAATATCGAAACCTCAGCTCGACTCGAATACCCTGAACAACTATTTATTGAATGATTCATTACATACTGAGATACCGATGTCAGGTGGATTCAAATAATTGAAATATGTTGTTAGGTTTATGACGATGAGAAGTAGAAGGGCATGATAAGAGCAGAAGAGATGAATTGATCTACTTTGAGCAAAATTTCACGCAATATTCATTCTGCATCGGAAGATCGGTCAGTTTCCCAAAAATCATTTGGGTAATTTCGAAGGTAGTCTAATCGTGAGGGAAATAAGAAATTCAAAATTGCAAGAACGCAGGTTTTATTTTCATTGCGACATGTCTTCATGAATTATACATTGCGTTGTGAAAAATTCACGTGTGAATTATACAATATTGTGATTTGAACAATCGTAGGATAATATGCTATTGATGTTTTCTGCACGATGCTGGTGGCCACCTTCGAGAAGACATGATCGCACGGTGCGTTCACACAATTTTTTAAGCTCGACGTAACCAAATGCGGTCAATATCTGGCACGACACCATCCGTATAGGCGGGAGCGCTAAGGAAGATCACGCCAACAACTGCGGCGGCCAAGACCGAGATCATCGAGGTCAGTTTCATGCTGCGGGCATGGTGAGAAAAATATTATTTTTTGATTCTAGAGAACTTACTCGGCTCAGAGATTCAGCCCTCCCCAGTCGGTGGCTTAGCCCCAGATGTATACGTACGTTGATTATTTAGTTGTAGAAAATTCAATTTTCAACTGTGCTTTATGCCGCTCCGCCTCGCCCTTATATACCGGTGGGTTATCAGCCAAGACTCCACGTGTCTCACGATCCAGAGATAAAATTTACACTGAACTCCGCTCATCGTGGCCAATAAATACGGCCATAAAGTTACGTCCGGGAGGGCGAATATCGCGGCCACGAGTGTCACGAATACAGGTCTAATACTTTCGAAATATTCCATCAGCTTTTTCAGATTTTGGAGCGAATTATAGAAGGACTATTTGCGAGAATTGAAAATAATCCAAACGTAAAATAGGGTTTATTTCTAATTTTTTTCGGATAAGAGACGTAACGCAGATGTCTACGAGAAGGAAAATCATTGCACTACAATGTTCAAGTTTTAATAATTGAAAAAACTGATTGATTTAAGATTATATGAAGATTACAATATCTACCTGCACAATTAACATGCTGAGGATTTAGTTACTCATTCTAATTCACACACAGACTGATATTGCAGGTATGGATCCGAGAGCTTCCATGCACAAAAACAAGTGTAATATATACCTACCATACATGACGACCTGAATAATTATGATGCGGAAAAAAGTGTTCATCGAACTTAGCTTATCTATATCGGTTTGACCCCCGATTATTCGGAATTTATATGACTATACAGAATGACTTGGAAATATTTAAGGAAATTTCATATTGTTGCAACGAGATACGTAGAAAGTCCGATTCGAGTAAGAATGTAATACGAGACATATGTATATTAGTTGGAAATACTTCATTTGAACCTCGCTAATATTTTTTCCTTAAAGAAGCGATCCTGCAGAAAGAAGCCAGACCACAGCCTATGACTGTGCTCATATACCTACTTGTACCGGATCGGGATGCCGCATAGCAGGAAAAATTACATAAAAATATAAATCGAACTATTTCACAGCCAAAAATGCCCGCCAAGTACTTGTTTTTTCCCAATTTTCATTTCAATTGATCTTTTCTTACGAGTATATGTTATTTGTACTTGGTAACGTCCATTGATTTCAATACTTTTGTGGATTAAATGACTGCGCAACTATTTTTGTGGGAAATAGCACATTAATGTACATGGCGACAGGCGGAAGGTATACTCATAGAACCGCACCAATTGAATTCATAGTTCTAACAATCTACGTCAGTGTGACATGAATATTTTACACATAATTACAGTAGATAATGTTTCAGATCTGATCGCAGACCACCAATTTTCAGTGTCCACTTTTATTTTGTCTTTTCCAATTCCATGTTACACGATGTGAACATTTAGCCTGAACCCCCCAACAGTCTAACGTCGTTCATGAATGGCCCCTTGGCAGCACCGAGATGCCCTACTCTACAGGACGTGATAGAAGATAGAATTCAGAAGCTGGTCTCAGGTTGGAGTATAATGATTTCAAAATAACTGAGGATTCTTCTACGATCTTATAGAATCTCCTAGAAATCGAAAATAGTTACAACGTATACAGTAGGGTGGTCCTTATTTTGGATATTTTCGATTTTTTTTCCAGGATCCCCCTAAATCGGTTCTGAATAAAAAAAACAGAAATTCCTGCCAAATTGGAGCTCGATGTTTCGATTTTAACCTGGCTCCCACGGCAATCAAAGTCTTAAACGGGAAATACGTGTATTTTAGACTGTCGATTGTTTGAATATTTTTCCAACCTATTGAAAATTAATATAAAAATTTGAGATTAGGCACAAATATTCCTCATAGTACAAAGTATAATTGAAGTAGTATATCAAATTTTTACATCCGTAATTTCTGGAGTTATGGTCTATATAATGAGCAATTTAATATTCATAAAAAAATTAATCAATTGAGAAAAAAAATTTGATATACTACTATAACTATACCTTATACTATGGGGAATATTTATGCCAAATCTCGAATTTTTATAATAATTTTCACTAGGTTGGAAAAATGTTCAAACAATCGACAGTCTAAAATACACGTGTTTTCCCGTTTAAAACTTTGATTGGCGTGGGGGCCAGGTTAAAATCGAAATATCGAGCTCCAATTTGGCAGGAATTTCTTTTTATTTATTTAGAACCGATTTAGGGGGATCCTGGGAAAAAAAAAATCGAAAATATCCAAAATAAGGACCACCTAGTATACAGAGATGAATAAATATATATGCTTCAATCACACCAGAAGTCCAAAATTGTTACCGAAATCACACATACTGCAGGTAGAATACCTGAAATTGCACCTATTTAACGCGTTTAGTCGAAAGGAAGTTGAATTTTTTTTTTTTTTGTTCTTCGACGTGAGTTAAAGTCGAAATAAATATACTTATAGGTACCTATTTATTAATGATAATACAAGTGAATTTCTTAGCACGAGAATACTTGAAAATTATTGAGTAGTCGCTAATAAAATAATTTTCAACCTTACATACATCAAATCTAAATTTTCTGAAATTTCAACCTAATTTTTTCTTTAAATCCACCGAAACATTATAATCAAAACATTATAATCAATTTAATTTTTACATTTTTCTCCACTGCATAGAAATACCTAGAAATCATCAAATTCGAATTTGTTCATTCACTGATTCTTCAAACCATCAATCAGCATATGCAGTTATATTATTTATATGTATGTAATATTCGTAGATATAATTTTGAGTCTAAGTCTAAATATCAGTCTTACATAGATGGAAAGAAGGAGATTGATCCTAAATACATAATGCTTTTTGATGATCGACGAGCTCCAAATCACGACTGATGTAGGAACATCTGAATTTTCGAAAGATCTCAGCACAATTGCTACTCGCCCATTTCATTCCCATGGAACTCGAGCAACTCCTTTGGTCCTGGTCCACGACTGCCGTGTATCTCGTACAAAAGCTCCACTCGAAACCTTTGGACAGAAAAAAGATGATTAATTTTCTTCCATCAACGATCTGATTTTGTGATTGCCGTTTGATATTCGAATGATACTCTTGGTTTCCTGTCCGATGCGATCTACACTAATCAACAAATTTCAGGACTGTGACTTAATTTTGATTTGCTTACGAATCTTATTCCGAAAAAAACGGGAGATCTAACACGAGATCGACAACGAGTTACAGAACCGACTGACTTTCAAAAACTAAATAACGAGGTGGAAAATATTCATATCGCGAGGTTCAGCTTCCGACTTGAGCAATTGAGATAACGGCTACCATATCCTGGGTAAATTTATTTTCAACGGTCAGTGTCGAACAGGAAACCACAGCTGGTATATGTTGATAAGCATAAAATTATTGCTTCTAAGTATACATGGTAAAACTGGAGTTTTTGTTTCCCGAGTCAAAGTGGGCACATACAATACAATGATGCTAAAATTTAAGTCTGAACATAATTTTGAATGACTACAAAATAATAAAGAGAAACAATTCAGTGACGATGATGATGATGATGATCCATACGCACTTGAGGAGAAACGATCTGGTACCCACGTGGACTTGTCTCATGCGCCGTTAACTGAAGAGCCGATAGTAGGCCGATTAGTTACAACACATCTGCAAAATCATTCTCTGCATTGATACGAGTGTAACGCAATCTCCGAAACGTATCTGTGAATGAACAATAAATCAATCAATCGATTATTTGCAGTAGAATTAATAACTTCAACGATACAAATAATTCAAATTTAGTACCACGCGTTATTTACGGCAAAAGTAGTTGGCAATGTCTCCGTTGTATTAGTAGAGTGGCACTAGCGTCGAGACAGACTGGTAATGCCATCTTATAGAATTATATCTACATAGAAATTTAAATCACTGTCTTGTGATCTAAGGCGCCTAAGTCGATATGAACAGTTTTACAGAATGGTAAACGGGTTGCATAGGAAAAGGCGCATCAAGACGTTACACAGTGTCGTCGTTAGAAACTGCGGAGCCCCACTAGTTCTATTATTTTTATTATTATCGTTGATCATTCTTCGACGTTACGGTATTATTATCAGTTTTGGATTAAGTTGATTATAGAATTTGTAATTTTTTTGTCGAGTAAATATAAATAAAGTTGATTTAACTGTATTAACGGTTTTATTTTCTTCTTCTGTTTATCCTCCTTCTTCTTTTTTCTATTTTATCACTCAGAGAAGCGCAAAGATTGGGGTTCGTATTTCAATACCGATAAAAGATAATCAACTAATCAGGAGCAGCTTTTTTTTTTCCAAAAATAAAATACAACGTTAAATCATATCACTACAACGTCGAGGTCAAGTTCACAATCGTTTATTTTTATTCATTGAATATTTCATGTGAGGTACGCTCATCCTCCTGTAACTGCGAAGAGTGGGAAGATTCTAATTACAACGACGGATCGATACAGCTAAAGAACTAGTTTTTTTAATTCGCTCTGATTCACTTCAAAAAATCCGAAAAAATGAAAGAAAATGTCGAAATTGATTTCCGTCTCGTTGCTTGTAAACTCGGCTTTACCTTCTATATCGATCTTTTTCCGAAATATTCCAAATTTCTTACTCCAAAATACTTGGACTATGAAAATTTTTATCAAAAAGGCATTGAATTACCGGGACTATAAAATTCCAACGCCGAAATCATTCGGGCGACATTCCCTCAGCAATAATGATGATGAATTTAATGAATGAAACTTTAGCCTGATCCCCCTGCAGGTCGAATAAAATAATGTTTAAGTCGTGTCTGAAACTGGACACTGTACAGTCTAGGGATCCGTCGTAAGTGTTATGTATGATCTTACAAACATAACGTTCTCGTACCGGAGTATCGCACCGAGTTTTCATTTAATCAAACTATTCCGTAAACATTTTATTATTTTTATTCTATTTTATTTTTTTTTCTTTCTCTTCCTCACGGGATACATTATTCATTTACATATACAGATCATCATCATCAGCTATATGCTGTGATGATAATAATTATTATTATTGCCTAACTAAGAATCTCCACTCCTCCTACTTCTCTTTCTTTACACGGAAGAGAACGATGATCGACTACACGTGATCGAAGTTGCGCAGTTATGTTCAGCAGCAGTTCAATGTTATTACTATCCATCGAGATGACTAAACTTATGGCACAAGTGTTATAGATTGTTCTGTGTAATTACCACCTGGCTTATACTTTCCCCAATAAAAACACCGAACGTCGTTTAAAAAATCCCGTAGTTTACCTTCTCGGAGACAGATGGACGCGCGTGCGGATTCTCTCCGCGTTCTCTCGCAGCAGAAGTAACTTTCGAGGGTTATAGATCATACGCTGATATTATTAACGTCGCCAGATTTTATGCGGAAAATTTTTATATTTAGCGGAAATTACGTTCTGGTCATATTTCCAATTCGATTTGAAATAACGGAAAAATCCACGCGACTGAGAGTTGGATTTATTTCGAAATATCGAAGACAGGGAGGAAGGCTGGTATTAAATAACCGCAGGACCTGAAGAAGCTGCCCAGATCGACGAGTGGCGAAGAGTAGGCAGTCCAGGGTTGACCAGGGCGACCTGGAGGGGGTCTTGGGCCGATAAGAGTGAATTTTTCCCCTTGGTCAAGCGACCCGCGTCTCCCACCAGCCGACGCTACGCGACGGCCGCGCGTCCCAACGCCCCGCACCGCAGCACGCGCTTGCTAGCCGTTTGACCGCGTCGTCAACGACGACTCTATAGCATCAGCGCTGCTCTGGGTCGCGGATCGCGGGTCGCGAATCGCGCTTGAAAATTACTCCATAGCTCATTGATTGAATGTAAAATAAAAAGGCGCCGATAAAATAATCCTCCATAACTTTCCATACCGTAGAAAAAAAAAAAACTCGTGCTCGGATTCGAACGAAGGGTCCAAACTCAACTATTCTCCCGATCTTAGTGTGCGCTGGTACCGCAGGGTGACCTGGGTGTGCGAAACTTCTGTGCCCGGTTATCGATAGATAACAATGGCGAAGCAGGAAAACGTCCAGTTTCAACAGACGGGCCAATACGGTGAGTATGAAAACGGCAAAGAATAAAGATTCCTACCGATTACCTTGGCGCCAAAAATCTCTCGCGTTTATCCGCGAATATTCCAAACGAAAACGCGGTGAAAAAAAAAGAAAAAAAATTGTAAAATTAAAAAAAAAAACCGTACTGACGACAATGAGAGATTCTCACTTAACTAGACGAAGGCTCGTGCCATACTGGGGCCCCTAGAACGATTGCGGGGGATGTATATACGATGCTGGGTATCACAAGTGATAAAGTTTCCCTGCACCGATAACACGCACGTATGTTTTTACATACGTATATATGCCTTACCATTATACGTATATCACTTGTTCTGGTATAGTTTACTATATCATTGTGTCCATATAGTTTTATCGGTAGCAAAAGAGAGAAAAAAAATATACAGATATGTATAGTTTTCAGGGAAATCGGTAGAGTCTAATAACCCAGTAATCGTCCTTTTTTCACCCTTTAACTCCCACAAGAATCCGGGTCACTTCGTCTTCGACTATCGAGCGAGGAAGCTCAGCTAAAATTCTCGACAAAATATAGAAATAAAGAAATAGAAAGAGGCCTAACGATTAGCGGCAAATAGCATATGAATTTCGATCACGGTGCAGCGAGTAGCTTGCGAAGTTCGATCACACGGGGCATTAACTTTCTCTGCGACACGTCTATGCGTACTCGTATGTATCGATATGCTTTATTACAGGTCGTTGCAGCAGCAGCAGCAGCGTATATGTTAACTTTATACCAGATCTAATCGTTTTCTATAGGGTTGATGTTTCTCTTTCGATTATATCTTCAATAAATTGATATACGATAGTTTTAATCGTGGGATTAATGACTGCAAAAAATCGAGAGTAAAAGTGAAAATACTCGCGTTAACTTTATTATGAAAAATAGAAAAATCTTCGTACAAATTTTACACCATATGTAATTATGCGGACGAAGGTCATTAGAGCAAGTAAATATAAAAGGAAGTCGATGTTTCGTGCATGGGTTTGCGGTTAATATTGTCGCTTTGAATATAAATACTTCTTAGTACACGTTATATGTATAGTTAATTTCCAAGTTACAATTAACTGTCTGCATTTACGTATAAAACCATTATTTTATTATTTTTTTTCTTCTCTTTCTTACGTTTTAAAATATTCATAGAAATATGACTTATTTTTAATCCTTATAGAGCGTTTCGAAATCTTATGCTGTGAACATATCGCGCTGCACTGGGACTTGACACTTATATATAGGGACTCTAAAGTTCCGTTACGATTGAATATCACTGGTCGTTAATTATCGATTATAATGCTTTCTGAAATGATCCTCCCTCATTATTTGTAGAAAAATTCTTTTTTTCTATTATATTTTGTTTAAACAACAACGTGGCGGGAATCACTTCGTGTACAAGTCGAGGCACGGTTATACAAGTCGTTCTGTTCGTTCGCACACGTTAGATACGTCGGGTCGCGACGTCGACGTAACTAAACCGCGGGCAGCGGACGCACTGCAACCACTTCCGCAACTCATGTTTGCGTTATGATTCAAATAAAGCTACTTTTTCCCCTGTATATATGTATATGTGTATATATATGTATATGTACGTATTATATACATATACAGCGTTCGAAAAATCAAGCCTAAACAATTTATATTTAATATTATTTTTTTGTTTTCGCGAAAACGGCATCAAATTTAACATAACCTATATATTGAAAAAATCGGTACGAATAACCGGCTCTTCACTCTCCTCGTCGTCAATTTGAATTATCAACCAACCAACAATGTTAACCATAATTGTTACACGATTAATTAATCTCGAGTGTGATTATAATCTACAATTAAAATAACGATAAATTAAAGAACTCTAAATTTCGCACAAGGAAATCGAATTTTTTTTTTTACTTCCTTCTTTATTTTTATATACCATATATATATATATACTGTGTTAGATTTTTTTTCCGCATTTATTCATGTATATATGTGTAATAGCTTTTCGCTGGATTAATTTATGAATTATTTAAGATCTCGAATTTGGATCGTTCATATTAAATACACGTCCTGCAGATGCATCGAGATTACGATTTACAGTTTACGGTTTATCAAACTATCTATGCAGCTGGTATTATCAACAGATTCCGTGACGTATATGCGCGTACTGATTAGGGTACACGTATATCTGTAGATAAAATGGTACTATCGGTAATAACGTGATGCAGTTTGATTAGGTATATATATACCCGATCATACAGATTAAAAAAATAAATAAATAAAAAAATGCATTATCTTCTAAAGTGCAGTTACTATATACGTATATAGTAACTGTATATATATCATATTCTCTCTCTTATTTACTAACAACGGTTTATAAATATATAAATATATATATATATATATATATATATATATATATATATATATATATATATATATATATATATATATATATATATATATACCTAACAGATATATTTATACATGAAAATGATTAATAATAATTATTTTGATATTACCATCTATTAATGCGGATTGCAGATTATTTATATGCATAGGGCATTTCGTGCCAAGTCAATCGAACTGTGACCCTGACCATTTTACATTTCGTTCATATTTTATCGAATGATATTAGTTCTCGTTTCGAAAAATCGTCAAGAAATTGCAATGAGAAATTTTTTTTCAGACAATTTTCTGTTTTTCAATTATTTGAGCCATCTTAAAAACATCGTTTTTCTTATTTTAGGAGAAAAAAAACGAAAATCATACGAATTTTATGATAAAGAAACGATGAAATGATATTGAGAACGAAGTGATAGTGAGATTCCGATTTTTTCCGATCTTTTATAAAGGGATTTCAATATTTTATATCAATAATTTAAATAACATAGGTAAATAGTTTTTTTTTTTTTTTCGCGGAAAGTTTTTTTCTCGTATTTTTTCGACAGTCGAGCGATCGCATGTTCGGCTAAATTCCGAATAAAAATTTCCTCAACCAAAGATTTCCTTCATTTTTCTTGAAACCATCGAAATAAAATATTGAAATCCTCCCAAAAAAACAAAAAAAAAAAAAACTAAAAAATACAAAATTTTTCTATATACTTAATTTTCGTATATAAATTGTTGCATTCGGTATTACATCGATATTAAACCGCTGATATATGGACCGAGATGCGAGTTTGATAATTGGAGAAAAAAACGTAAAAAAAGAGCCGAAAAAAAGGAGAAATAACGAATAGAAATGAAAGAAAAACCAACATAAAAGAAGAAAGCGTTGCAACGGAAAACGTACGTCATCGAGGGCTGACAATATTATGTGGCCGTCGCGGGTTCCTACGTCGGTTTGTTCGTTATCAGTCCAACGTTACGAACGAAGACTCGTAAAACAACAAAATGAAGTAGTAGCTTATTAAGGAGGCGGGTATAGAGTGGATAATTAGGTCGGAGCAAAAACACCGCAAACGCATACTGTAATACGTACACGCATACTTATATAATATATGTACATATGTATATATTAAATATATAGGTATACACATACCTGACTCATAGTTCATTTTCATAGACTGCAGTATTATATTTTTCATATACGTATGTGTGAATATAGGTATAGATTATTGGAATGTATAAATATATATATTTATACCGGGTGTCCCAGAAATGAATTTCCAAAATGAAAGGTGGCCTAGAGGAGGTCGAACTGAGTAAATTGACCCGAAGAACATGGGGTCTGCGAAGTCGCGTTCGCGAGATATCACAGGTTAAAAAATATCGCTTTGCGCCGCGATCGCGCGATCGCGGCGCAAAGCGATATTTTTTAACCTGTGATATCTCGCGAACGCGACTTCGCAGACCCCATGTTCTTCGGGTCAATTTACTCAGTTCGACCTCCTCTAGGCCACCTTTCATTTTGGAAATTCATTTCTGGGACACCCGGTATAACAATTAAACGATGATCCGTTTAGAATTTTAGTTCAAAATTAACGGCAAAGGAAACAGGAAATTATGTGAAATCGATAGAAAAATTATAATATCATGGATCAATGGATCAAAATTGTTGAAAAAAAGAAACAAAACAAAATCTGCAATTATTCTTCAATAGTTAATTATTGTATATAACACAAAAGTGTATGGAATGAGATTTGAAAATATCTATAGGTATGTCTGAAATGGGTTGTGAGTGCGATGCTAAAACAGATTTTTATCAGTTTCCTTAAAAATTGAAGAAAAAGTAAAAAATGCACTCGCGACGTTGTGGAATTATGGCAGTCATCTCCCATATAGCTATATGAATGTTTGAAAGACAAAAAAAAAAAAACTTTCTTGTCTTTTCGATTATATCCGCGGGCTTTTAGAAAAATAGAGAGAGAAAGGAAAAAAAAAAGGAGAAGAAGAGAATTTGAGTTGAGAAAGAAAGAAAGAATGAAAGTGAACGGAAGAAGAGGAAAATAAATGAAGGCAAAAAAAAAAAAAAAAGAGCATTCCTTTCTAAAATTTCTTTGAAACGTTTTAGCGACAATCGCAGTTTTTCATTTGCGCCGTTAATTCTAGGGAAAACTATATACATATAGTTATGTTTTCACCTTATCTTTAACAGTCGAAGTAGTCCGCGGCGCGCAACATTTTAGGGTACCTACGCAAGATTATGCGTGTGTTTGTGTGTGTTTCTGGTTTTCGTGAAAACAAGTAAACTCCTGAACTAAAGAAGAGAGGAAAACAAAAACGCCAAAAAAAAAGAGAGAAATCAAAAAACAAGAACAAAAAGGGCATGACCACGTCTTAACTTATACGGTAAAGGTCTCTGGATGCGAAAGAGAAGGTTAAAAAAAAAGGAAAATGGAAGAAAAAATGGAGAAAAAAATACGTAGCTAAAAGTCGTCAGTCTTTCCTACCTATATACCTATATACCAGTACATAAGCGACACGCAGATAACCGTTAAGACTTGAAAACACTTACACGACTAGCTTCCTCCATCCAGTTCGACTTAAAATATTTTGACAGACGAATTCCCGAGCGAACGACTAACGAAATTCTCCAACTTCTCTTGTATTATATACCTACACCTATATAAGCGGAACAGATAGCCACGGAATGGTCAACGCGGTTGACCACTGACTCTATTACGATTAGGTATAAATAATGTACACAATTTTTGTTTTTCAACCTCTGATTGAACAATTTTCAAAATAATTATCCAAGTAAAGAATAATTTCATTATTTTCTTTTTTTATTTCAATTTTTCCGAGTCTTGAACCCCACGAGGTTATAGTCGAGTACTATAACACGCTGCAGCCTTCGCACGCACGTAGCTCTAGGTATATAAGTTAAGTATTAAACCACGGTGCAACAGGTAGTAGATGTGTACATGTTTCTCGATCGTTACTCCCGGCATGGCATAGCGGAAGCTGTAGGGAGCACAAAGTGCAAGCACGTTCGTTGAAGGAAGGAGAGAGAAAAAGCTAATGAAAAAAAAAAAAAAACAGAAAAAAAGACCTCAGAAATAGAAGAAGAAGAAGAAGAAGAAAAATGTTATGGAAACAATACGCGACCGTCACCTATAACCGACTCGATTGTACACGAGGCACACATATGACGAGAGTTTCTATTATACCCCATATTACCATCTCCGGAAATGGGATAAAAAAAATTGTGTCAATAGTCGAAATTAGACAAAAGAAAAACCGTTGAAAAATTGGTCGATTTGTGATCGTAAGAAGAATTTGACAATTTTTTTTAGACCAAAATCTGTCGAGTCGATATATTACGGCGACGTAAAGTCGGGGATGAGTGGTCTGATTGTATTCAGGATACTTCGACTGCACTGCACGGTCGACGTGAAGACACGATCATAGAGCAAATGTTTGTTCTTCTGTTGGCCGGAGTGACTAAAGCAACAAACAAATATATATCGGGATCAGGACGAGAAGCTTTACGGGGGATGACTGGATGCCATAGATATTGCGGTGTCTTCAAGAACTAAGTTTCCATCGTATTATCGCGTTTCAGCTTTACACCCGATTCCTCGTATTTCCAAAACTATGCGATTTTTCTTTATTCTTTTTACTCTTTATTCTCACTCACCGCATTCGCGACACACATGGGATCTCTGCAACGTGCACCGCGGTGCAGCTAGGAGAACTTGCAATTACGACATTACGTCATCGTTCCATCTGCACACTATTGTTCGAAGGTTTCCTCGACCAACGTCTCTATACCAACGAACGAACTAGTACGCGGACAAAAGACTCGAAACCATTATTATACACGACAATACGAAATTTTTACCGTTCTTTTTGTAGAAAATAATCCTTCGAAGGAAACAGAATCTGAGAAAACTACGATCAAAAATGATACACTTTTCAAATCGGAAGTGAGATCGAGCTCAAAGGCTTATCGGCACATCTTCGCGACAGGAACAGTATCCTGTGCAGATTTTATATGAATTGGTTCAGCGGTTTGACCGGAATCCTGCTCACAAGAAATCGATGTCCTTTTCCAAAATATACTTGCGAAAATTTGCTTATTAAATGGTCTCGGGTATTTTTTCTCAATCCAACGTTTTTCCGATGACAAATATATGAATCACTCCGTTTACTAACGATCGTTCCTAAGTATATAAAAAAAAGAGAAAAGACACTCACCTTTCTGTAGCGTTTTTGCGCTGCGTGCTCTGGACGATGGGGTCCGGTTCGGTGATGGAAATAGTCATCGATAAGTTCGAGTCACAGAGAATCCAAATCTTGCAAATAGTAGATCGAGGCATTTGGCGAAGTATTCGTGATCGTTATCGGCGTATGTCGACGATTTTTCCCGAAACTCTTGAATCTTTCGATATTAACTTTCTTTACCGGATATGTGTTTATATTTTTGTCAAAAATCTTCAACAGTTCCGATGATCATAATTTTTTAAAAATCGTACCAATTATCGTGCGAAGGATGATGATGATGAGGAAGAGCTGCAGGGACGTAAAACTTCTTTAAACGCCGATCGTAGACTGCGAGACTATAAGTCAAGCTCACTCCTCCCTGCAGTGGTACTGATTTCATGAAATATGCAGTGATAATGCACCAACACTTCGACTTATGATATCTTGTACACATATGCACGAGGTTTCTATATCTCGGGGGGAAAACCTGCGTCGCAATTGCAGTTGGTGGGTGTGTAAACCTCCCGATATATCCTTATCTCATGAACATATAAAACGCGATAGAAATATAACCATCGGTTTCAGATTTTGCCAATTATAATTTATACATTTGTATATATGTAACAAGATTATTACATTTCCTCGATTTATCGCCTCCAAGATCGCTAATCGGTATAATCGATCGTTCTTTCATTTTTATCACAAAAAAAAATCGAAATAACTGATATCACTTTGCAAGTTTATCACGATATACTCGTCACAATTATGATCACTGAAACGAAACTATTCAACCAAAAAAAAAATAAAAAAATTTGAGAAATTAGTTCAGTCAAAACTATTCACCGGAGATGCATATTTTTGGCTTTTTATTTTTGACACTGTAGGCTAGGGATAGTGCAGATTGTTCGTAGCAGTTCCACGGACATTAATTAAACGATCCTTCTGTATCGTATATCAAATATCACAATACGAAGAATAACGCGCGAATTTGACTGCATGGTTTTATCGCACTTATACTGCAGCTTGCTGCAGCAATAGGTACTGAATGTTGAAACAAAGTGGGATGGTATTGGTTAATGAAATAACTAGGTATAGCTATTGCAATAGGCAGCTATAGCGAGCCGCATCAACTCGCTCACTGCTATCTCAGCAAATTCGATACCCCTTTGCGCATTTATATGCACATGCATTTATTTTCGTTTTTCTTTTTCTTTTGTTTGCATAATAAAACGCACAAACTGATCCCTGCGACCACCTCTTCAGATATGTACACCCAAGTATATGGTATATAGTACATACATATGTACCTGAAAAAAAATCAAAGCTCGTCGCGATTTCAGAGATAATCGAAAAGATTCATCGAAAGATACATTTCGTTGTTCAGGATTTAGGGAATTGACACAGATTCGAAATTTGTTGCGGTGTAATCGTGCTTTGTTTGTGCTTATCTGTGTATCGGCATGTAGAATGCCGATTTTTTACCATCGATATTGCACATACTAGGTCGATTATTCTTACTCGCGCTCGTGGCCTCATCGTCAAGGATTAATAGTAGGTAGGTAACAGAATCGTATAGACCGAGTACGAAGGTGTATTATGGAACGTACGTAATATAACGTAACTATACATACGTTTGTTGATTAGATTAGAAAATTATTTATCGTCGTCGTATGTATATGACTTTCCTATACCGACTTAACTTTCAATTATTTATACCCGTTATACCTATACGTAGGTATATATATATATATATATATATATATATATATATATATATATATATATATATATATATATATATATATATATATATATATATATATATATATATATATATATATATATATATATATATATATATATATATATATATATATATATATATATATATATATATATATATATATATATATATATATATATATATATATATATATATATATATATATATATATATATATATATATATATATATATATATATATATATATATATATATATATATATATATATATATATATATATATATATATATATATATATATATATATATATATATATATATATATATATATATATATATATATATATATACACATGTATAGGAAGTTTCACGTAAACTTGCAGTCATTCCAAAACGGTCCACTTTCTCGGAATTTATTTTATTTTTTTTCAACTTTTTCCAAGCGATATAGAGGATGAAGCAAAAATCATAAATTCGAAGAACAATTTTTTCTAGGTGACTAAAAAATTGACCAAATATATCTGGCAGAATATTGGGTAGAAAATTAATTTTTGACATCGTTTATTGTCAATTTTCAAACTCGAAAATAATTTTTAATTCATTATTTTTCAAAAACTTTCTGCTTAATTCTTTCAAATCGTTTCGCTTTTACCATTTTTTCCGTCTAAATTACCGATTTGTGGGATAATAGATTTCGGAAATGTCCTCCTTTCGTAAAATTTTGAAATAGAATGAAAATCTTGAAATACGGATTCGATTATTTCAACGGTATTATATCGCGCGGAAAAGTTTCAAACAAATCCGTGAGGTAGATCGTCGCTTCGAAATGACCAAATTTACGTGAAACTTACCAATTTTGTACAGGTATATTAATTTATATTTAATTTTATTGCGTATATTGTAGTTTCATATACTTAATAACGATTCTCTCTTTTTACCATCGGATGGATACACTGGGCTCAGCTGATAAACTGAAACTTAAACTTGAACTTACACTTAAACCGAAACTGAAACTGTAACTGAAACTGAAACTGGTCTGCTCTGGGTGTGCTTCTGCTCTACTCAATTCTACTCAAATGAGACGAGAGAGAAATTGAAAAAAAAAAAAAAAAAGAGAGAGAGAGAGAGAGATCGTCATACCACGCGTTCGTTTATACATCATTTACTACTTCGTCGAAGCACATGGTAGCCGTATATACGATCGTTGATAGGGTAATCTTTGTGGCAAAGATTAGCCAAGGCCGCGGAGATAAACCCGGCATTGTTACACGTATACCCTTCTCTCTTTCTCCTCTTCTCTTTCTCGCTCGTACATTATCTGACTTTAAGTTTTAGTCGCAGGTAAATATCATAATCGGATATGAGATTATAGTTTAATAAATATGAAACTGAAACCGAAATTGTAATGAAATCCGTCAATCTTCGATTCACAAATAAAGCAGGGCAAAAAATTTTGCTAATTTCGTGCGATAAGAATAGATTTTTTTTCGTTTTTGCAAATAGAATGAACGTCCTTATACATGAGGTAAAAAAAAAAAAAGAACTGTTCCAACTCTTTTTTACAACTTACGTCAAGCCAGCTGAACGCGAATGGAACGAACCCCCCCGCCAATTGATAAGAGAAAAAGGCCGTTGCCTTTTACAGGAGCTGGGCGGTACGTTATGGAACGGAAACCAGGGAGCGGAGGACGAAGTCACGCGTCCGCGTCCGGATGACGTTTAGTTCGTATATGCGGGTTCCGTAATCGCGCTGCCCAGGAGCTCGCCTAATCGTGTTCTTACTATTTTTTTTTTACTTTTCTTTCCTTTATTTCGGAGACGGATGCCGGCCGATTTATTACTTTTTTCTTCTCGTTTATAGTTTCGTTCTCTTTCTTTTCTTTTCCCTTCTTATACATATACCTAAAAACCGATTACATATGTATATGAGCACAATTTCGAAAATCTAACTGTACTTATTAATTTTCGAAAAGTTCAGATACTTTATGATTCCATTAAGTATACATACATATATATATGTATAACTTTGAGAATAGTCGATTAGCACTATTTTACATTCACGTATATTCAAAGGGGGTGTAAAATTTTCAAATAAACCATATTGAAACTGTTTCTCCGGGCTTTCCGACTCCTGCAATTAGTATAAACTGTCAAGTCTATAGTAAATTCGATTATTCTCTCGTAACGTTCGACAGTTCAACAATGAAAATACTAATTACAGTTTAACTACGGATTGTAAATTAGTGGGCTGACCTGAAGCTTGCAGCGAGACGTATGTATGTACATACATACCTAAGTAGGTATGTACTATAAAGTCAGAATCCGAAGAAGTTATATGCAGTGTAGAAAAAAAATTTTTACCACATGTAAGTGCTGCATCAGCGGTCGGTTATTTTCGTGCAAATTTTGTATATAAAAATTCAAGTGGTTATATATACTTACGGTAGTATATATGGATTTAGGTGTACATATATACGTACGTATTTACAGTACGTTAAGAGAGGCAAAACTAATTTCCCTTGTTAGTTTCTTCGTCCCCGAGGAATCGAAACCCGCCCAGAAATACGCCCATCCATCCACGTGCGGTTATCTCTTCGACGCAGCTGAGGAAACGTGCGGCTTATAATGCGTATACCTCTGGTATATGTACACATAGTACATACACGTATATATATTTATATATATAGACCCTATACATAGGTATTAAAATTCTAGAAAATGGAAAAAAAAAGAAGACAGGAAAAAAACTTGTATCTATGTAAACGGTATACGTATACCCTATATACATATACATATATAACCACGGTTGTAAATATTATATATATATAATAATTTTGAAAAAATATAAAAATCTTTATACCCTCCTCTTCGTGAAACGAGCCAAATAAGTTCTTCTTCTTCTTCGATTCGTTCTTTTATACTGTTCTTTCGAGCCGTTCGTCTGTTTTCAAAAATTCGAAAAAACTGATGAAAGCAAAAAAAAATTAAAAAAAATACATATATATGTGTATATAGGTGCGTACCTCGATAGGTCATAACTCATAACGATCGGGGTGAATGTCGTATGAAAAACATGCGAGATTAATTAAAACTTGATTATGTATAAATTTTAATTAATCGACTATGTATGTGTGTGTCTGTATGTGTGTTTCGCATATATATGTTATATTAATAGTTATTGCATTCACGTTCGTGATTTATTTCAACATAATTATTAAGAGTGTGTATTATGTATGTGTATGTATAAAACTGCGGTAAAGTGTATATAATATACACACACACACATGCATGTGAGATATAGAAAAATTTATTAAGAATGCGTGAACATGCGCAATTGGAGAAAGAGAAGGAGAAAGAGGAAAGGAGAGAATAATATAATAAATAAACGAATAGAGGAGGAGAGTAGGAGGAAAAATGTGGAAAAAAAGAACGCAAAATAATAATTATACTATGTATGTATAATATGTACATACCTATATATATATAAAAAAAGAAAATGAAAATGAAATGTAAAAAAAAAATGAAACTTCGAGTAACAAACAGCGATGGATTATTTTACGATTTCCATAAGGAAATGTCGCGGTGCACTTATAATACCTGTAACGATCATTCTTCATATTGCGAACTATATGCGAGGATATATTAAGGTGCGGTGAGAGCCCGATTAATTCAGGAGTAAAGATTTTCAGTGCCGTTTGAAATCCGATGGCTGAAGATCGACATATCGCGGATTTGAGAAACAGAGAAGCTAAACAAACAAACAAACAAAAAATAAATAAAAAATTGATGCGAATATCATCGAAAATCGACGATTTTAGAATCGTGCATGATTAAAAATTACCTATTCCTTGTTAAAAAAGTACCTACTTCTTGTATCACCTTGTGTATTATACTGTAGGCGTAGGTATAGAACGCACAGTCCGAGGAACGGCTGATTTAGTGATTTTACGGTGTGACGCATAAAACAATGCAACTAGGTTACCGCCGTTCGTATAGTACTGCACAGTGCAGTGCAGTGCTGCACTGCAGTGCCGGTCGGGCAGGAGAAGTAATCTGCGTACGAATGTATGTATGTGGGTATATACCTAGGCTATGTATATACTGTAGTCAGGTACCTAAACATACTCACGTATGTGGTTCGCGTACTTAAAACAACCGGGTATATAGGTACATACATACATACGTATATAGAAACCTGCAGAGACCGTAATACAGGGAATGCAAAAACATACGAAATAAAAAGAGAAAATAATTTTTATGCAATATTATCTATATGTCATTCTTAATTTGGTCATATTCGAATTTTAATGCTCCTATATACTGACCAAAGAATTCTCTTCAATTAATACATGCAAGAAAATGTATCCGCGCAAAGCCCCGGGTTCGTAGAGCAATTCTATAAGTTATACTGACCCAAAGACGAAGAATAATTCGCATTTTGATTCTTGTTGTTTTTTTTTTTTTTTGTACTATTACAGTATCGTCACAAAAATTCGTGTTTCATTAAGGGGACCAGTACAGCTTGGTTCTGGAAACTTGGAGTACTCCAAAATGTATTTATTTGTCAGCCAAAGTTTATTTCACATCAAAATAAAAAAAAATTTTCTTTGAAAATCTTTGTCGTAAGGTTTTAGGCACATCGTTGTTCCGATTAAGGTCGTTAACGGCTCATTTTGTTCAGAAAAGAAATCCTCATCATGTGAACGAGGGAATTTTCTTACAATTTCGTATTGGCCAAGTTATTTGCAAATTAGTGGCCTAAATATTGGAAATTTTGGATAATTGACCGTAACTTTTCATATGAATTTTTTTTTACCGATCCCTACGTTCGTAAGATGTAGAATTGCTGTCTGAAGAAAGCAAGACCTTGAGAGGTTGAATTGGACCAACGATCTGCCTGAAACCTTACGACAAAGTTTTTCGAAGAAAATGTTTTGTTTATGTGAAATAAGCTTTGGTTGACAAATAAATAAATTTTGGAGTACTCCAAATTTCCCAAACCAAGCTGTACTGGTCCCCTTAATACGAAAGGTTTCGAACAAATAACTTAGTTCTGTGAACTTAGAACTGAATAGATTCTGGATTTGATCTGTCCAGTAGTTTTTGAGATATTCGAAGAACAAAATGTTAAAAAAAAAATAATTTAATCGACGATATCTCGAGAAAGGATCGACGGATTCCAATGAAAATTGGTATCTCATGGTTTTCTGAACCGTTGATCACGAATATAAGGACAGATTTCTTCAAACCCCTCTCATCTAAAAATTGCCTACCAATAATTATTTCAGGAAATCTTCATACATGTTGTTTTTTTGTTTCCTTGAAAGATTTGGGCGGGAAGTTTTAGGTTTGGCCCATGATCGTGGTCAACCGATTTACCTGCTTGTTTGTATCGATTCTGGAGACATTAAAATCCGAACTCGACCGATAAATTATTAAGGATCATCCTGATGTATAGTATATTTTCCATACATGTTGAAACATGTAAAAGAGTTATTCTCTCCGAGCTAGATGATGCCATCTCCAAGTCAATTATCGAGGGAACGATGATCGTTTCATGTATAGTATTGTTGTTTTACAACATATTTTTTTTTTTTTTTCTAATCTTTTTTCTTTCTCTCCCAAGTAATTTATTTATTTATTTATTTCTTCCTTTCTCTCGATTCCCCCCTTGCTTTAATTGCGATCGCTATATTTAAAATCGATACACATATATTATTATTATACCATACAGTAGTACAATAAATTTATAGAGGAATATTCCATCGGGAGAATCAATACCCTCGGAATGATTGATAACGCGATGTAGGTATACATATATATTTATATATGTATATATGTATGTATGGACATGTATAATTATTCTTACAGGGAAAACTTACTGCGACGATCAACTATACATATATTTATATATTCATATATATATGACTAATAAATTATGTAAACTATTACTATTTTATACATATTATATATATATAGTATGTGTATACGCGACGGAATTTTCCCCCAATTCAATCTCATTTACTCCCCTTTAATTACTAATATTATTATTATTATTACGTCTTTGTACAACACAATGCAATATATATGCATCATACTATGCATATATATCGATATTTAATTTCGTTATTAACACTACAAAATTCTGGGTATAAAGCTTAAGGTCCGAAAAGAACAAAGAATATACATATTATACATACATACATATAAGTATATACATATATAGTATAAAAGACACTGGATTCGTTTTAATATTATTATTATTATTATTCTTATTATTATTCATCTTTATTTTCTTCTATCAACGACATAAAATACAATAACGAGGCAAATATTTGACCATAATTTTCATTTTTTTTTAAATCTTTTTTTTTTGACTGTACATATTACACCCGCTATATATATATATATATATATATATACCCACGCGTGTAATATGGGTGCAGAAAGAGAAAAAAAAAATCCCTTCAGGTAGGTAATAAGGTATACGTATAATAAATATTTTTATATATAACGACAGGATCAGTTTTCCATATTTTAGAGAAATAACAGTCTTTCTCTTGAATTATATTTATATAGTTTTTTTTTTCTTTTCTTTTCTTTCTCTTCCGAATTCGAGCACAACTGCAGTCGAAACTTTTAAGAATAAGTCCCAAGAACAATGATAACAATAATAATAACAATTATTATTATTATTGTTATTAATATTATTATTATTATTATTATTATTATTATTATTATTATTCTTGTTAGTTTTGTTATCGGACTGGCCCAGGAGTCCGGCAGCAAATAAAACCGGATGTCCGCCCGCGGCTCGCAGGATATTACGTCACCATCCATAGCCCATAGCCCATAGAAGGGGCGCAGTTTAGTTATTAGGTATATATATGTATGTATATATATACATATAACTGTATATACATTATATACATGTGGAGTGTAAAGGTAGGTATGTATGTATGTATGTATGTACGTACCGTCACCCGGTCCCCAACATATATATAACAGTGCAAACATTAAAACACCCGCGTCTTAAGCTAGAACACGGAGACACATTCCTTACTTGATGATGTGGTCCCAGAGCTATACCTATATGTATAGTTATAGCCTGGCATGGGGACTCTCTTGAGGAGGGACTAGAGGGAAAGCAAAATTCAGGCATGAAAAAAAATAAATAAATAAATAAATAAAAATAATTGGAAATATTTTCTTTTTCATTTCTTTTTTTGTTTTTTTTTTTTCAAATTCTGTCTCTTCCGTCAGTCTCCTCCTGATTTTTTTTGTTTCTTCTTTCATTTATTTCTTTATAGATAAAAAAAAAAAAAAAAAAAAAAAACGATTGGAAAATCGCATTACTGTGAGATTTTCGAGGGAAAAAGTGACTTTTGAATTTTGGAAAGCTACTATAATAGCTGCTATATATACCTGTACCTAACGCGTTAACTATAGCTTATAACTCGGGATATTTTGTGTTATTGTTTTTGGGGGATGAAGTATTTTTCAAAAAAATAGTAAAAATAGAAGAAAAGAAAAAACAAAAAAAAAAACGGTTTCCTTGACATTTCTGTATATACATGCATTTTTATTTACATATATATGTATAAGTATAAATGTAACTGGTTCTGGCCTCTATTTAGGTCTATGTATACGCACTTTGTGTATATATTTATATGTGTATATGTGTGTGTACCTGCCAGAGAGCAAACAGTACGTGCTTATTGTAAGGCAGAAAAATTTACTATTCTTTACTCCAGGAATGAAATTTCAAACTATATACTATGTACCAGGATACTATATACCCACTATTACCTACCGGAGTCAGGGTAAGACAATGGCGAATAATAATAATAATGATAATAATAATAATAACAATATCAATAATAAAATGAAATTTTACTTCTTACCTCGTTTTATATATTTATTTTAGTATTCTAATTTTTATTTTTTTTTTTGCTTTCACTTTTACTTATTTTTTTTATTTTTTTTATTTTCTTTTTGTTTTTTGTAAGTACATACATACATGCGTATATACATATTATATATATAAATATGTATATAATTATTATCTTGGACGGAAATTAATAGCCACGTGACGCAGTAGCGGCTCGTACATTATATGTATGTATATGTATACGTATATAATTCTGGTTGTTGTTTTTTTTTTTCCTGTTTTTTTTTTTTTTTTTTTATGTTCTCTTTTCTTTTTATTTATTTTCTTTCTTTTTTGTGGTGGTGGACATGCGGCCAAGACAAGTGGCTTGTGAAACAAGTCACAGTATATATATGGAGGAGCTGAGAGAGACTTACTTAATTAGACCAACTAACAATAGAACGTTATCTTCGATGCCAATGTTTATCTTTCGTCATTTTTCTTTTCCCTATATATATAGTATATATATATATATATATATATATATATATATATTATTCTCTTTTTCTTTTTTTTTTGTTCATTCCTTTCTTTCTTTCTTTCTTTCTCTCCTTCTTTCATTCCTCCGTTTTTTTTTTTTTTTGTTTTTTTTCTTCTCAAGATAGTAATAAAAAATGACTTGTACTTTATAAACGAGTATACGAGATAACTACTAAAAAATGTGTGAAAAAAAAAAAATCTGAAACGAAATAATGAAAGGGAAAAAAAAATAAAAAATGAACGGTAACGATATATTTGAAGGACCTCTGTAATATACCCTAACCGGCGCGTAGCGGTATATAGAGCAATAACTAATAACGTAGTAAAAATTGAGTTTTAGTAGATTTTTAGTTTCCGATTAGTGGACCGAAGTGGCGCATTAACTACTCCGGACGTTTTTTTATTTCATTTCATTTATTTTTTCCAAATCGTCCGTAACTTAATTAAACTAAGTATACGGTTTATATAGGCATATATACATATATGTATTTACCTATATGTACTAGGAACAAAAAAAATAAAATAAAAGCCACCGAAAAATTTTAGTTCGAGATAGAAATAAATATACCTAAATATATTGTATATTATAGGTATATATATATATGTATATAGAGAGAAATGTGGAAAAGTCTTAACTGCAGCATGAGGAGTTTAGATGGAGTGTAGAAGGTCAACGGGGGTGATTTCGGGTCTTGGGATTTTAGTTTGCCCGGTTATATATATGGGCTGTAAATCAGAACACGGTACCCACGGGGTTATAAGGCCGACAGTCTACGTAATGGAGTTTAGCTATATAGGAAAAATCTATATGTATATTGTTACACATATAGGTATATGTATACATACACAAGCTGTTACGTTTTCATCTCGGAATACAGAAAAACCACCACTCGATACCTACCTTATTAGTTCTCGACTCTTATATACATATAATTTTATGTCACTATACATATATATGTATAACCGATTTTTCTTCTCGTTTTTTTTTGTTTTTTTGTCTCTAAAACGCGTAAAAAACGTTTTCGAAGTCAACCCTTCATAATTGGCATCAAGATTTATGCGTTCATTATTATACATATATATATTACCTCGCTCCTGGGCTGGTTTGGATATAGAAAAAATAATTACGATCAAAGTATACATATATATATATATATAATTACGAGTAAAATCATCATTTTTAATTTTCGTTTTTCTTCTTCTTCATTTTTTTTCATATTTTTTGCACGGTTTTTCATTATTTTAGTCGAAAGTACGATAAATCGATAGTCCGATTAGCTGTTTTAGCTGTGAAATTATAAATATTGAGAAAATTTCGTAGACCGAGATGCTGCAGTTTATGTCTGAAAAAAGAAAAAGAAAAGAAAAAAAAGGACCTGCTGCAGTAACACTTCGACGGATATCTGTTAGACTTTGGTTCGTGCCTCGTTAATATATTGCCCGAAGAAGGTTATTATTATGCGTTTTCTCCGCAAGTTTTTGGGTGTCTATTTTTTTTTTTTTTTCTTTAAACGATCCTCGAAGTTGTACGTATATGATACAAGCTCTGTGGAGAAAAAAAAAAACGACGAGAAGAAGAGAAGAAAAAAAAAAAAAAAAATGAAAAACCACACCGGCCGATTCGGCACTTGTCACCGATACTTATAACGCCCCCGCTGCGGTTGTGTGTTTCTCTTAGTTTCGGACATGGAAAAATATCAAATTACGACGCGCTGTCTGGTTTGCGTTTTTCGCGGCCGGCACGACTCAATACCGCCTGATCTCTCCGGAGACATCGAAAATAATTATGAAAAAAAAATTAAAAAACCAAAGAAAAAAAAAAGAAGAAGGGACGAAAATATGTCGAAATTTAGAAAATCGGGGAGAAGCGAGAAAGAGAGAACTTTTGGAAACACGCGACTTATGTCTCTTGTCAAAATATTAAATATTCTCAAGCCCGATGGTGTTATAATCTCGGACTTTGATCTATGCCTGTGGGATCATATGGGGACGCGCGGTAGAGAGTCGAATTTCTAATTAACGTTTGTGTAATAATTAGGAGTGAAATTGGATATTAAAAAAAGTTTGAATGGGGGTTTTCAGATTAAGAGTGAAAAACAAAAAAACGATTAATATATTAGGTAGGTATATAAACGTAAGAGAATTTTCTTTTGGGAAATAATCCGCTAAAATCCGCTAAAATCTATATCGGAGCGATTATCCTGAGATTTTCTCCCGTACATATACGATATATTTAGGGAAACGATGAAACGAGGAAAAAGAAACGAGGTAGGATGTAGAAAGAGAAGGTGAGAAAACGCAAACAACGCGCCGCTTCACCTGAAACCGAAGAAAAAAAAAAATAGAAAAAGATTCTCTACACTGACGAAATGGCAAATATTTTTCGTCGCCGAAACATCACGGGCGAGGGACGCGACCGCGACGGTCCTCCAACTTCCGGTACCTGGACCTCCTATACGCCAGGACCTACAGGACCAAGTTTATGACACCTAGTCTACCCTGGGCATTGTTTCTTCCTGGCATGCCTGCTAATAACCCTGGCGAGCTGAAGTACCGGCTTTTATACTCTCTATATTTGATATTTACACTGGCTAGGGAATACCGCTTATAACGAGAACTCTGTTCCCTCCCCGTTAGTCGACAACGTCACCAAAACTATCAAAAGACATTCCCCGGCCTGTTTCCCTAAAAAATATTTTATAATTGAGACATTTGCTTTCGGGAAAAAGAACCTGAAGAGATTCCGAGTCGTTTTGAGAAAGAAAGTAAGAAAAAAAAAATGGCCTGTTTTTCCTAAAGAAGAATCAATTTCGTATATTCTTCATCTTGTATTTTTAGAAGTAGAAGAAGAAGAAGAAAAGACAGAAAATTTTGTGAGACGAATTTTGATTAATTATTGTATACGGGAAAGTTGGAAAAAAATGTTTGCTTATATATATACCAAACTTGAGGTCTTATATTAATTATTACCAGACAGACGGATGAACTGAGACAAATGGGGGTTAGTGACCATTTTCATATACTTAAATATACCTACCGACTATAAGCGTAAACAAATCTCCAAGAGCCATAAGCATCCGTTGATCGAAATACGACGTGCTATAACATTTGGCCCCTAGTTTTACTTACGGCACTTATATATAAAATCGGTTATATAAACTGGTAATAGGTATAGAAAAAAAAATAAGAAGAAGAAACATGAAATAATGAGTCTTTAAGTGCGATTAATATAAACCATCGATTACGGATCTATAATTCGATGAAAATCATCTGAAACAAGAGGAAGAAAAATACCGAAAATTCTTCCAATGAGTAGAAAAAGAGAGAGAATTTATTTTATTTTATTTTATTTTTTTTTTTGCAAATTAGGAACAGGAGTTCCTAAAACGTTTAGATTACGGAGATAACCCATCTCGGAGCTATGAGTGAAAGTATAGCTACCCTAGAAGGACTGCGATAACTTCCTGTCTACGCCCAAGCACTAAAACTTGAACTATTGACGTTCAAATTTTAGTCATTTTTGTCTGTACTTCTGCTACTAGGTATATATGTAAGTAAATGTATATGTACTTAAACTATTCACTGATTCATCACGACCAAGCATTGCAGAGTTTTGTATAATCACGTGCCCCTCTCGACTATACACAGTCACGTCAATGTCCAATACAGTGAATCATCGCGTATAGCCATGTACAGAACAATCTGAATAGTAGGTACTACTCCTTGTTCAATTTTACTTTATTCTAATATATAAAATCAGTGAACGACGTCGTATTTTTTTAATAGACAGAATTTTATACCGGCTCCTAATTGTACCGATTTGTTTCAAAATATGCCGTGCAAAGAATTCAACTTTTTGTGATAGTAGGGTAAACTCGTAAGGAGACAGACAGATTTTGCAGTAGATATGACCGCGAATCGCGTCATTCCGATTTTATAGCAAAAAATAAAAGAAAAATAAAAGAAGCAAATTTTTTTTTTCTTCACAGAAAGAGCCTATATATAATACTGTATATAATGTATATAAAATAAACGATAATGTATAATATTAACTCGCGTTATTCGAATCGTGGAATATTTGTCAGACATATATTATATACATACATTTTCTGGGGGATGTCTGGTACAAAGTTCGTAATGGGTCGTTAGAGTTCAGCTTATAAACGTTTCTCGCACTCCGTCTCTCTCTCTCTCACTCTCTCGTAAACTAACTAACTAACTAACTAACTAACACAGGGAAAATTCGAGAACTGTATTAAACTTGACGTCAATACATCATATTTCATATTTATAGGCACATTATAGTTATAAACAAAACATTCGATGGAAATTTAAAGATCTTTATAACTTTATAAGAAGATTTTGAAGAGGCAGATACTCAACCGCTCATATATCCGTTGGATAAATCCACGTATCGATTTCATTCGATCATTGTTTTTTTTTTTTTTTGTCTTAATTTTGTTTTCTTGACTAATAGTTATTCACCTTTTGCCTCCAGCTATGTCGCTGATATTGTAAGTAGGCATTATATATTATATACATGTGTACACAATATTATTGCAATGGGTTAACAATTATTATAGTTATACCAGCTTTGCAAAAACATGAAAATAACATTCCGTGTATCTGATAACGTCGAACTAATATAAGTAACAACGCAATAGCAAATATGGCGGACGATGCATCTCGCATATTATTATTATAAATATATACGTTGTACACTGTGTGCAGTGCGGCTGAAACGATTGCTATTCGAACTGTACTCCGGTACATTATAATGAAATGCATAGGAAATTTTTGAAATTTTAAGAAAACTATTCTAAAATTATAATTGTCATTTAGAGGTGAACCAATTTTTTATTTTATTTTTTTTGTTTTCTCAAATTTTACTATATATGAGACATTCTACAAATAGTGTCGTGGGTTTTGGGCCTCAAAATTTCGATTTCAAATTTTCGTTTATATTTTGTTAAACACATCAAAATGAATAGACTGTAAAAGTTTGAGACCTTTTGCTACGTAAGTAACAGAGAAACACCTATTTTTGCGTTTTTCTCATTTCTTTTGTTTTTGAGGTGTTTCCTCCGACTGAAAAAATATACGGTACATCGGTATCACTATTTTCCATCGGAAATTTTCTGGATTTAAAAAAAAAAAATATTTTCAACATTTTAAATTTGAATTTTCACTATGAATCATGAGTTTAAAAGTCAAAAAGTGAAAAATGACAGCGTTCCCCAAATTTTTTTTGATTTTTTATTTTTGTTTCGAAAAGCTGAGACAATTTTACATGAAATCCATGCATAAAAAACCCGGGCACCGCGGGTCCGACGATTAAAAAAAAAAAATGTAAGACAATCGCTTTATTGCAACTGTTTTAATCGTCGAACCCACAGTGCCCGGGCTTTTTTTATGCATGGATTTCATGTAAAATTGTCTCAGCTTTTCAAAACAAAAATCAAAAATGGAAAAAAAAATTTGGGGAACGCTGTCATTTTTCACTTTTTGACTTTAAAACTCACGATTCGTAGTGAAAATTCAAATTTAAAATTTTGAAAATATTTTTTTTTTTTAAATTCAGAAAATTTCCGATGGAAAATAGTGATACCGATGTACCGTATATTTTTTCAGTCAGAGGAAAACCTTGAAAACAAAAGAAATTAGAAAAATGCAAAAATAGGTGTTTCTCTGTTACTTACGTAGCAAAAGGTCTCAAACTTTTGCAGTCTATTCATTTTGATCTGTTCAACAAAATATAAACGAAAATTTGCAATCGAAATTTTGAGGCACAAAACCCATGACACTATTTGTGGAATGTCTCATATATATGTAACAAAATTGACCCGGAGTAAAGATTTTTTTTTTGTATCCGAAAATCAAACTCATTTAATATCATTATCTAGTTCGCTCCGAAGTTACATCGATATGTAAAATGTTTCGTAAAAATTTGACGAAGTTTTGATTAACGATGTGACCTTCACGGTCAGTTACGAGAACCTTTTTTTTTCGCGATGGAATTAATAATAATCTAACAAAGTTCGAAGTAGCAAAAACAGAAATAAAAAATTTGAAATAATTATAACAATAACCGTATCGAAAAATTCTGTGACAAAAAAAGATAGAAAAAATTGAGTCGGTATAGTAGATATAATTTTCTTACAATAGATGTGAAACAGTAAGAGACAAAAAAAGAAAGAAAATAATTTCAAACAAGCGTAAAATCGTAAGACTCGTACACTAATAAAGCTTATCGTGTTCATTGAGCTGAATTTTCCGGTTCTTCCGTATGCTGCAGGCTATGATATAGTATACGTAATAAACACAGTCTATCATAGCTATAATGGAATGCGGATTATCGTAAGGTGCGGAGAAGACCCGCGAGATAACTCCCGTCGTATTATAATATATGCAGATATCACACATTGTGGCTCGTATCGCGGTCGCGTGCCGTCTCCTATCACTAACGTATCACCGTATCGCTTCTATATCGTGGTTATCATCCTTGGATAGCCCCCTGCGGTGTTACTACGCGCGATATGACCAGCCCAGGCCACACATTAACACTTCGCCAAAGTTTTAGGACTATGATCTCAAGCGGTTTGATTCCAGGTACCGCGCAGGGCCCCCTTCTCTGCCCATCAAATCCCTATATACAAATGAAAAATGAATGGATAAATAAAATGATGATCATATATTCATTCACGGATGATATCGACAATCGATTAATTGATCGGGAATATTTACTCTTGAAAGAAGAAAAAGGAGAAAAAAAAAAAAACAGCACTGGGGCAAATAGCGACAGATTATACCAGCTCCTATCGCAAACCGCTCCGGGATGAATGGACTTGGAGATTGCACTATCACTATTTCTACTCCAAAGCTATCATAGCGCGTATAGCGTACAGTAATCAATGTACACGTTCATTTACGTTTCGACTAAACACTCGAGTGTCTCTGCAGTGCGTAAATTTCAAGGAGTAAGACAACGCGATCTACGCGGTTTTTTGATACTCGTAGATCATTCTTTTTTTTTTTTTTTTTTTCTGTCTCGTCAATTTTCTGTCCCTAAAAACGTTTTTTTTTCATAAATTTTACCGCACACTATAACCGACCCAAAGTGCTGATGTTTATTCTTTAAAGTTACAACGTTGGATGGCTGCTGCTGCTCGCTCAGGTAAGGTCCTCCGTCCTCGTGCACACCTGGCCTAAGGTCTTATCAGAAATAGGCGTTCACGCATATGCACGGTGGCCTGACCTGCCTACCTCATCGTATACGAGTATAATAAATACGTGTACAATGGTAGGCCCTGTTCTCCTCGCTTAAGGTATAACGTTGAAGTAATTTTTCATTATTTTGTTACTTGGAAGAGACAAAAAAACTTTTTTTTCTCAACCTATCTTGATGAGTTCAACCATATCACGATCGATTCATCATTGCGTGATTTTTTGAGATCTCATGAGATCGTGCTAGCTACCTCATAATCGAGTCTATACAGTCCAGTTATTAATTCCGATTTATTTAGAAGCGAGAAACGATTATTAATATAATTTAACGATCGCCTTAGTACCGAGGATTTATTATAGCCGATGTTGAGCTGCAGTAGTATATAGGTATGTATTATAATTATATATATATTTGAGATAAAGAGATCATTGAAACTTCTTGAAATCTGATGATGATATACAAATATTTTATTATCGGCGTATATATACATATATATATATATATATATATATATATATATATATATATATATATATATATATATATATATATATATATATATATATATATATATATATGTATATGGTTTATATTACTATAGACGTTCTTCTGCTGGTCATGGACGACAGAGAACGTTTTTGTGACTAGCACAGCTTAGATAAACTCGGGGGAGACCTTTGACCTGTGCGAACAAAACCTCTTCCGTTCGTATACGTATATTAAATATGACTTTTACTCTTCGTATATACCACATACGATACTTGATACTAGTATATAATAAGAGAAGCTCCGAAACCGCATATATATAAATTATATACCGTATTTCATTCGACAGAAAATATTTCCGTAAAAATTATATATGAGCAGACAAGAACGGAAAAGAAAAAAAAAAAAAAGTTATTTGAAAGTCGAATTTTGATATCTGTATAAAAAGAAAGTCATTTTTTTTCTTCTTTCTTTTGGTTATCATTATTATTATTATTTATAATCAGAAGTTTTTATAAAGTGAAGATTTTATTTACTCGTTTTTTTTTTTTTTTTTTTTCTTCTCATTTTGAATCGATCTTTGACCCTCTAATTACGTCATTTAATCGCCACTGATCGTCGAATTAGCTTCGTTTCTCAATTAGACAATGAATAAAAATTTTTCTTTTTATTCCTTTTGATAAATTTTTTTACGTAGAATATGGTAAACGATTTGGATGGATTATTTTCGAACGTTTTATTTTTTACTTTTCTTATTTTTTTCATGATCATTCAATATTGACGACGATGAAGAAGAAAATTCAAAGTCAATGAGTATAATTATAATAATAATAATAATAATGAATGATTAATTTCGTGTGTAAACGATATTATTGCAAGAATCGATTTGCGCGTTAATTAACTCGTGTTTCACTTATAATAATCTTGTAATAAAAATATTGTTCGACACGCGGGTTGTTTTAAATATTTCAAATTTATAGCGACCGAGATAAGAGCGAGTGGACGAGTCTCTATATACTGAAAAGAAACAAAAAAATCTCCACCGCAGCCATGTTGCCTTAAATACTTATTTTTTTTTGTTTTTTTTGTTGTCAAAACTGAAAGGCGGCGTTAGACGTAATTTGGAAAACCACCGAAATATACCGAAAATAAATATACCCACCTATACCTTATACTTAAAATAAAATATACGCTATGCAATTTTATACGGCCAGTATATACATATATATATACTATATGTATATAGCTATCTCGTTAGGGTCAACTTCTAGTGGGCGTTTCTCTCCGCACTTTACTACTCCGAGCCTCTCTTCCGCCTGTCTGCAGTACATATATATGTATATACATATATATGCAGAAAAACAATAATCACGTCTACTGCATGGGTTTAAGGTATATATATATATATATATATATATATATATATATATATATATATATATATATATATATATATATATATATATATATATATATATATATATATATATATATATATATATATATATATATATATATATATATATATATATATATATATATATATATATATATATATATATATATATATATATATATATATATATATATATATATACCATACTGCAACAAGAGTGCTGCAGTTATAGATAACGAAGATCACAAATGTTTGTTTGGGTTTTGTTAAAATCTGTGAACTGTGATCAAATAACATATATACCTACCTACTATAGTATATAATATAGGTATATACTCGTATATTGGTCAAAAGGTTGACAGCTCTGAGAATATATATGTATATACATATATATATATATATATATATATATATATATATATATATATATATATATATATATATATATATATATATATATATATATATATATATATATATATATATATATATATATATATATATATATTTATGAGGAAAAATAATAAAATAATATATAAGTATAATTTATATACTTAATTAGTTTTTATTGTATCGATGTGAAAATATATTTATGTATGTACTTTGTTGTACAATTTGAGTCTGTATATAGATCTCAATAATACAGTCTGCAACGTGGACATTTATATACATGTATATACCTATACATATCGATCGTCTCCGTCGCAATAATATTTCAGAAAGTTGTAATATAATGAGAAATAAGATAAATCGTCGACGAACCTGACCTCGCCAAATTGATTAGCGAAGTTGCAATGTCAATAAAGTCGGATCAATGTTAAACGCTTTTTTGATCAAAGATATAGGTGTTCACGTATACGTATATGTACAGTAAATACATACATATACATATATACATACGTACGTACACGTAACGATCCCTGATTCGTTCAATGTATAATGTAACATATACTTGGCGCGAGACTCTACCGAGTCTCTTGATCAAACGCAATTTCTATTGCTCATTCTTTATTCTCTTTTTCTGAATACGATATATGATTATTATTATTATTATTGATAATCTATCAAAAATGAATGAATATAAATTAGAAAAAAATATATATGTATATATAAATATTATATATACATAACTTCGTGAGTATTGAACGTTACAAAAAATAAAAAAATAAATAAGTGGGCAGCTGACTCGAGGCGACTATAATAACGGACTACGGGAATATTATAGCAATTAAAAATAATATTTTTATCTTCGAGAAAGACCGCGCTCTGGTATAACAACACGCGGACCAAAACCCTCCGACATACGTACAACTTGGTGGCAGGACTTGTGAGTATATATGTGTATAGGCAGCGGCGGTTTGTACACGCCATGAAGAAGATAAGGCTATTTTTGTATCATACTGGATAGCAACAGTTCTCTCTTGGGGCCTTTGGGGTAGCGAACTGCTTGCATGGGCTCGGTCGACCATACCGATCCATGTATAAGTATAATACATATGTATGTACGTACATACATACGTCTGATGCAATTATGCATATGAAATATATTAAATACTATAATCTCATATATATACAGTACGATGATTTAAAACAATAAAGTTAAGACGAACCAGCCGCAAGACCATCGCGGTTTACTGATTTGCTATTGTTATTCTTCTTCTTCTGCTTCGTCTTCTTCTTCATCTTACTAATCAAATATATACGAGACAGGGAATTCCCAACAACTCACTCGTTATCCTGCTGCACTTTATATTGCACCACACACTTGTGAGAGAAGAGACGACTCTTCCCCCCGGCCGTGTATTATTTGTTTAAAAGATATTAACTACTCGTTAAAATTTAAAGCTCGATTCATAAATGACATTAAATATTGTAAACCGAGCATTCGTTATCCGCAAGGTTATCGAAGCCTTTGAAGAGTACGTGATGAACGTCTCTGTCGTAGAGAGTGTGAACTTTGATACTGAAACCCAAAGAGAATAATAAGAAGAATAATCTCCTCACTGTATGTACACTCTGCACTGTGTACGAGTCGATGGATTGCATATTCCACCCAAAGATCATCCTCCAAATATCAATTTTAGTTTTCTATGAATTTTTCAGTGATGCTGGACTACGCGGTTAGCCCCGGACCGAGTTCCCCATCGGCTGAAGGGGACGGGGTACCCGATGACGCTGACGGGGTGATCGAAAGGTGTGAAAAGTTGGCTCCAACGACGCTCGAAGTGGACGATGTTAACTCGACCACGACAGGGATTCTATCCTCATCATCAACGACGACAAATAGCTTAATTCTTCGACGTCGGGTTCACCAGCTGCGATATATATCCGTTGAAGACGGTGGGGACGGCGTGGGCGTGCTGGAGGCGGGACACCCAGAACTTGAAAATGGCGCTCTTGACGAACCGGCCACGGCTGAACCAGTTCCTGTTCTTGACGGTGCTGATTCCGGTGACCAGGGGGACGAGGATTCAACGTCGGCAACGTACACCCTTCATCAACTAGGGTACCGTGCTTCTCGTCACGTAATTCGCGAAAGGCAAGCCATAATCACACGATCATAACATACAGTTGCATAGAATATATTATATCAGACTCTTCTGATTCTGTCAAGTCTTTATCATCTTTTTTTTTGTTTAGTTTTTCTTACATTTTTGATATTTCACTCGTAGTTCATTTCATTCGGCCATTTTCTCTTTTGCCAACTGTCAATTTTATACTGTTGAATAAAACGTAGACTCTCTTATCTTTCAATTGGGAAAATAAACAAACCACAAAAAACAAAAGGGGGTACCTGGTGGAGAGCGACGATATTCATGACGAGGAATTGCACCACCACCAACACCATCATCATCATCAACAGCAGCACCAAAATCACCACCACCACCACCACCACCACCACCATCACCAGAACCGTTCAACAGAACGTTTCGTCGAACTTGGGGCGGGAGAAGCCCCTCCGATAGTAGAGGGTGGGGATAGCCGTGCGGCAGAGGAGGTCTCGGCTAGTGCGGAGGGCCAGCATGGTCACAGTCACATGCCGCACTCGACGATGCATCGGTACGGGACTGAGACTCTAACTCCGACGGAACACCAGCAGCAACATCATCTAGTTGATGGTCACATTCATTCGATGGTCGGGCATAGACACCAGCATCAGCACCAGCACCATCAGCAACACCATCAACAACACCACCATCAGCAATTGGAAGATCATCGTCACGATCAAGAGGACGAAGAGAATCTTCGTGTCAGCAATATCGCGACAGTGATGAGGTCTGGACTGAGAGAGTCAGCCCTAAGTGCATTGTTCCCACATTTGGCTATTGCAACGATGAGCGGAGGTGGGGTTAACCATCATCACCACATCGACGACGTACTCCCGGACGACCCGTACCTTCAACATCAAATACGTAATCAAAATAACAGTGCCGGTGGTGGTAGTGGTGGTGGTTCTGGTGGTGGTGGAGGTGGAGGTGGAGGCGGATCATCTCCTCCTGCAGTAAGGACTGGTAGTTCACCGGGATCCAGTCGTAGCCCTAGAGACGATCAAGATAATATATCATCGCCGCATAGACACGGTCAACAAGACGGTTCTTACAGTCCTGGACAGGAGCAGGGGAGGCTACAATCTTTCACTCATTTAACCGCGATGCAGCCACCGTCGGTACAGGGTAATCACAATCTTCAGGAAGCTGATAGGGTTTCGGAACAACTTTATATGGAACCAATGTACAGTCATCAGTCGACCGGCACTCCTCATCATCATCAGGATCACGACCAGGGACCACCTCCTCCACATTCACCTGGTGGACCGTTGTCCAGGTCAGTCTTGTACGTTTCCATTTTATCAATTTTTTCAATATTCACTCTTTCTCGTACTCATCGAACGATTTCTCCGTTTCTTGTTCGTTCACGGACTGCGCTAGAACGAAATTTTTGGGATTTCAAAATTCAATGCAAAAATAAATCGTCACACACACTACGCGAAAAATATTTACTCTTCGTTTACGGTCAAGGCTCGAGTATACAGACGGCAGAGGACTGCAACGGGCCATAGGGCAGCTAAAGACCGACGTAATCTTACTGGCTCGAGGCCAACAATAAGCCTCAGCTTTCTTGAGGTTTGCAGGGGCCCTATGCTAACATCGGATATATACAGGGAAAACAGTATTAAGGAAAGGAGGGAAAAAAATTCGTGGGGGTTTTAAACAAAGGAGATTTTAATCTACTGCAGGGGATTTGTTTGTACAGAACAGTGAAACTAGATGGGCGCGAGCCAGAATTCAAAATTATGAAATTGGGTATCTCATGCTTATAACACCCCAGAAATATTAACACCAATTTTTATATTTCTTTAGTTTTTTCTCGCTCTTCTATATTCGCAAACTGTTTGACGCACTCGAGTTTTTATCTACAGATACTGAAAACTTATCTATCTTTAATTATTATCGACATATGTTCTCGCGCGCTCGTTGAACCGAGAAACTTAGTAAATTAATTAATTGATTAATTCAAATGGTACAGGGTTTTTTTTTTCTTCTTGATTCATTCAAATTCGTACTTTACTGATCAGAATTCTACGAGACAGTTCAGATAATAGAATGAAAATAAAAGATAATCGAATTCATGAATTCAACGAATAAAATCGGGAATCAGCGAACTTCTGAATTGCAAATTTTTGGTGAATTTTTCATATTTTAGTTTGCTATAAAATACTCGGAAAATCGACTCTCGACGCTTATGAACCGACGATTCCAGATGAAATCTAGATGAACTGATATTATACACATACAGCAGTGAAAAAAAAAAGAAAGAAAAAAAATTTATACATAATGGCGGATGATACATCCGGTGCAGGACAGCGTATATATCACTGCAGTGAATCATTGTAATATTTATATATATATTATATGAAGCAGATGATGTGGATCAAATATATAAATTCTCGGGTTGCTAAAGCGGGGCCAAGTCGATGTTCGGAATTTTGAAACTCCGGCACGGTCAAAATTGCTAATTTTAATATCAAGGTGTCACAGTTTTCAGAAAGAGTAATTTCCCAAAAGTCTGCATAGACAATTTAAAAAACTATTCAAAACAAAAAACACCGAGGGTTCAAAATTCCGAAAGCGTAAGATCCACAAGACCAAAACTTCGAGACTATTGAAAATCGCGCATGGAGAGCCCCTTCCTCAAATTTTCGGATTCTTGGACTGTCCGAGTTTTTAGCCTTACCGAGTTTTTAGCTGCCTTTGTATTGTGATCTTTAGGTATTTTGATACTTTGAAATTTCACGTTCCTAAAAATTCGAAATCGCAATGTTCAAAATTGAGAAAAGAAAATAATAATCACGGTATTGTTTGTTGAATAAATTTCATTCGTTGGCAATAATTTCGGCGCTTTAGTTCCTGAACTGTAATTGTTTGTATATAGTATACACATATAAACATTGCAAAATCTCTCTTTACTCGCGGGTCGCCGAACTTGCGATGAACACACGAATAAAAATATATATATTATTTTATACTGCACATATGCTTATACCTGCGTGCAAAGTTATTAATACATATATACGTATATATGCATATAGGTATGTTTGTACAATACCTTTGAAAGAAATTTTTTTTTCCAACGACACGTGTGATGTTACAAAATTTATCATATATCGCACGTTTCGAACATTGAGGATATTATACAATGTGTATGTTATATAAAACATCAATATTTGCAGAGAAAAAAAAAAATTGCTCACACAGTAATGTAGCCAAAAATCGGAAAAGCATCGATTTATAGTAATAATCTGCTAGGAGCCACTACGCGACATGATTAGGAATCATATCGAAGCAGTCTATCAACGGAAAAGTGGCTTTTGCACGATACAGATCGCATCGTTCTTCGCAACTTTCGAAAATTTGGAGGGAATCTACTAAAACGACGTCATTTTAGGGCCAATTAATAATATTCAAAAATAATATCTTCTATCGTTGAGGGCACATATTTCCGTTTTTTTTTCAAAATTTGTCAAATATCATTGGTGTTGTTCGAAATTCGATCAATGTAAAATATACCCGCCAAATTTTGCGAAGTTTCGATAAACGATACGTGAATTATGTAGTATAACAAGTAGCCGGCTACGACAACCACTTTTTCTTTCGTTGCAATAAATCTATGCAATACGAATCTCCAGAAAATTCGAAATACTTTCTGAATACGTATCTCGAACTGCTATAGTAATCCGTAAAAAAAAAAAACGAACTTAATGCATAGAATATATTTTCGAAAAAGTTACCAATGATTTGATGGAAAAAAAAAATTATTTCTACAACGTTGAAAGGTGCTATTCGTGTAGGTATACCCTGTGTATATCATACATATGGCTGTTTCGATTCATTGTTTTCATATTCCGATCATCGACCCGAAATCAAATCCCCTGAGGCCCCCAATTCTTTCTATATACGGTAATTAATACACGTCTCTAATAGTAAGTAAGTAAGTATAGTCGATTGCTCCCAGTCATTTTCTTAATATCCGATAAAATCGTATATATCTATATATACGAAATCGAAGAATTAAAATATTGGAAGAGTTTTAACGATGAATAATATGATACGTGTATATATGCCTTGCAGTATATATATAGTATATAGCTACATATGTATAATTAAAACCAAAAAAAAAATAGTCAATAAATTAATAAATAGAATGAAAAATCCGAACATATAAATATATGTATATATATATATATATATATATATATATATATATATATATATATATATATATATACATGTAGGTATATACACGTATACCTTTCATAAAATTTCTCTCGGGGTGTCTGGTTCTATTTAGATCCTCGTTATCGGTTATCTTCTCCAGTGTTTTTATTTCGGACTAAATGCCTTGCCTTGCCTTACGATGCACTGCACCGCACCGCACTGCAGTATACTGTACTGTGCTGTACCGTATTATACTGTACTCTAATTCGTGAGGAGGAACTCGCTCGTACTGCACATTCGGTCTTTACCTCCACTCGAAACAGCTAAATTAAAACTGAAAAAGGAACTGAACCCTGAATAACACCGATTGCAAGAATAATTGCATACTAATAATCAGTACATAAAAAATATATGTATATAATATATATATATACCAAAATCCTCAATGTGTCACAGATTTTTAAATTAATCTAAAAAATTAGGTAATCGATCCGATATACCTTTCTTTTTAATTTATTCATTTATTTTCTTCATATACACATATATATTTCAATATATACATTTAGAGTATATACCTATGTATGTGTCACTATATATGAATATTTATAGTTATATATTCATATACGTGCGGAGGCGTCGGCATCGGCAAGACGAAACCACTCGTCGAATGTGGACAAGAGGAGTCGCGCTAGGGTTTTCCAGCGAGTATCAGTGTGTGTCGGTTAGGCGGGTGGGAGGAGGGGGAGTTAGCTGGCCTTCTGGAGGGAGACATCCACGTCGTAGTCCACCTTCGAGGGCCTACGGGCCAGACCAGACCATAACCATACCATGCAGGATTGGAACGGAACGCGTGTCTCCTCAGTTCTTGTTTGCCCGGTGACAGATACGGGTTCAGAAACGTAGCAGGTTGCATTATAGTGATACATTCGCGCACCTATAACACATAATACGTGTATATACCTACCCATATATATACTTACCAGTACATATAGTTTTTTTATTTTTTTTCTCAACATTTGCAATCGGAAGTTTTTTGCTCTCTCTCTCTCTCTCACTGATTTTTATTTTTATATTTTCATCGTTCTCTTTCTTTTTTCTTTTTTTTTTTCCTCTCATTCTTATCACTTTTGTTTTCCCTTCATTCATATTTTCAACCACGCATATTATATCGCTCAAATAATAATGAATTAACGCGACGCATAATATACTATAGTCTATAATATAGTATACATCGATAAAGAGAAGAGCGGGAATCCAGAAAGAGATATAGATAGAGAGAGAGAATTATAAGGGATTGTTCATTATTTAAATATACTACTATATGTATGATACGCGTCTCGGCTGGACCAATTAAAAAAAAAAAAATTAATAATAAAAACCGCGACTGTACTATACGTATAATACATAAAGAGGAGGAGTGCTACCGTATATAACAGCGTATAAGGAAAAAACAAATTGAAAAAAAAAAGCAGCTGTTCACACAGTCCTCGAAAGAGACGAGAGAAAATGCAGTGAGTTTAAATAAACAATTTTTGATTATCATCTCTTGTTCTTATTCTTGTGATTTTTTGATTTTTTTTTTCAATCGATAAAAAAAAAAACTGATACTAATTAATATTATATACAGTATAAATTGTACCTGTATTATATATGTGTATAGTATATATCTGTATGCAATTTATCTTTCATTACAATTATCGTGGATAAAGAAATTTTCTTTTTTTTTTTTTTTGATACTACTCTGTTTTTCTTGATTTTTTTTCTTCCTTCAATACTATACATCGTTGTTCGATATAGGTATAACATGTATTATATATGTATACTATAAGTGAGAAAAACAATTATAGTTCTGTTTACGAAAATATTTCATTATCAATAACTGCACTTATTGTATATAGCATGTACGTATACATATATATATAGGTAAATAGGTATATATCAACATGATCGGCTATATAATCTGCAATTGAAATATATACATATTCGAGTTTTTTCTTATACACATAATTATTCGATTTTTTTTTTTTGTTTGTAATATATTTATTTATTCCAATCATTACAATAACGAAATCGAACACAAAAAAAAGAAACAGAAAAACCGTAAACGATTTCAAAAAAAAAAAAAAAAAAAAAAAACTTCGTTCATTTTGAAAAAACCGAAAGACAAAAAAAAAAAAAACGTTCAATTTGTCGTGCAAATTTTGTTCACGATGCCTATACGTATAAGTAACGACGTGATAATAAGAATGAATGGATAAATGAAGGAAAGAAAAAAACTAAAAAAAGCAAAAAATATATAGGTATATGTACTTAGGTAAATCCCGTGCATATTGGGCGATCGATCGATCGGTTCAACTATAACCGTAGCCCTACGTATATCCTACGGTTTGAATTATGATATCAGTACCAATACACGTGAATATAATATACTACCTATACGTGACAGTCAAATATTGGTATTTTATAAATTCCATATCGGACATGTATATGTATACCTACATAAGTGTATATATGCGTATAAAGTCATCATTGTATAAGTTTTATATTTATTTCCGAAGGGATCATCCTCGCATCTTCTTCAGGGGGGCCACGTTTTCTCATACCTTTTCTCATACACGCATGTACACATTTTATATATACCAACTATATACGCAGGTATATATACATATACATATAATTTATACTCTTTACTTACTCCGATCTCCGTTAACTTGACTCGTATACCGATTCCATGTTCCCATATCTTTGTTGAAACACGATGGCCGGTTCAAATAAGCAAATATCGAAAATGTAGTGTGTCAACTTATCTTCTTTCCACCTCAACCAACTGATTATTATAGGCTGCCGTTTTTACGCTGCTGTGTGACTTTTTTCCTTATTCTTTTCTCTCTCTCTCTCTCTTTTCTCTTCTTTTCTTTCTCCTTCAAACATCTAACGCGTCTAATTCTTTCATAAATAATAAATATACGATGCATATAGAACATGCTGCTAAAATGCAGTTTTTTCGGCTGATTGAACGGTTGGGAGCCAAATAAACGAAACGTAGCTTTCACACTGAGCATGCCCTGAGTCCTGTGAATTCAAATTTTACGTGATCCCACGTTTTATTTTCCCAACAACCATGAGCGTTCTTAGAGCAACCGCGAGGCTGGACATTTGATAAGACTCACCCTGTATATATACATATACATATGTAATAACATATCTTGATATATATAGTATTATATATGTGAACAATTCAGTGTGAAAAAAAAATTTTCGACTGATTAATTAAATTAATTATTTTATTTATTTACCTCGTAATCATTTTCTCGCTAATTAGTCTGCCTTTTTCTATATGTACAATACACATATGTACACCTATATATATATTACCTACGTATACATGGTACATATATATACATATATATAATATATTTAAAAATTTTTTTACGGAAACGGTCGCGACTGATTTGAATCTTTACTGAAGTTAGTTAGATGCGTGTGTGTATGTATATGTATGTATGTTTTTTTTTTTCTTACTTTAACGCGAGAACTTTCCTTATCACGTTCCAGAGGAATATTATATTTCGCTAATTTAGCTCTTTCTAGAAACGGTGTGAAGAACCTCAATCATCGGGCAACAAACTATAATATAACTATATATGACATATATATATATACGTACGTATAATCCATCTTCGTAGGAAATATATAAATCTGCTTTGTGTACACGTACATAATAATTATTCGTTCTTCTTATGCAAAATCTACAAATCTTATTGATTGATTGAATAATTAATTAATTTTATTCATCTCTTATACTTTCATTGTAACAACGATCGTTTATATTTATATTTATACTTATACGTGTATACAGGTATCGTATATACTATGTATAACCTGCATCAGACTCGCATAATTGCACCATTTTCTCCGCAAGTCTTTAATTACCTACTTCCGGTCACTCCCGCACTTTGGTTAAACGACACGAATCTCTCCATCTCTAACTCCGTTGAAGTCGTATGCGGCGACAGCTCGTTCGTTATATTTGATATCAGAATTTTTGCTACGAAATTTTAATTATACCTATATCGCACTTTGTATAACATACATATATGTATATATATATATACCATATAATTATAGGGTGTCCTTAAATTAATATTAATATGAGCCAAAATGTCTCTTATTGCAAAATATACACAAAAAAACTATGACCGAAGTGCCGGGAATTGATTATAGAGCGATTCTAAATTCAGCCCCAAAGTCTGAAGAATTTTTGCGTCAAAAAAAAAAAGGAAAAATAAAAATTGTTTTTCAAGTTACAGCTCTGTATATAGTTTTAGTATTCTAAATTCGAATATTACCAATTTAAGGACCACCCTGATACATAATACAATATATATATATATATATATATGTATAAAATATATTTTATTAACAATTGTTGTTATTATTATATTCGCTGAATACATAAGATCGGCAACTTGATACGCGTAAATGTATTATAGTACCGAGACTCTGAGTCATCCGGGCCCTATTGCTCGGCTCACGCACGTGATATATATCGGACGCCATTCATCATCAAATGCGCAAAGAGAGAATTATAAAAAGAGAGACAAAACCCCTCCTCGCGAGCGGGTATATTATTTCTAGGAAGGAACACGAGATCAACTTCAACTATTGGAGCTGCCATTGCAATAATTATTATGCGTTAAGCCTCGTCGCGATTCAAGTTTAGTCGAGTCGAGTCGAGTCGAGTTCCTTCCGTGGTAATAATTAGTCTTTATAGTATACATATATATGTATACATATGTGAATACATACATACCTTCATGTGTATATGAATAATATAATATATACCTAGTATATCAAGAATTATTACGCAACGTATTTAACGGAATTAAAAATTAACCATTTAATTGACTATAGCCTAGCTCCTTGGCTCGTTGCCTTGAAGGGGATCAGTACAGCTTGGTTTGGGAAATTTGAAGTACTCCAAAATTTATTTCTTTATCAACCAAAGTTTATTTCACATCAAAAAAAAATTTCTTCGAAAAACTTTGTCGTAAGGTTTCAGACAGATCGTTGGTACAATTCAACCTCTCAAGGTCTTGCTTTCTTCAGATAGCTATTCTACATCTTACGAACGTAGGGATCGGTAAAAAAAAAAATTCATGTGAAAAGTTACGGTCAATTATCCAAAATTTTCAATATTTAGGCCACTAATTTGCAAATAACTTGGCCAAAACGAAATTGTAAAAAAATTCCCTCGATCACACGATGAGGATTTCTTTTCTGAACAAAATGAGCCCTCAACGACCTTAATCGGAACAACGATGTGCCTAAAACCTTACGACAAAGGTTTTTAAAGAAATTTTTTTTGATGTGAAATAAACTTTGGCTGAGAAATAAATGCGTTTTGGAGTACTCCGAATTTCCAAAACCAAGCTGCACTAATATTGATTCACATAATGTCTATGTACATGCGTATGTATGTATCCATGCACCTATATAATGTCTGAAAAATATTATTTATTTATTTTTCATTTATTGTTTTTCTTACTAAGAAACTCATTATATACCTGCGCAGAGCTAGACTCAAACTGCGCTAATGATCTATCCATATTACATATAATCTCGTTTCCTGTATGACGATTTTTTAGAAATTGGTTTTCGTTTGACTAAAAGAGCTGGAAAGAAACGCCAGCGATCATTTTAAAAACGGTACTGCAACTACGAGGATTTTTAGTTCGGTGGATCTGCTGCCCGCGGCGTAGGTACCCCTTCCTGTTACTTTATAGTTTAGGATATACGCCTCGTGCTTGAGAAGACATTTGTACTATATAGGTATATAAGTACGAACTACGGTCACTTTAAGTGACCACTTAACTCGCAATATAGTGATGCAGAATACTATTATAGCCGTGTTATGTTGGTCTCATTGAGAAAACTCATTTCCCCGTATATACCTACGATTCAGTACATAGGTGTATGTTATTCAACATGAGGCGTCTGGTCACTAACATATCCGCGATTTAGTTTAAATGGATTACCGTTACTTCGGCACTATACGGACGATACTTAGAGCCGAATCGCCTTTTTCGTGTTCAGCAAATCGTGATTTGATTCAGTTATTTTTTTGTTTTTTTTATCTTGATTTTTCAGTTTCATTTTTTTTTTTTCATCTTTTTGTTTTGTCAAAAAAAAAAAAAAATAAAAAATGGTCTGAAAATTTTGAATTTTTATTCTTCTTCTTTTTATGCATGTGCGAATATAACACCTATATATACGTATATTATATGTATACATACATATATGAATATTATAGTGATGTAATAATTATCCGTTCGCGTGCGGTGGATAAAATAAAATTCCCAAACTTTGAGGCAGGTCAAGGTGAAAAAAATAAAAAAGATTTATAAAACAAAAAAAAAAACGAACTCGGTATATACTATACAGGGTGTCTTTCAATTAGTCATACAAACCTATATAGGGCGATTCCTTGCTTGAAAAGAAAACGATTTTCCGCTGCCAAATTTTTATCAGTACAATAGTTTTACAGCAATAGCAACAAATAGTCAGCCAATCAGCAGCCACTTTTAGCGTGTATAAAAAGGTTCTGAGTTTGAAAATCATCCCGTTCGCCCCCGCGCCGCAGCCGGCCTACAACAACGAGCGAGGCGAGAAAAAAAAGACGAACGCGACTCGCCGCCTCGCTCGTTGTTGTAGGCCGGCTGCGGCGCGGGGGCGAACGGGGTGATTTTCAAACTCAGAACCTTCTTATACACGCTGAAAGTGGCTGCTGATTGGCTGACTATTTGTTGCTATTGCTGTAAAACTATTGTACTGATAAAAATTTGGCAGCGGAAAATCGTTTTCTTTTCAAGCAAGGAATCGCCCTATATAGGTTTGTATGACTAATTGAAAGACACCCTGTATATATAAACCTGTACATATATAAAAATGCTGACGACTGTCATTAGGCGATTAATTATTTTACAAACTTGATAATTTTTTTTTTTTCTCTTCAGGTATATATATAAAATACCTATTGATCACTATACATATGTATACGATTATACATTTATTTATAGGTATATACATATACATACAAATAATTTTTGTTTCTTTTGTTTTTTTCTTTTTTTTTTTTCAAGACTTTATACTTACATATATACGTATATATGTATATTGTATATATATGTACATATGTACCTTTATGTATTATTTTCTTGATCAGTTCGGATATGTATACCTATATAATATGTATATATGTGTATATGTATAGCAGATATAGATTCTCGAGGTCGCGCGTGTACCGAGACATTCGTATGCTCTTAAAATGATCGAGAAGCACGTACGGACACTAAGAACGTGCTTCGGTGTGGCACGCGCGCTCAAGGATACTTGCGCGTATTTACGCTTAACGCAGAAACTATACCGCTGCAGCGACGCCCGCATATTCGTACCTATATACTCTGTCTCTCTCTCTCTCTTTCTCGTACATCTCTATTTTTCTTAACTTACACATATTACTTGGTTTTTCTGCTTTGTTCTTTGAATTTTTTTGTTTTTTTTGTTTTTCTGTTCACTGACGCGCTACGATTTTGCTTAGAGAAGAAGGCAACATTTCGAGTATAACATTTGATTGTTAAATTTTTTTTTTTTTTTCAAAAATACGCGCTCACGAACGCTATATCTTTCCTTTTCTCCTTTTCATTACATATTTTGATTCTCTTGTCTTTCTATTTGAGGTTTTTTTTTTTTTTTCGTCACCGCTGCAGATCTTTTTCGCTTGTTGAAAAGAAAGGAAAGTAAGAAATTTGCGAAAGAGAAGCGAAAAATTATGATATTCTAGTTCGTTTTCGATTTATATATATATATATGTACTTTTTTTTTCTCTCTTTTCCGAGAACCGATTTCGTCGCACTAATTTCAGAGACCGAAAAAAAATCGAGGAAAAAAAAAAACCTTTCTTCACGGAGGGCCGGATCCCGTGTAGCCTTCACCAGCTTCCACATATATATTGCCTATAGATATAGATAAGGTAAAAAAGGTTGAAAAAAAAAAAAAAAAAAAAGAAATGCACTTATACGGCCATATTTTGGTTCGGGTTTTTTGGTCCCGCAAAGAAATATATATACAATCGTACAGGACTTCTGACTCGGTTCATTTTTTTTTTTCCTCTTCTTCCCTTTTTTTTTTTTTTTTTTTTTTTTTTTGGGAGTACCTACAGGCACAGTCATCGACTCGCGATGTCGCAGTGTCCTGTTCCGTGACACAGGTAGAAAGATACCTATATACCTATATAAGATTTGACTATAAGGTATACATTAGTACGGTTCTTAGGTAGAAAAACCGCACGAAACGTCACCTCGTATACCTCGGAGGTCGTCGTCGTCGTCGTCGTCGTTGGTGGTGGTTCTGCAGGATGAAGCGAAGTATAAACGCCAAAGAACCGTGCCTGACCAGTAAACGGCTAATGGACTTGTCGTGTAATGTCGTTTTAACTCGACGGAAAGAATTCTTTAGGCACGCGCCCGCACGCGGAATCTAGTCTCCGTGGTTCCGGCCTCCCTGCAGGGCTACTTCCGCCTTAGGATATTTTACCTGCGGGTGTTTTTTTTTTTTTTTCCTTCTTTCTTTCTTTTTTCCTTACTCTTTTTTCTCTCTCTTTGCGGACAGCAGGTGAAGATGTAATATAACTGCAGGCCTGCTCAGTCGCGATATATTTGCCACACGTTATACCTACAGCCATTGTACCTAGCTACTTATTTCGTTGTCTACATTTTTTACATTTTTTTTTTTTTTTACATACAAATTTACAGTTTTTTTTTTTTTTCATATTCTTTTTTCCTCCTCAGTCATTTTATACACTCCGAGTATATTCCTACTTATGTATACGTATATGAGGTATATGTAATCGTAATTTCGTCCAAAATTATTCATCATTAATTATAGAAGGGATTTATGTGTTTTTTTTTTTTTTTTTTTTTTTGCGGAATTTTTGAATCGACTGTTTTTAAGATATTCCAAATTCGCAAATTTTTTTTTTTTCTTTCTTTCTCTTTTTTCAATAAAAATATCCGTTACTCGAAAACTATTCGATACGCAGAAAAATATATATTTTAAGACGCTGTAAGATAGTTGCGATTGATCAAAATAATTACATATAATAAAATGATTTATTTCCGAAAGATCGAGATAAAACGATCAAGTATTAATTATGGATTTCAAATTAGTTCTTCAATCATCTGTATATATACACGTTGGAGTATATTACGTGGAATTTTTTTTAGAAAGATCGAAAGTGACGTACGGGGTGAAATTTTTTTTGTTGTTGTACATTTTATATAATACAAATGAACCCGTTTTCGATTGTTTAAAATTCAAGAAAAAATTGTTTTCTTCTGAAAAAAAAAAGTTACAATATAGATAATATCCGAAAAAAGAGAAATCAAAAAAAAATTCTGCAAAAAAATTACATAAATCCCTCCTTCAGGGGTCGACTTTTATGACCGTTCGAAACCCGCGGGTTGAATGCATACCTCTTATGTATATATATTTTTCTATAATTCATCGAATATGTATAATTAGATGTGCATATGCCAGACGCCGCAGTATAACAGGCGCGGTGGTGCGGTTTAGCTCAATTCTATATATTAATTCCCTTGAGGAGGGGCGTCATCATCATCATCATCATCACCATGATCATCATCATGATCACGATCATAATGAAAATGACTCTAATTATTCAGATCTTTTAACAAAATTTCTACTCAAGAATGAAAGAGACAAGATTTTTTTTTTTTCGTTCGCCAAGAGAATTCAGAATTCAGTTGCTCTCGAATTTCGAAATCTGATGTAAAAATACGAAAAAGAAACAACAATTCATACAACAACAACAACAACAACAACAACAACAAAAAGATACTTTTGAAAGTGATCTCCGACAAGTTTCTTTTTTTGTTTTATAACTTTGCGTTTCGAAAAACGTACCTAAATTATAATACGTATCGGTTCAAATATCGTTCCAAGTTCTTATAAATATATTTATTGAAGTTTTATTTGATAATTTTTGTTTCTTTTCTTCTTATCAGTTCTTCAATTTATTCCCGCGGGATGACCGGTGTCGATTCTATGAACAGCGGCGGTGGCGGAGGCGGCTACACTCTTCCGTACATGACGTCGAGTCCGACCGAATTAACGTCTCCAAATCAACCGCTATGGTCATCGCAAGGTGAGCTGCAAAAACGATTTATACGATTCAAAATCAAAAGAGAAAAAAAAAAATAAAAAATACGAAAAGAATTTTCCAAAAAATTGACAAATAAGAAAGAATTTTTTTTTTCTTTTGTTTTTTCGGTTCTTTAATATTAATTATTTCGAAAAAATAAAAAAATTTCAGGACTACCCAGCAGCCTGCCTTTGCAAGTGTCGGAAGATTACGGAAGCGGTAAATCGTCGGTATCTGGACCGCACCAGACACTACCAGCGTTTTCGCAACGGTTTGGTACGAGTCATGGATTCCGTTACAGTCCCCCATACACAGTACCCCAAAGAAATACGGGATCCGCGTGTGGCGGCGCAGGTGAAACTGGCGCCTGGGCTTACGCGACTGTTGCCACTGCATCGGGCGATCCCATGGCTGCACAGTACGGTGGAATCCCTACTTCTTCGAGGAGACAGGCACCTACCACTCCAACTACACCTACGCAACAACAGCTCAGCGCTGCGGCCAGTCTATCAGCAAGTGAGTCTTAATTCTTTTCCTATATGTTTCACCTTTTTTATGTTTTTTTTTTTTTGTTTTTTTGCAATTTCAATTTTAGGCTGCTGGACTTTTTTTTTTTGTTTTCGGAATTTTCAAACCTTTCGGGGGAAGAATTTAGGTCCGGGATTTTCCTTTCGTTTGCAATTTCAATTTTAAATCGATCGTATTTTTTATTTTTTATTTCTTTTTGGTTCCGTATTTTCGAAAAGTTTCGGGCAAAATTTGAGCCGGGATTTTTTTGATTTTCTTTTCTATATGTATAAAAGTTTTCGAAGATTTTTAGAAAATAAAAAACTACCAAATTATCTTCGAATAGATTTCAGAACTTACATCGATCATTTCATCGATCTTCTCAAAATTAAAAATTTCACTGATATATTTTTGAATTATTTTTCGAAAATTTTATAACAATGTTTTGCATATAATTACCGCGATGAAAATTTCTAATACCTATACTGCGAATTTGTACAATTTTTTTTTTTTTTTTTTGAAAATTCGGGTATTTTATAGTTTTTCATAAAAAAAAAAAATGAATAAATAAATAAATTGTAGATTTTTGTAGTAATTTCGAAAAAAAAAATCACATTTCCATTTTTCTTTCGATCAAACCAAAAAAAAAAAAATAAACTGTAATATTTCTTGCGAAAAACTGCGAAAAAATTTCGAATTTCCCTAAAAATTCGTAGAGAATCCGTAGAATTATTTTCATCAGGGTAAATTGCTAAATGAAAAACAATAAAAACAACAAAAAAAATCATAAATCTGTCTACGAAGAAAGTCTGAATTTTTCTTTTTTGTTCTTTGACTGTTCTTCTTAAATATTTCGTTGATTTTCACTGATTTTATTACATATGTATATACATATAGGATTTCTAGATGATGTAATTTTCGAAATTTCAGAGGAAAAAAAATTGTCACAAATTTTTGCATAAATGTTTTTTTTTTTTTTTTTCTGTCTTCTATTTTCATTGAAACCTCGAAACGAATTTCATTCATTTTACTCACGTGGATAGGTACAGGTAATATACATATAATTATATTTTGTCTTGATCCGATCAAGGATTCCCAAAATTTTTTTTTTTTTTCTCAGCAAATTTAATTCGATCCACGTTTTTCATTCGATTCTAACTGAAGAGCCGAAAACAAAGAAAAAGGTACACATTTCTATATTAACATTTCGCCAATGATCGCCGATTTAAATATTATCACATATATATCGCGCCGATTGAAATTAATTTTTTTTCCCTATACTATATAGCAATTGTCTTGCAACTATTTCTTATGTATACATAGATGTATTATACATACAGGTATATAATAGCTGCGAAAAAAAAAAAAAATAATTATTTCTTCAAAATCCATATATAGAGAAATGTACACCGTTATAATCGATGCCTGTGTACATATTTATATATGTATATACATGATAAGATACTTCGTCGAAAAATTAACCTACCCTAAGAACACACTCCGATACGTACATTAATGCACCATATAACCAAGAGCTGCAAACCATAGAGACTTAACTGCAGGCCTGCACGTTGCATAAGATCTCTAATGCATCCAGACGCGGCACCGTTTGATCGGTGTGGTCTAGCTCGTAGGTTATACGACCACAGAAAAAGCGAAAGAAATAGAGAAATAGAATAAGAGAGAGAGAGAGAGAGAGAGAGAGAGAGAGAGAGAGAGAGAGAGAGAGAGAGAGAGAGAGAGAGAGAGAGAGAGAGAGAGAGAGAGAGAGAGAGAGAGAGAGAGAGAGAGAGAGAGAGAGAGAGAGAGAGAGAGAGAGAGAGAGAGAGAGAGAGAGAGAGAGAGAGAGACAGAGAGAGGAACCCCTGCACAGACATATGTGTTAGTAACAGTTTAAGGTCCTCCGTACAAGTCTTAGGCGCCGGCATGCGTGGTGAGTGTCAAGTGCATAAGAGTGCACTGCAGCTATATATCCTAAGGGGCGTGTTGCGGACTATATTATACAGCACCTAAATTTTTTTTCTGCCTACCTACCTACGACCGCGTACATACGTCACCCAAAGTTACGTTATACGAGAATTTTTGAGCCAGTCCAGGCTACGCGCTTGTCCTGTTCTGCGGTATGCCGAGTGCACTGGACCATTAGGGACGGGTGTCTGTCTGTACGTCTGTATGTCTGTCTGCTTTAGGACGTTTTAACATATATGTATGTATATATTTCAACAGCAGAAGGACCAGACTTATTATTTTTTTTTTCTCTTTTTTTTTTCGTCTTCTTTCTTTCTTTCTCGTCTTAAATCACGAATTTATTCTGTAACGTGTACGTAGATGCGTTAGGAATTGAAAATTGAAAGTATAACGAATTGCGATTCAATCCTCTAATATAAATTATAATTCTACTTGATTTGATCATCATTTTCGAGTTTTCAATGCTCCTGCAGTATATGGGTCAAAATGTCTCCAAAAATTTAGAAAAAAAAAAATTCAATTCAAAGCCTAGAGTAATTCTAGGTGCTGACCCGAAGTCGAAGAATTTTTTCATTTTGATAAAACACGATTTTTCAAGCTTCGGGATTCACATATATTTTTTTTTCTTCTCTCTTTCCTATCGTAATATCGTTACGAAAAATCTGAAACTTGTCTGAAACTTGTCTCGTGTGAAACTGACAAGTGATAAATATTCTGTCACCTTTTTGTCAACTCGCACGCAATGCGAATCGCGATTACTTCTTATGTTGACCATATACATGTTGTAGATTGTTTCTATATTTTTTTTTCTTCTTTTCTTAACACAATATTATAGTGACCGATATTATATTTGAATACATAGATATACGTGTGTACATATATTAGCGGAAAACCCTGACCTAGGCGACGTACTTCGTATACGTATAAATGTATATATATATATATACGTATGTATAGGTTTAATCGGGTTTGTATATAGTACTCATGTCTACGTTAAACACAATACCCGATATGCCGGTATCTAGTCAGAAGCTTATGATAATTTCGATATACTATAGATATATATATGCATGTATATAATTTTCTCTACTACAGGAATGACCGAAGGAATCATCTAACTATTAAAGCCTTTATATCTAATCGGTCAGCGATACGTATAACGCATATATATACATTTATATATATATACATATTACATATATATAAATTAAATCTCGGCTAACCAGTGAATAGGTTATGGTCCTCATAATTCTGCGGTTACTTATCATATCTTTATCTCTCCCCCCCACCCCCCCCCCCCCCCCTCTCTCGCTCTATCTCTATCTATTTTCTATATGATGATAATCGCCTCTATTTTTCTTCTATTCTATAGAATCTCTAGTCTGAATATTTGATTTGATTCCATTCGATTGAAATATAATTTTTTTTTTTTTTTTTTTTTTACCTCATATTCAATTCTTATTTTTCCTATTTTTTTTTTTTTTTTTTTGTCTTTCTTTCGATTTTGATTTATATAATCATAAGATTTTCAAATATAATCTTACATATGTATATATATATACATTATAAATTGACGATAACGTATAAAAATTATTGCGCATATATATATACATATCATTATACGTACGTACGAATATTATTTATATATATGCGATGGTATAGGGTGCGACGTCTCGGGCGATCTTATCCAATTTTAATTGACATTTATCGACCTCAGCAGATATATTTGGACGATCATTACACGGTCACGTGGTAATGATGTGCTGCCGAAATTATTGTACATGTGTATTCATATATACAGGGTGGGTTTTTTTTTTTTTTTTTTGAAAAATATGAATTTTTTTTTTTTTTTTTAAAGTAATTTTTTTTTTTTGTGAAAAAATTGCAATAGTCAAAAATATTGCGTAATTTTGTGCAGAGAATTGCGAAAAAATAATTGACAAAATTTTTTTTGCTTCTGTGAATTTTTTATTTCAGTTTCTCCAAATGCAGCTATACGTGTGAAAATAAAAAATTGTTGAAAACAAAAAAGTTTTGATAGAATATTAATTCAATTCGTGATTCTTTGCATGAATTATTACGCAATTTTTGCTCCACACAATTTATTCTTCAAACTTGATGGTAATTGAGAGGTAAATGAAATAAATGTTCTCAAGAAGTTCTAAAATCTCTAGTCATTCTGCTGAATATCAGAATAAAAAAAAAACATTGGTCACTCACAAAAAAAAAAAAAATAAAAAAGATTGATTGGTTGATTTTTCAAGTAGAATAAAATCACGTCAAAAAAAATATCCTTTATCAAGATGAAAAAAAAAAAAAAATTATCTTGATAAACTTGAGGTGCCTTGATTCGTTGAAATTTTCATACGGCCCGGACAAAGTCCTCCTTGATTCGTGCCATTAATTTTTCATAAATTATTTTTTTTAGATACCTCGAACCGCGATCTCGATAGATTCGCCTGTATCACTTAGAAAATAAAAATTCACCCTGTATATGTATATGAACATAATATAATTGGTTGTATGTATATATGTATGTATATAATATATATATATGTTTGTTTGTTTAACGAATTATGCAAGCGCGAGTTATAGAGTATATATAGTATATAATGTATGTAGAAATGTATACATATATATATGTATCGTATATCTTTGATAGGAAAAATTCTTATCTCATATTTTAACTGATAATATATTCCAAAAAAAAAAAACGAAAAAAAAAAAATGAAAAAAAAAGACCGATATACACGATACTTAGTTTTTGACGTGGATCGTGATCACTGGTTTAATTTTTATCGCTGATCACTGTTCGATGAATAATATATATCAGCGAAATAATCGAATACCATTTTTTTATGCACTAATAATAGATATTTTAACGTTATATATATACATGTGATCGTGATATATACCTAGATGTATGTGTATATGTGTATAATACATATAGAAGTATTATATAATGATATTATCAAACCATGGGAAACAAGGTGCGTACGTATGTACACCTATTCTTTATAACGCACCCTATAACTTGCTTGGAAAAGCAGACAAAAATTTTCCCATGCGACTTGTTAGTAGCAGAGCAATGCACGTTCCACTCACGATCTGCAGTCAAGTGGTTTACTTTTTTTTTGTCGTTTTTTTTTTTATTATAATTTACTCGCAGATAGACAAGTGCGGCGAGCAAGTTTTCCTTCTAGTTTTAAATTTTAAATTTCTTAGTTTTTACATGTATATTATTTTGTTTTTTGGTTTTTTGATTTTATTATATTTTCTGTTTCGACTGTATGATCGTCCGGGAAGCAAAACCACCGCGTTATGAAATGAAAAAAACTCAAAACCAAATATGAAAACGAACTTTTGATACCTACGTTCATTTTTTTGAAAAAAAAAAAAAAAACGGTAGAGATATAATATTCCCGATACTGACGATTTGTGGTATGAAAAAGTCTGAATCAATCATCTATAAGTTCTTATACTTTCAAAAAATCGAATTTTGATATTTTCGAATCACAGCGAATAAATTTCTCTCGGGTCACTATTCGCACGAAGATTTTAGGTTTATCCGTAAACCAATTCTAAACCCAAATTAGAGAAAATTTCATCCGACGTGGCTGGCTATAGGTGGCTACGTTTTTTAGTATAGAAGCTCGTACTTGACTCTGTCGTAGTTTTATAATCGTTTGGTTTTAATCAGCCCATTAAATACCACGTGAACTTGAGCTTAGCTCATATAGGCGAAGTGGGTCCGGGTTGGAGTTCCGAATTGTCAAAATTACAGATTCGTTTGCGACGATTTGGAATTTTCGGAAGTTTCGGAGAAGATATTCCGGAGTCTTGGCTTTTCGGATTGAAATTTCAAAAATCGACTACGCAGAACTTTTCCAAGAACTAGTAAAATTAAAATTCGGAACTGCAACACCGCGCCTCGAATGTTAAAAGGTTGACAAAAAATCTTGTCGCGCAGTACGAGGCGAATTCCTTTGGCGTATTTTACGTTCACAATTTCTTCATATACTATAAGACACAAACTACTGAATACCGAATACTATAGTACAAGAATAGTCACATCCCACGGTACACCCGGAGCATATAGTCGCATGAGGATCTTGTACGGCGCATTGCGCCGGAAACATGATTCTCGACAGTCTAATATTGCCCAGTTGAAAAACCGCATGTATCAGCATCATCATCTCCGGCCTCACAAATCTCCGATTGCTGTGCTGCAGTTAGCTAGCTGCCCAGAGATTCTCTTTATTCGTTGATGCTATATACTTTCAAGGCATGGCATGGCATGGCATGGCATGGCATGGCGCTTCGAGCTGATAATTACTGCAGTCAGTTAAACGCGCGACCAGTACTCTGACCTTTAACGACTATACGTATAGTTGGCTATACGTATTAGCACTCGAAACTTCATACCATTATCCTCACCTCTCTTCGCCTTATCTTACCATATCATATCGCCTTACACTCCTCACTAGTCATTCTCGCCTCTTTTTATTTTTTTTTATTTTCATTTCTCTCTCTCTCTCTCTCTTTCTCTTTTGCCTGACAGAAACTTGAGACAAATTATCCCCGTCGACGAGCCGCGGGAATGATCGTTCATTAATCGCTATTTTAGATTGTTAGACTGTTCAAATCACTCGTTCACATTCCTTTCACGGTATTTCAAGGTCTCAACGGATATTTCGTTGTAAATTTCATACAGTTTTTTTTCCTCTTTTTTTTTTACAGATTTATTACAATTGAGTTTTATCTGTTTTTTGCTTTACCCATTTTTATACAAATTTTGGTCCATTTTTATATACCATATATATTTCAATTATTTTTAAACGAAGTTTACTTCATATTATATACACTTTTTTTTTGTATTGCATAGATTTTTTATTGTCATTTCTAGATGTGAGGTAAAAAAAAAAAAAAAGGATTCAGATTTCCATCGAAGAGAATGAATTTTGCAAATTTTCAAGTCTTCGATTCTCTATAAAAACCGAAATATCGACGGTTTTTTTTTTTTTTTTTTTTACAAACTGGCCAAATCATGTCTGTCCAAATTTAAACGATTCTGCATCCATGATATGTGACGGGTTTCCGAAATATTGCGACATTTTTAACAATTCAAAAATTTTCTTCTATATATACGAGTAGGAAAAAAAAAAAAAAAAAAAAAAATGAGGAATTATTAAAGTTTACAATATTTGATCATGAAAACTCTACGTTCTTAGGTATTTCCTATAATAATTAGCCGATCATTTATGGAATCAAAATTTCAAATATTTCGAAGATATATTTCACTAAGGAAACTAAGAAAAAAATACAATCAAATTAAAAGAACCAGTACAGCTTGATTTTGGAAATTCGGAGTACTCCAAAATGCATTTATTTTTCAGCCAAAGTTTATTTCACATCAAAAAAAAAAAAAAATAAATTCTTTGAGAACCTTTGTCGTAAGGTTTTAGGCACATCGTTGTTCCGATTAAGGTCGTTCAGGGCTCATTTTGTTCAGAAAAGAAATCCTCATCGTGTGAACGAGGGAATTTTTTTTACAATTTCGTGTTGGCCAAGTTATTCGCAAATTAGTGGCCTAAATATTGGAAATTTTGGATAATTGACCGTAACTTTTCACCTGAAATTATTTTTACCGGACCCTACGTTCATAAGATGTAGAATTGCTATCTGAAGAAAGCAAGACCTTGAGAGGTTGAATTGGACCAACGATGTGCCTGAAACCTTACGACAAAGTTTTTCGATGAAAATTTTTTTTTTTTTTTTTTGTGTGAAATGAACTTTGGTTGACAAATAAATAAATTTTGAGTACTCTCAATTTTCCAAACCAAGCTGTACTGATCCCCTTACAGAAACCGCGAGAAAAGAAAAAAACAGGAACGAAAAAAGAAAGAAAAATTGTTTGATTTCAGTCGCGACAAAACGTTTGCATTTACATACATACATATACGTATATAGGTATAGGTATAGGTATACATATACTATATTCAAATATATAGAATAGCCCCCTCGGTTTACGAAGCGTTCGTATACAATATTATACACGCTGCAATACTCCTTATCATTTATCAGTAGCGCCGGAAACTTTGATAAAACCATGTCCGCCGCCATCCTTTTCGTTCGTTTCCTGTCTCCCCTATATAGTTATTCACCCCACGTAGAAAAGAGAGAGGACCCTGCTGCAGGGTACCGCCCCGCTATTTTCAATCCATGGCTGCGACCCCCTCCCCCCATGTCTTCCATGTTTAGGTAGAAAATTTATACCACTGCACCTGGGTGCAGCCCCGCGATCGCGCACTGCAGCTCCGATTTTTAACGTTTCGAAAAAAAAAAAAAAAAAAAAAAAATATGGGGTAAAAATAGAAAAACCCGAAATATTCAAATTCTCTTCGCTGTTTTATTATTATTATTAATATTATTATTATTATCATAATTATTTTCTTCACTGTTTTCGTCCAAAAATGAAGAAAAAAAAAACACGAATAATAATTATTGAATAAAAAAAAAGACAATTTCTGTATAATCAAATTCTGCAGTTTCCTGTTTTAATTGATTTTTCATTTTTTTTACTATTTCGATTCAAAATGAGAAACAAAAAAAAATATATATAGGTACTTTTGAATTGATCGGTTTTAGTTAAAATCTTTATTATTGTAAGTGAAGAAAGAAAAAAAAAAAACTAACGAGAATTTGCAAAATTCAAAACTAAAGATCGTATTTTATTTGTTCAAATTATCGTCCCGCACGTCGGGGGGGTGTACCAGTTTTTATGCAAAACGTTAAATAAATGTTAAATAGACCAAAAAATTTGAAATTTTGAAATAAAAAATGTTCGTTTCTTTGAATCGACCTGATAGGCATATATATACCTATGTAACCTATACACGTATACAATTTTAGGGATTCATAATTGGCCCAATTTTCATATAGGTATACACATTTATCCACATATATGTATGCATATATATATACATACTTACATGCGTAAGTCTAAAGTCATTATAAAACGCTTAAAACGCTCTCGGCAATAGATATACTTAAATAGATATACGTAGGTATGTATTATACGGCGTATACCTGTATATATGCCGAATATAATCGGTCATTATAACCTGAAGGAAAACAATTATATGTATGTACATATTTTTTCGATCATGATGACTGGGTCATCCCATTATACCGACTAAATTATTTCCCGTTTAATTAACACATGAATAATAATAATAATAATAATAATATTAATAATAATAATTTTAAAAAAGTTATAATAATTGGCGAAAGAATTGAGATATGCGAGTGAGTTTTGCGCTCATTTTTAAAGGCAAGGGATCCGACGAATATATACAGTATAAAAAAAAAATTAAAAACGATTTCTCAATATTTCTTATAATTTTTCTTTTTTTTTTCTATCTTCCTCCTTCTTTTTTTTTTTTTTTTTTTTTTTTTTTTTTTCGGAGCAAAAATGATGGAACTATAGAAATACCGTTTCATCGACAGGTATAATACCTATACTTAAAATTTAGCAAACTCGTACTCTATACTTTTAGCAAATAAAGCTATACTAATCACACAAAAATCTATCGTTCGAAGTACCTACCAGGTGCAGCGAAAAAATGTAGAAAAATAAAAAAAAGAAAAGAAAAGTTTGTCTTTGACATTTTTTCTTTTTTTTTTTCGACACACTCTATAACACGTATATATGTATAACATACGCATACGTAGGTATATGTATATATATATTTATGGTATACCTGTATGAATATAAAAGTAGACTGTACTTTAAATGTATGTAAAGTCTTGAGCAAGAACGAGTAAAGAGGCCAGCGAAAAAGCATAAAACAGACAAAAAAAAAAAAAAAAAATAGAAAAGAAAAAAACGGAAAAAAAAGGCTGCAGATAGCCACGCGTCACGTAGGTACCTACCTACGTAGTCGTATTCGATAACGTACAATACACATACCCGTTATACGTATACCTACACACGTATACGTATACATACATAATATATGCTCATATATTTTATATACACTCGTTTTGAATACGAAATTAAGGTATATATACCCCTAATAATATACTCAAACTTACACCAATTGCAACGTCGCATATACATATATATAGGTATATACATTTTTACACCGTGACCTGGATGTACATATATATTAATCTTTTGCATAGCTCGATGGGTTAACACGCGGTTTTCTTTCCACTTCGTATTAATAAGAATTTAGACTTTCTACGGAAAACTTACATATGCGAAGATGAGTCCCAATTTTTATGGAAAAAATATCAAAAATCGAGACCTGCAGAGGACAAGTCGATACTTACGTGATAAAACAAATCGATTTTTTCAATTTCTCGAAGTATTCCGAGCCAAATTTAATAACAACGATAATGATAATAGTTAATTTTTACGTCAGTAACGGAGTTGAAAAAAAAAAATCAACCGTTCTTCTCAATACAAAAAAAAAAAAAAAAAACGAAAAACGATTTTTTTTTTTTGCCCCCGATATACATTTTCACATCCATCTCTGCTCCGTATCATGGCATCAGTAGATCTTATTGCATTGATTAAGAACGTCTTAAATTTGGTTAATGTACACATATGCAAGTGCAGTGTATACCTGCACGTGTGTGTCTGTATGGGTATATTGCATATATCTATAAATTCTAAAGAACTGGTCCAAGATGGGCCATTGCACAACTTTGAAGCCGAGTACTTCGGTTCTGAAGGAAGAGAGTGCGTCAACTGCGGTGCGATATCTACGCCCCTTTGGCGAAGGGATGGGACCGGTCATTATCTCTGCAACGCATGCGGTCTCTACCACAAGATGAACGGAATGAACCGTCCTCTGGTCAAGCAGCCACGGCGCCTGGTAAGCCAAGGACAAGAAAAGCAAAAAAAAAAAAACAAAGAAAGAAAAAGCGAAAAAAAAAAAAATCGAAAACCAACAGAAAAAAAGAACAAAATTTCGGTCCTTTCACGTGACATTTTTTTTATTTTTATTTTATGTACACCGCGTTCACGAAATCTCTTGCGTATATATGTATAAAGAAAAAAGAAGAAAAAAAAAAATTTTTAATAGAATTTTTTTCTTTTTTTTTTTTCTAATTTTTTTTCCCCTCATCCTTTTTAAGGAAAAAAAAACAGAATTATACATGTATAATAAACGTGGACGCGGTTGTATATGTATACCTGAATACGAATGTTGAATCGAAGTAAAAAACAAGAACAACAAAACCGAGAAAAAAAATAAATAAATAAAAAACGAAAAAAAAAAAAGAGAAAAAAGACTCGTGTGGTTAGGAAAACGAAAAAGTCCTTGTGGAAATCTGCCCGTGGTGTTGCTTCAACTGCAATATTTAAATAGTAGAAATACATATATATATATATATAGATATATATTAATACTGAAAATAATGGAAGCGGTTATCGAATGACCCCAAAAAAGTTTTTAAAAAAATTATATGTACTTATATATACATATATATATGTATGTTTATATAACAGACTCTCACAGTACTCTTAACAACTTACTATACAATACTGGTGTACTACTGATACCTATAACTACTATTCGATATTTAAAATAAATGCAATGAGAGACATTTGTCGGAGTCGACGAGCACTGACCCTAACATTTGGACTCCTGTCTGTTTCAGTGGCGGACCAGGGCGATTTCTACAAAAACTTCTATGGGTATAGTAGCACCCCTCGCGGCAACGAGGAGAAATCCGGCAACCGTCGTTTGGTAGGTGTCACTCCCCCCCCCCCGCAAAAACAGAACAAAAAATCAAAAACAAAAAAAGAACAACGTTTTTTTCCTCCGTTTCTCTAATTCAATCGTAATTATCGAAAAACGCTCTTTTTCTCTTTCCATCTCTATCTACTTTCTCTTTCTCTCTCTCTCTATTTCTCTCCTCACTCTCATCGCTCTGTCTAAAAATTATCCTTTCAATCTTGAAATTCCTTTACCCGATCCCCCGTCAGTATTAGAAGCTGCGTTCACAATTCTGTTAACTTTTGACTAGAGAACCGTAAAAAAAAAAAAAGAAAAAAAAAAAAAGAAATCGATGAGTGAATCAAAAAAAAAGTAGAAAACAAAAACCAAAATACTGCGATAGTCTTTTTTTTTTTTTTTTTATCTTTCGTTTCCGTAGTTCATTCGTTATGAAATTACATATTTCCAGATGAGTGAACGCAGTTGTTAGAGAAAAATTTCTATCTCTCTTATATATCAGTAGTTGCCTGTATTAGTATTCTTATAGTAGCTTGAGGTGCCACTATACCCATGGTAACCGCTGTCCATCACGAAATCACGCCGTAATTAATTTATATTAAAATAACAAAGAAAAAAAAAAAAAAAAAAAATCTGAAAAAAAAACAAAATCAAAAAAATGAAAAAACAAAAAAAGAAAAAAAAAAAATCGAACAGAATTAGTTCAAGTATTTATAATAAACATGTTGAATTTAGTTTGCAGGCAGAGAGCTGCGCTTGCGCGTGACTTCGTTACGGACGGTATTCCTCAATACAATTTGCCAAGAAAATTAAAGAATAATTGATAATAATTACAAAAAAAAGAAAAAAAAAAAGGTATAAGTTCTTGCACCGAACGAACCGACGAGTCCGATTTTATTCCGCAAGTATACTTATTCTATTCTTCTCTGCCAAATTTCCCTTATACATATATACAGATGTAAATTTTTTACTATACCTAGTCAAGGTGGGGTATATATAATCTTGTTTTAAATTGCACTCGTACATTTCGAAGAAATATTCCATTGACTCAGTGTTTTTTTTTTCACAGTATAATTTTGAAAAATAATTAGAAATTATTTGAGATTTTATGGAACTTCGTTTTACATAGATCGGAATTTACGGAAGAAAAACTAATCGTCCTTTAGAATACAGGTCGCATCGTTCATGGAGACTCTATCAAATTTGAATTAAATATTATCTAAAACCATGTAATTTTGTGGCAAAACAATATTGTGTAGAAATAAAATCAGTGTTCTAGCGTTTTGAGCACGTGACACGTTTTTTTTTTTCTCTAAAGTTTCCAACAAACAAAATAATTCAAGATCAAAATTTTCGTTCGTATCTATAAAGAATGAAATTCATCGAATATCATTTATATGCCATAAAATTACAACGGCGTAGAATATTTTCTGGAAATTTGAAAAAGTTTCGATTAACGATTCGGACGATAGCTGTACTTAAATACCCTTTTTTCCCGATGCAATCAATCTGTGAAAGACTAAGTTTCATAGAATTTATTGTGAAAAAAAAAAGAAACAAAATTGAATTATGCTTCAAAAATACTATAGTGATCGTAAAAGTTCATCGATAAATTATGTTCCGTGCAAGAACTTTGAAAATCTTTGATAAAATTGAGAAAAAAAAAACAAATTGAATAAAAAATCTGTAAGGAAAAAATAAAAGAATTAAAAATTAACAAAACGAGGTAAATCAAAACGAAACGAATCGAATTTAATTAACCGACCGTTTCTTCGGCCTTAGCACGCCTCGAGAAGGGTGGGACTTTTGTGCAGCAATTGTACCACGACAACCACATCTTTATGGCGTCGTAACCAGCTGGGTGAACCAGTCTGCAACGCTTGCGGTCTTTACTTCAAACTTCACAGTGTTAACAGGCCCTTAACAATGAAGAAAGACAGCATTCAAACAAGAAAACGAAAGCCAAAGAGCGGTAACAAGGCCTCGGAGGCTCCCTCCGCAGCGGGTGGTATCTCAATGTCAAATTCGGCCGTTAACAATAACAACAACAATAACAACAACAACGAGAAACGGATAAAGCAAGAACCAGGTAAGCGCGAAAAAACCTTTTTTTTTTTTTTTCTGCTTCGTTGTCTTCTTCCTCTTCCCTCGTCCTTTTCATTGTAGTAAATTATCAATTTTTTTTCTCTTTTCTTTAACCAATTTTTTCTGATTTTGTTTCGTTTTTTGTTTTGAATCCAAAAGCAGACAACTACAGTGACCATCGACTGGTTCATCAGCCGACATCCTACCCGGGTTCTTTGTACGCAGCTAGCCCCCAGCCGTCGAGTAGAATCATCCCTTACAACCAAGGCAGCGCATCGTACTACGACATAGTCCTGTCCCAACAGCAACAGCAACAGCAGCAACAACAGCAACAGCAACAGCAGCAGCAGCAGCAGCAACAACTTATGGATAACCACTCGCCGAAAGTTGAATGTCCATCATCACCGTGCGCGACACGTTCACCAGTTTTGGTATCCGCTAATCATTCTCCGGATCATCACCAGCTAGCATCACCACATATCGTTACTTTAGGTGGTAACGCTTCCCCGGGACCGGGAAATGGGAAAATAATTATGGACAATGGTCATTTGGAAAGACCAACAGTTGTATCGATGTCTTCATAAGAAAAAAACAAACAAACAAACAAACAAAAACAAAACAAAACAAAAATATGTATATAGGTATACATAGATGTATATATTCTATATACGACTACGATATTATTATTATCATACTAGGGGCTTCGCCCCTGCGCGCTTCGCGCGCCAACCCCTCTCGGCGCTCCACGCCTCGGGCACTCGGCGCTTCGCGCCTCACTCCGTCACATGTCCTAAGATTAGACTAATAGATATTTAGTTTTATCAATTGAATATTCAGTTGCGATTATTTGAAAAAATGTTTTATTAAATCAACCATTTCTTTTCTTTGGATATAACCTACCCTGAATTAGAACTACCTAATTAACTCTTTCACATATCAATTGAAATTTGGGCCTACAATTCTTCGAAATAACTTAACCTACCCTCAAATAGAATTACCTAATTAACTTTTTCACATATCAATTGAAATTTGGACCTACAATTTTTCGAAATCATTCAACCTACCCTAAAATAGAATTACCTAATTGACTTTCTTATATATCAATTGAAATTTGGACCTACAATTTTTCGAAATCATCGAAATCCTTCGGTCACTCTCCTTTCCCAATCTCCTTCTATTTGTTTCGATGCTATTTTTAACTTTTCTATTTTTTAAAAACTTTTCTAATTCCTCAACATGTATTCCCTCTTCAAAATTGTGTATGTTTGTTGATTCGTTGCCTTTTTGTTTGTTCTTCTGTTTTTTTTTCGGCACCTCACACCAGCGCCAACTTCATGCGTTAATACCATTATTATTATAATCTTTTTTTTTCATTTGTTCGCCGGACAGGATTTTTTTATTATATAGAGAGATTCGATCAGATTTGTCACAATTTTGTCAATTTCTTTTTATTTTTTTTTTTGATTTTCTTGTTTTTGCATCAAAAGTGCTATTTTTTTTTGTTCTCTTCCTGTTATATCGAAACCGTGTCTGCGAGAAAGACACGTTTAAGTGTTGTACGGTGCTGCCAGCTAGAGGCAATTTTATTAAACTCTATCTCGATATAAAACGTGATTCCTTAATCTCTGTTTGACAATAATAAATTGTAGGTTGTAGGTATATATATATAGTAATTATTACTTCGTCTTAATAGTGTCGCGGCGAGGGGGGGGGGGGGGGGGGGGAAAGAAAAGGGAGAGGATCTTTAATATGTATGATTAAAGTAAGAGAGCTTAAATACACATACACTATACATAAACACAAAGTCAGATTCCATATTAATTTTTTCTTTCTTTTTTTTTTTTTTTTTTTTTACAATATACCTGTATAGGTATATACATATGTATGTCCAATGTCTATATATATATATATATATATATATATATATATATATATATATATATATATATATATATATATATATATATATATATATATATATATATATATATATATATATATATATATATATATATATATATATATATATATATATATATATATATATATATATATATATATATATATATATATATATATATATATATATATATATATATAGTATAAACATATGTATTTTTTTTTTTTCAACCCTAACTATTATCATTGTTGTTATTATTATTATTATTATTATTGTTGTTATTTTGTTGTTACGATATGAATCGTCATATTTTCATTCATTAGTAGGTATATATTATTATTTACGTAAGAATATTAGTTTACGTCATATATACATATATACTTATATGTAGATATTATATATATATATATATATATATATATATATATATATATATATATATATATATATATATATATATATATATATATATATATATATATATATATATATATATATATATATATATATATATATATATATATATATATATATATATATATATATATATATATATATATATATATATATATATATATATATATATATATATATATATATATATATATATATACACACATAAGATAGACATAAGTTAGGTGGAAAAAGATATGAGGAAGAAATCCCCCGAACCCCAAAATCTTAAAAAAAAAAAATTAGCAATTTTATAAAAATTAATGCAAGACAAGAATTTTCTTTTTTTTATTTTTTATCGCGTAGCTATGCATATACATATTTCAATGAAAATTTGTCGCACTATAAGTAGAACAGGTCAGTATATTGTTAAGTCAAACTGTATAAAAAATTTTTACGTGTAAAAATCGATTTTTCTTATTTTTTTTCTTTTTCTTTCTGAGGATTTTGATTATGATTTTTATTTTATTTTTTTCTCAAAGAGTGTTCATTGCGAACCATACTTTGAAAATATTATATCTCAGAAAAAAAAAAAAAAAAAAAAAAAACAGATATTTATACATATAGGTATATATGTATTATTATATTGGTCAAGTAGTTTGATTTTTTTTTTTTTTTTTATATCGAGTTGAAACATAGCCAGTATATGTATACATATTCATTGGAAGTCGTTAACTATAATAGTAATATTTTTTCTAAGGGGTTCGTTTCGCCCCACTTGCCCATATATTTTTTTTTTTTTTCTTGTATAGAAATACGAATAAATAAATATATAAATAAATAAATAAATAAATGAATAAATCAAATTCAAAACATTATTTTTTTAATACTTTATTATACATTTATATAATATACCTATACTATAGATTAATTATCTATTAGCATGGTTATAGATATTTGTTCCGTTCCACCCAGTTCTAGCTTATATGTATAATATACTATTCCTTCTAATGAGTGTATATGAGGCATTCTCCGTCAGAACGTACGGGAATAATAATACGAATTTTTGATTTCATCGAAATTCTTATGGACGATTACACCTAATATGAGAGGAGTTTTCACGATTTTTTTTCGATTTTTTTCGTTCATCTGTTCCTGAGATATGAATTTTTGAATATTTTTTTTCTTCGAAAATTCATAACTTCTTGAAAAATTGACCACATGAGGTGTTTTTTTTTTTTTTTAATTTTTAAATTTTTGTTTTTAACTATACTTTAAGAAAAAAAAAATATAAAAAACGTGATTTTTATCAATTTCGGTATGATTTTTTCATTCAAAGCTCAAACTTCACGACTTCGAGAGGTTGGACATTTTTTTTTGAAAAAATGGAATTTATGTAGTCATCAATTACGATATCGGGATCAATAATTTCATTTTTTTATATTCAAAACGAAGCCATAGGCTTCCAGAATCAACGGAATTGTCATTTTGAATCTTTTTAGAAATTTAGTACGATTAAATTTACGCAAAAATATTTTGAATCAGAAATAAAAGAAATAGAATGAGTTTTGTGATCCCACGATAAATCCGACGGCATAATTTTTAGAGAAAACAATGTTTTTTTTATGAGAATTTATAAGAAAAAAAAGAAAAAAATGTCCAACCTCTCGAAATCGTGGAGTTTGAACTTTGAATAAAAAAATCATACCGCAATTGACAAAAATCACGTTTTTTGTATTTTTTTTTTCTCAAAGTATTAAAAATTTTCCAAACAAAAAAAAAAACGCATCATTGGTCAATTTTTCAAGAAGTTATGTATTTTCGAAAAAACAAAAAAAAATTCTAAATTCATATCTCAGGAACAGATAAATGAAAAAAATCGAAAAATCGTGAAAGCTCCTCTCATTATGTAGTGTAATGACCCGTAGAAATTTCGATGAAATCAAAATTTTGAATCATTATTCTCGTACGTTCTTACGGAGAATGGCCCATATATATATCATACCTATGCGGGTAATGTCATAATTAATATCATGATTTTTGAAAAAAAAATATAGAAATATGATTATTAGGATGTTTAAATTTTTGTGTGTATATGTATGTGTGTCTCGGTGTGTTTCTTGGTTTTTCTTTTTTTTTTCTTGTTACTTTTTTTTTTTCTTCTTCTCTTCTTCTTCCTTGTCGACGGTATATTATTATTAAAGCTCAAATTCGAAGACAGTGCCTTTTACCCAGCTAATATTCTATACGCTATTATATATTGTAATAAAAGATTTTTACGCTTTTTATATATTATTATAGATATATATATACATGTATGTATATTTGAGAAAAACAGGTATATAGTGTTTTTGTTTTTTTTGTTTGTTATTTATCGTGGATGTTATTCATCGAAGCATTAATATTAATTAGCATCAAGGCAAGGACGTGAATTGGTAATTGATTAAAACACATTCCGCGTTTTTGAGTTAGGATCAGACCTTTTTTTTTTCTTCTAATTATTGTTGTTGAGCATCGGTGAATGCGTGGGTAATAATTTATTCTACCTATAATCGAATATTAGTATAGACTTACAAAGTTTTGAACGTGAAGAATGAATATTTCGATTGATTGATTGATTAATTTTATCGATAAACCTGGTGCAGCGTTGCTCGAGAGGCTCAATACCTATTTGAAATCGATAACTAAGTACACAATATATTATATAATTTTAAATATATATATAATTATTCTTCGAAAATTTGATATTTCTTATTTTGTATATATGTATATTGTATATAGATATTAAAGTAGATATGTATATCATTATGATAGATTATAGTAATACATTTATATGAATATATTATCTACATATATGTATACACTATGGGTAGGTTTTTTTTTTTTTTTTTTTTTTTCTCTCAAACTGACTATAACATAATATTATACGAAAAATATTAAACAACAATGAACACGAGACAATAATAATATACATAATATAACGAATTCGATGACGCTTTAATCTCTTTTTACTGCGTATGTAATTTTTTTTTTTTTTTTTTTTTTTTCGTTTTTATCGCTCCTGTTTTTCTGTCTTTCTTTCTTTTTTCTTTTCGCCAAAGAATAGATATTTTTATTGCCGATCACATTTCAGCTGATCGACATATTTCAATTCACTTATTATTATTATTATCATTATTATTATTATTATTATTATTATTATTATCATTAATATTATTATGTAGTTTAAATGATATTTTATCGATTACCACCATGCACACACAATTATATCCATCGAAAACTCTCAATATGTAATTTATATATATATTACTATACAATCTCTACGTAGGTATATGTATAGTATAATATAATAATAGTTTTTAATTTTTTTTTTTCAATGTTTTTTCCGTTCTCAACTATATTTGTAGTATAAATAATGCAGAGTTACTATAGATATTTAAGCAGTTTTTTTTTTTTTTTTTTTTCTTTTTGCACAAACAAATCGTATAACTATGTGTCGGCTATGTACCTATAATAAGTAGGTATGCATACGATTATACATTCTAATTATCGTACATGAGACATAATAATTATTAATTAATAGACATGTATATGTTTTATATTCCTAATATATAATATCATATATTTTCCGAGTGTTGTATATTATATATCGTGAATAATTTGTTTTTCAAATGATAGCAATAATTATATTGAAGAAAAACAAAAAAAATATCAATAAATAAAAAAAATATACAAAAAAAAAAAAAAAAACGAAAAAATTATTAACGGATCATAGTCGATATATACGAACAGTTTTTATCATCAATTTCTACACGCATATTTGAGTGAATTCACGAATTCGCGGTGTGATTTTGTACCTCAAAATTTTCGACTATTTTTTCCCATTATCAATGGTTTATATCCGTGGAAATGAGGCACAAACCTGCACCTCAATATGATTTTTTTTTTTTTTTTTGTGATATTCCATGCAATTTTTGATATTTCATATTTTTAACGATTTTTGAAAATCCTCGAGAAGTTAATATAGTCCCACAGAAAAATTTTCAATACAATTTTCAATGTAAATTTTCCGCTCTTTTCATTGAAAATATTTTTATGTATACCGCAGACAATCGGAAGTTTATATTATATACAATTATACCTATATATACCCGTATATATTACACATCAAGGGTGATCCTTCTCATATTCGAATTTTAATGCTCCCTGCACGGGTCAAAATCTCTCTAAATGTATACGAAAAAATGTATTCAAAGCCACGAGGTTCCTATGTATAAATTATTCCCAGTTCTGTATTCAAAACCGAAGAATTTTCACATTTTTAATATAAACACACAATTTTTACCACAATTCGCGATCAATTTCTTTTTCTTTTTTTTCCTACTTATACCGGAGGTAAAAAGTGTGCACCAGGTTTCAAATTTTATCGGAGTAATGGAGGAACAAAGAGGAAGGAAAAAAAAATAACTTTTATTAGGGCGAAGTGCCAAAAATCGTTCTTTATCAAAATATGAAAATTCTCAGGCTTCTCACAGGTCAGTACTTAGAATCGCTATAGGAACCCTATATAAACTTTGGCTACATTTTCCTTCTATGTATTTGAAGATAGTTTCCACCCTGCAGTATATAGATCATTAAAATTCGAATATCACCAAATTAATAGACCTACCCCAGAATAGATATAAAAATTTTCAATATCTGTAACATCCAAAGCTATATTTTTCTTCGTTTTTTTTTTTGTTTTTTTTTTCTTTTGTTTCAATTTATTTATTGATTTATTCATTTCTTTTTTTATTCTCATTAAATTTTGTCTTATCTTTATCAGAATTAATTGTGACACGGAGTCTTAGCAGCATGGTATATCGATTATAAAATAGATAATTATTACTATTATTATTACTATTATTACTATTATCATTATTATCATTATTATTATTATTATTATTATTATTATTATTATTATTATTATTATTATTATTATTATTATCATTATTATTATTATTATTATTATCATTATTATTATTATTATTATCGGATAAGACGTGAGCAAGACGCGTCAAGTGAGCGTGCCAAAAGTGACAAGTTAAAGCATAAAAGACAGGAAAGAACAAGGTGGAAAGTGCAGGGCAGTGAAGAGTGAGAAAGACAGTGAAGGGACAGAAGAAAAAACAAAAAGGGAGAGGAGCGAGAAAAAGGTAGGAAAGGGAAAAAAAAAAGAGAGAAGGGAAGAGGTTAGAAAATAAGGCGCGAAAAGGTACGGTCAGGAGAGGCGGGAGGGAATAGAATAGAAAGGGGAGAAAGTTCGGCAGGAAGGCATAGATGGCAGAACAAGACGGAGGAACGCAAGAGGCGGGCGTGAGGGTAACGGGCGCGCTGGATTACCGACGCAAGGTAACGGAGATGATGATAACGCTAGACGGTAGAGAAGAACCGGAGAAAAGCGACCGGGAGAGCAGCGATACGGAGGGAGAGGAAGAGAGCACAGGTTATCACACGCCGGTCAGCGAGGAGATAGGAGAAGCACCGAGGAGAGGTAAGCCAACAAACGCGGCAAGCCTACAGAGGTGGGCGAGAGAGAGGGCGAGCAGCCTGGGCTCGCTAGATGGGATGATAGACAGGCAGAAGAGAAAGAGGGCGGCGGGGGAGAAAGAGGGGCAGATAGGGCTCAAGAGAAGAAATAAAAACACAAAAACACCGGAAGGAGAGAGGGAAGCGGAAGAAGACAAGGAGATGAGTTTGATGTGGAAGAGTATCAAAAAATTAGTAGAGGAAACAAAAAGAGAGAAGGAAGAAACAAGAAAACAAATAGAAGGTATGAGAGAAGAGATCAACGACATAAAGAGGAAGGCCGACGAAAAGAGAACCGAGCTCGAGAAACGAGTAAAGGAGCTCGAATCAAAGCTAAGGGAAGGGGAAGAAAAGAGGGAAGCAGAGCAGAAGAAGGAAGCAGAAGAAACGAAGAAGGAGATAGGAGAGAAGGTGAAGGAGGCGATAAAAGAGATAGGAGGAGGAGCAGAAGGGGGGACTGCAATGGGAGAAAAAATAAAGAAGATGGAGGTGGAGATAGAAGGAGGAATGAGAGTGCTCCAGCAAAAAATAGAAGCGAAAGAAAGGCAAGAGAAAAGAAATAACATAATAATAAAAGGAGTGGATAGGGAAGGAGAGGAGCCGAAGACAGTCGCAGAAAAGTTCCTGAGAGAGAAGCTAAAAACGACGATAAGAATAAAAGAGGCGAGAGTCCAAAGACTAGGCGGAGAAAGAGAGGGGCTGCTAGTTCAAATGGAGGACTACGAAGCGAAAAGAGAGGTAATGATGAGAAAGAGAATGCTAGGAGGAACAGAGGTGTTCATAGACGATGACCTGACGTGGAAGGAGCGAGAGATACAGAGGAACCTCATCAGAAGAATGAAAGAAATAAGGGGAAGAGGAGGAAGAGCAAGAGTGGGATACAAAAAGATATGGATAGAAGGGAAGTGCTGGAACTGGAACGAGGAAAAAGAAAAGCTAGAGGAAGGCAAGGAGGGAACGGAAAGGGATTTTCGGTCCAAATAGGGAGACAAGCAAGAGAAGAGCAAGAAAAAAACAGGAAGGGAGTTAAAATAGCATTCTGGAACGTAGCTGGGCTGGCAAGAAAAGATGAAGAGTTTTGGAGAGGGCTCAAAGAATGGGATGTAATGGTACTGAGCGAAACATGGGTTGAGGAGAAAGGGTGGGAGAAAATAAAAAATAAGTTGCCGAAAGGCTACGTATGGAAAACGCAACACGCGAAGAAGGAGCACAAGAAGGGAAGGGCGATGGGGGGGATGGTAATGGGAATAAAAGAAGAAATAGCAGAGGTAGAAAGGGGAGAAAGGAAAGAACAAGAGGAAGGATGGATGATAGGGACAGTAAAACCAGATAGAGAAAAATGGTCAGTGATAGGGCTGTACGTGAGAGGAGATATAGAAGAAAAAATGATAAAGGTCAAGGAGTACGAGAGCAAGGAAGGGAGAGGAAGAAAAGTAATAGTAGGAGGGGACTTTAATGCAAGGACCGGGGAAAAAGGGGGGGAATACAAGGGTGCAGGAAAAGAAGAGAAGGGGAGGAGCTCGAAAGACAAGATAATAAACGCGGAAGGGAAAAAGATGATAGAAGCGATAGAGGAAATAGGATGGGCAATATGGAACGGAAACACGGTAGGGGACGAAGAGGGAGAAATAACATATGTAGGGGCAAGAGGGGAGACAGTAATAGATTACGTGATAGGAGGAAGCGAGGCAAAAGAAAAAGTAAAAAGAATGAGGGTGGGAGACAAAATAGACTCGGACCATCACCCGTTAATAATAGAAGTGGCGACGGAGAGATGGGAGAGGAAGGAAGAGAAGAGAGGAAAAAAACCGGTGAGAGGGAACTGGTCGAGAGAAGGCAGAGAAAGATTCAGGAGAGGAGTAAGATGGGGGGGTGACGATAGTAGAGGGATAGACGAGGAAATAGAGATTAGAACAGAAGAAATAAGAAGAGTGATAGAAGAGGAAGCGGAGAGAGAGGAAGGAGAGGAAAGGAAAAAAAGGGGCTGGTGGGACGAGGAAACGAAGAGACAAAAGTCGAAAGTGAGGAGGACGCTGAGGGAGTGGAGAAGAAAGGAGATAGGAAAAGAAAGGTACAAAGAGGAAAAAAGAGAATACAACAAATTGTGTGAAAAAAAGAAGCAGGAGGAAAATGAAAGGTTCATCAGAGAGGCACAAGAGGCTACAACGGAAAGCAAAGTATGGGAGGTGCTGAACAGAGAAAGAAGAAGAAGAAGGAGAATAGACGAAACAATCGGAGAGAACGAGTGGAAAGAGCACTTCATGAGACTACTGGGAGGAGTGGACAGAAAAGTAGTAGCAGGAGGCACCAAAGAAGGAAGAGAAGAAGACGAAGAAAATGAGATCAAGAAGGAAGAAATAAGAAAGGCGATAGCCAAGCTGAAGGACGGAAAAGCACCAGGAGGAGACGAAATAGTAAACGAGGTATGGAGGTACGGAGGAGAGGAAGCGGAAGAGTGGGTACAGAGAACGTGCAACAGAGTGTGGAAAGGAGAGGGGTGGCCCGAAGTATGGAAGGAGGGCTGGATAGTACCGATAATCAAGAGTGGGGAAGGAAAGAGAGTGGAGGAGTGCAGAGGGGTCACGCTTATGCCAACATTGTACAAGATATACGCGACAGTATTAGCAGGGAGGATGGAAGAGGAAATGGAAAGAAAGGAGATGATACCACAAAACCAAACCGGGTTCAGGAAAGGAATGGGAACAGTGGATAATATTTATGTGCTAAACCATCTAATAAACCGAAGAATAAACAGCGGGAAGGGAGGAATAGTAGTAATGTTTATAGATCTAAAAGCGGCCTTTGACTCGGTGAATAGGGAGGTACTATGGGAAGCTATGAGAAAGAGAGGAGTGAGAGAGGAGCTAGCAGAGAGAGTGAAAGAGGTGTACAGAGAAACAAAGAATAGGGTAAAGATAGGGGGGGAAGCGGGGGAGGAGTTCTGGACAGAGATGGGGGTAAGACAAGGATGCCCGCTAAGCTCGTTTCTCTTCAACATTCTAACCGCGGACATGGAAGAAGAGCTGAGTAGGACTGGAGACATAGGAGGAGTAAAGCTGGGAGGGAAAAGGGTGTATACGCTTGCATACGCAGATGATGTGGCGGTAATGGCGGAGGAGGAGGAGGGGATGAAAGCAATGATAAGAAGATTGGAGAGATATCTGGATGAGAAGAGGCTAACGCTGAACGCGAAGAAAACAAAGATAATGAGATGTAGAAAGGGAGGAGGAAGAAGCAAGAAAGTAGAATGGAAATGGAAAGGGGAGGCGATAGAAGAAGTGAAGGAATTTAAATACCTAGGGTATACGATAACAAAAAACGGGGGGCAAGAGGCGCACGTCAAAGACAGAGTAAGAAAAGCAGGGGTCGTAATGAAGCAGGTCTGGGGGATAGGGAAAAGAAGATTCGGAAAGGACTGGAAAAGAAGAATGTGGATGTTCGATAGACTGGTATGGACAGTGGTGGAATACGCAGCGGAAGTATGGGGATGGAGAGAATGGAAGAACGTTGAGGCGTTGCAAGAAAGATACATCAGATGGGTACTGGGGGTAGATTGGAGAACGCCAGGCTACATGGTGAGGGAAGAGTTTATGAGAATGAAACTGAGAACAAGGGCAGCGAAAAGAGCATGGAATTTTGAAAGGAGGCTGGAGGAAGGCAGAGGAAGCGAGCTGGCGAGAAGCTGTTGGGAGGAAGTGAAAAGAAGGGAAACGAAAAGAGTACCAACACTAGCGAGTTGGGAGAGAGACAGAAAAAAATTCAAGGAGGAGTGGGCAGAAGAGCAGGAAGGACAAGAAGAAGAGGGAGAGAGACGGGAGATGGAATACGAGGAAATTGAAAGAAAGGATAGTGAGAAGCAGAAAGAAGAAAGATGGGAAAAAATAAGAAACTCCAGATACAATAAGTGGTACAAGCTCATAAAGCACGACGGAGTACCAGCGTACTTGGAAAAGGGGTGGGGTGAAAGTAGGTGGGCAAGAGTAGCGAGATTCAGACTAGGGGGAGAGGTAAAAGAATCGAAGTACTGGGAAAAAGAGGAGAAAAAGAAGTGCAGGATATGTGAATGGGAAGAGGAGACATGGGAGCACGTATGGGATGGGTGCATAAGGGGGGAAGATAAAAAAGAAAGTTGGCAGGAGAAGGTGGGACAGGTACTAGGAGAGGAGGGAGAAGGAGAGGCGTGGATGAGAGAGATTGAGCGCAGGAGAGAGGAGAGAGAGAAGAATGAGAGGGATGAGCAGGAAACGGAAGGTGAAAGAGAGTGAGCGAGAATGAGGAGCGAGAGAGGAGAACGGGGAAGCAAAAAGGTGTAAGAGAGGAGAGCGAGAATAGAATAGGGACGTAGGATAAGTAGAATAAGTAGTGTAAGTAGTATAAGAAAAGTGTAATGCGAAAAGGAAATGTAACCCCAAGGGGAATCATTAAATAAACATACATACATACATACATACATATTATTATTATTATCATAATTATTATTATTATTATCATCACTGGACAGCAATATGCGATATCCGTTAACTCTCGAGATAAAGAAGCCGCTGATCTCTGTTATATATACGACACCTCAATATAACCAATAAGATAGATTCGAGGGGGTTATATATACCTATATAGTAATATAATATATATATACGATACCTGCGTATACATCTGGGAAATTATTATTTTCTTTTTTTTTATGTCTTTCCCTCAAATCATTAATTGTGTAACATAAGCATTTCGAGAAATATTCTACTTATTGAATCAGGTTTTTTTCGTTTTCTGTTTTTTTTTTCACAGAACTTATTATTATCGATATTCCGAGAGAGATATAACTCGATATTAGAAATTATTTGTTAGTTTTTTTTATACGTGAGGTAATTCGCCTATTTATAGATACGTATACGTACCTACGTGTATATAGGTATATGTACGGAGATAATATATATCTCAAAAGCGTAAACAAGTGATTTAAAAAAACGAAAGTGCAAAAAAAAAAATTATTTTCAAAGTGTATGTAACCTACAGGAGTAATATAATCGTGACAATTGTAAGACAGGATTTTTTTTTCTTCATTTTTTAATTTTCTTTTCTATTCCTTCTTCTTTTTTAATTTTTAATTTTTTTTCCTTTTTTTTGTTTTTCTATTTCGTGTAAAAATATAATCAGACAGTAAAAGTCGTGAGTGGAGAGGTTCTCGTCGGAGGCCAAGCTTATCGTGAGGGCACGATGTGTGTTCGGTAACCATGACAACACCCCCGAGGTAGAGATAAGAGATTCTGTACTCGCATCGGCACGGATTACGTGCTCATGAGTTTCGTTTTTTCTTTCGTTTTTTCTTTTTTTTTTTTTATTTATTTATACGTGTATGTGTGAACACAAAAGCACAAATTCACACACAAATACAAAATCGCTCATACAATGTTGATACCTATATGTGAATCAAAAAATTCAAATCATTCAGGGATATATACCAATTTTTTTTTTGAAATGATAATAATTTTTTGTCAAAATTTATATACGAGTTCAAAAAAAAAAGGGAAAAAAGTCGAGGGATATATATATTCGGTCAAGATATTTATTTTGAAATATTTGAAAAGTTCAGAACATTATCCCATTTTTATATCGGGAGCAGTAAAGGGTTGGAAAGTAATTTTTTTTTTTTTTTTCTTTTCCAACGATTCCATCATCAAAATTTTGGTCTGGTTTCGCGAAGAATTGTGACGAACATGAAATTTTTGTTTGTAATTGTTTCTTTATTTAATCTTTAGATCGTGCTAGTTAGAAACAGCTGCTGTGGTGGGAGTTTGAATTTTTCCATCGCTCAACCTTCAAGGAATTATATTATACCGGTATAGGTACGTATACCTACTTACATACATGCGGCATTATACTCATCTATATATAATTTTTTTATCGACGTTTCGCATCAAGGTTCACGAAAATATTTTTATAAGCATTGTTTGAAAAATTTTGGATCAATGCAATATGTTTTTTTTTTTTTTTTTTTTTTTTAATAAGAAACGATGCTAGAGATAAAAATTTTCAAAATTTTTTTCTTCTCAAACTATGAATCCTCGAAGAAGAAACGATTTTTCGATTTTTCATCGAGATTTCGTAAACATTCATTAATAGGAAAAATAAAAAAATCGTAATAGTTTTGAATTTATATTAATATAGTCAATATTTCTGCAATTTGAAAAACCGGAAGCGATTTGAGTTTCAAAATATTTTCTAACCAATCTTATATAAACGGAGTTAAAATTTTTTTCATCCAAATTTCGTTATATGATTGAGAAAACGCCACGAAGATTATGTACATGAATTTTTTCATAATTATAAAAAATCGTCGTAATTTCGTCGAAACCGGAAGCGATCGTAGCTTAAAAAGTTTTTTTTTTAGGCTATGCGTAATCACAGAATGCACGATTTTTCATCGAGACTTTATCAATACTGAGGAAAAACCTGTTAAAGTTGTGAAATTTTTGATACTATAATTAATCCACTCCGTTTTAAATTCGGAAGCTATGGTGCAGGTTCCGAGATTTTTTTTCTTTGTACAATTTACAAGGAATACACGATTATATTCATAAAAATTTCATTAAGCGATCGATACAAGAAAAAATTTTAAAAGCCACGAATTTTCTGAATTGTTCAAATCTTCGTCATTTCTGAAACGGAAGCTATCGGAGTTCGAACAGTTTTTCAACTAATCATCGCGGAATACACGATTCATCATTCAAATTTCATCAAGATATATAAATAAAAAAATTATAAAAGTTGTGAATTTTACAATAATTAAAATCTTCGCTGGTTCTAAATCAAAAATGGATACTTGAAACTTTTGTCATGGAATCTTTAAAGAATGATCATTTCTGTATCAAAATTTAGTCAGGATCGTCTAATCGCCTATAATCAATTGCGTGAGATGAAATTGATCCGATTGTTCATCAAAATTTAATCGAGATACAAGATAAAAAAAAAATAAAAAATTGTGGAATTTACTAATCAATGAACAGGGTTCAAATCTTCGCCTCCGGCTTTCGAACCGGAAGTGATGAACGTAAGAAATTTTTGTCAGCCAATTTCCAAAGAATTTTCAATCTTCTCCGTAAATCTGATCTCAATCGTTACCGGGTCTATTATTATAGTGATCGCGAATAATCCATGAAACAAAATTACGAATTAATATGAATAGCTCAAATCTTCGCCCACGGATTTCTGAATCGGAAACGATGCAAGTTTACAAATTTAAATTATCCAATCTCCAAAAAACGATCGATCTGCTACATAAAAATTTCGTCTGATTAATCGCGAATCTATGAACTAAAATTCTGACTATTCGTGAAAATTAAATCAAAATATATATACCTACGAAAAATTGTAGAAAATAACAATGAAATTATCTGCAATAGTTCAGCAATATCTCAACCGTTTCTGAACCGAAAAGAGATTATAGACGTTTGAAATTATTGTCATCAATTCTCTCCAAAAAAAAAACCCTTAAATTCTCTATCAAAACTCGTCCGCTCGTCACTCGGCCAATTATTCGCGAATCTACGAAATAAAAGTTGATAATTTTCCCTCAGATTCCCGGCAATGTAATAAAATCGGTAACAGTTGCATAGGGTACAAAGTATACTGCAAAATATAAAAAAAATCGTTCCCGATCTGTTTGTAGGATAGTGTGTACCTGTAATACCTAGAGCTCTTGAGGTAGGGGGCCCAGGTTAATTGTATCACGTCACAAAATGGCTACTTGCCATCGCAACGCGGGTTCCCGTAATCGTCAGTCAATATTTGACAGTCTTTCGGATCAAACCGATTTCAGAAGCGGTTACTAGGCGGCGACACTATCACCGCCAGAGTCTCTCTGTATCTTTCTCATTTACTCTCTCTCTCTCTCTCTCCTTCTCTCTCACTCTCTCTCTCTCTCTTTGCACAAAGGTGTGAAGAGCTAGTATAGGCATACGTATAATAGAAGACACAATCTATCTGCACAAAAGAAGAGAACATCACACTGTGACGCCGCCCGGTTCAACTTTATAGAAGATCGAAAGATTTACTCGATCTTTATCTTCTTCTTCTTCTTTTTCTTCTTCTTCTTTTCATTGTTTCGCGAATTTATTCTCGCCTTGTATATTAATCTTCGGATTATCGTCACCGGGATAATTTACCACCACGTAAGTATTCCATATACATATTTATATATACATGCGATAATTATCGTTCAATATCTATAGATACAAAAATTTATTTTCAATTTTTTTTTTTCATCGTATAAGAAAAAGAGGAAGAAAAAAAAAAAACAATTTAATCGTGCAGATATCGAGGCGAATGGCTAATAAATATTGGCGAATAGGTTTTTATAGGTACCAAAATGGGCGAATAATTTTTTTTTTTTTTCTTTTATTTATCGAAGACGTCTTTCCGCGGCGGACGATCTCAAACTATCCATACGGGCAAGACCGGGTATGACATTCTCTCACCGTGTTACTCTATAGATAATATTTTATTAATCATTAAGCATATATATGTATATACAGAGCGGTTGTATACATATAAGATAATGGGAATAATATCTGGAGACAATGGTGATAATACTGTTTACCGTTAGCTAATTCGAGGAGCAACGTGACAAAACGAGAGAAAAAAAAAAAAAAAAATATAAGAATATATATCAAAGGTTCGAACATATTTCGACATATTGACGATTTTTCACGAACAACGCGAATCTCCGCGAATGCAGATGGTTTTAATATAGCAAACTTCTTTTTTTTCTGCGGTTAATTTCTATCAGAAATTAGTCTATACAGTCCAAGATATCCGTCTTTTACCTCGTCGTTGTCAGCGTCTAATCGTATCAGCGATAAAACAAAAATGAAAAAAAAAAATTGAACCGTGATTCCGCGATTCCGCGATCCGATAATGAATAACATGGCGTCGAACTTGGTGCCGAGTTGGTCGATGACGCAATTACGCGTTGTCACTTCTGAAGTATTTCATTACGTTTTTTTTTTTTTCTGCTTTTCTTTTTTTTTTTTTCTCCAGACACGAGGAATGAGTAGTATAATCCGTTACGAGTATAGGTGCAGGTATAATTATTATAGTTATCGCGATGTACACTTGCACCGGTGATCGTGGTATAGCCGCCATGTTGAAACTTCTTTATAAATCTGTTATATACTCGATCCTTAAGAGATACACGTTGTATGAACCGAACCAGAACGAGAACTCAAGCCGTGAATCGAACTTTACCGCGCACTACATTCCGCGTTATACAATTAACAAAAATCCAATTTTTTTTAACAAGTTTATTAGTCTTTTCTTGATTCTTTTTAGTCACGTATCTTTTCAAGAGAATTTCTTCCCTTGTTTCGGCCACTCCCGAGTAAGACCGATCGGTTATAACTATAAACCGGTCAGAGGTATACGCAGGTTCGGTATTATACTACGTCCGACGATCACAGCTAAGAACAGCCCTACGCGGCAGGAGGCGGCTCCGCAGACTGAAATTATCATTTTAGCTGATACAAGCTAATGTAATGATGCAGTTTTATCTCTTATTATCATGGAAAACGAGATAAATGGCGATAGTGTGGTTTATTTTGACAACGCTCTCCCTATCGTGCCGGTATCAGCCCTCGTATCTTCTGCGGCTCGGCTCCTGCAGATGCAGCCTTAAACAGCCCCGAGTCTTTGCGACGACGGTCCATACATCGCGGTCAGAAACTCCGGGATTATAATTCTGAATGATATTAATCCCCACGTTTTTAATTTCATTTTTTTACTTCCCCGAAACGAGACGGAAGATGCGTTAATATAATAATCGAAAATTTCATACCGATTAATCGCCATCGGATTTCGATCCGCTGCAGGGGCGCGATTGTATAGAATTATTATCCGTTTTAAACGGCTTCGAAATTCTAATCTTTCGATGAATCATATTATATATTAGTCTTGTAATAAATCGAGATCTTAATCGATCGGTTTGTGTATAGAATTAAATATACGAATTCGCGCTAAATGCGACTGATTGCTTCAGATCGCTTCGTGCCGATTGTCACGTAGGTAATTTTTAATAATTTTTGGAAAAAAAACGAAAAAATTTCTCAGTGAATCCCCTGCGGTTAGCTGCGGTATTAATCTGGACTATAATAATTATGAATCAGAATTACAATTCGAAATGAAATAAGAAAATATATGCGATGGTTGATCAATGGGGAAAATCGGTACGGGTGCGCCTGTGTACATATACATTTATCTATGATTCGTCATCCCTGTATAATGTCCAGACCTTTATACATATATGCTTCATATAGTTTGCAAGGTAGACACCGTATTAAGCTGAAAGAGTAGGTATAATTCAAAATGGCGACAATGTCAGCTACCTACTACTTCTTATACGTATATAGATATATGTATATATATTTTATATACACGTATATCGTATACGACGCTTTACCATTACCCACGTCATTTTGTTATCTAAGTACCGCGCACCTTTCGGTCTTATCGTATAACAAACATTGGACACCCTGCACTTTTCTAGAGTTCATACATATACATGTGTAACTATATATAGCGTCAGATGTGTTGCATATACATATAGATCGTTTACAAATTGTGTGTGATGATTACATTCATTTCGAAAATCCATTCAATTTATACTAATTTTTGTTGTTGTTTTTTTTTTTTTGTTTTCTGAACGCATTTTCGACATTCGTTGAACGATTTTAATTTTTTTTTTTTTTCCAAAATATCGCAGATCTTTGATAAACTGCTCAGGCACCCAAGTCGGGGGAAAAAATTCTAGTTTGATCCTTGAAAACTTTGAAATATGATTCTTAATTTTTCAATTTTTTTTCTGGATAATATAAACGTGCAGTCTTTGATCCTGAGAGTTGGGAATGAAAACCTGAATGAAAATTAGCTCACGCACTTGAAATTCTGATCAGCTGATTATTTGAATTTTAGGTATTTAAAAACCTGAAAAGTCTGCGGAAAAATTGACTCGATGATAAATTTTATATTTTTAGGACTTGAAATTTGTTCGTCAATCGGTTTACAGAACATTTTATCAAAGATCGAGGAGCTGTATAGATCAAAAACTGGAATCACTCTGAATTCTGGTATCCAAAAAAAAAGTCTAGTCTGCGTCTTATAGACTTTCCTCAAAACTGAAGTAAATTCTAACTTTTTAATTGAGAATCAGAATTTCATCACATATAACAGAATCGTATATATATATATATATATATATATATATATATATATATATATATATATAAAATAAAATTTTAGTTAACACTTAGGGGAACCAGTACAGCTTGGTTTGGAAAATTTGGAGTGCTCCAAAATTCATTTATTTGTCAACCAAAGTTTATTTCACATGAAAAAAAAATTTCTTCGAAAAACTTTGTCGTAAGGTTTCAGGCACATCGTTGGTTTAATTCAACCTCTCAAGATCTTGCTTTCTTCAGACAGCAATTCTACATCTTATGAACGTAGGGATCGGTAAAAAAAAAATTCATATGAAAAGTTACGGTCAATTATCCAAAATTTCCAATATTTAGGCCACTAATTTGCAAATAACTTGGCCAACACGAAATTGTGAAAAAATTCCTTCGTTCACACGATGAGGATTTTTTTTCTGAACAAAATGAGCCCTCAACGACCCCAATCGGAACACCGATGTGCCTAAAACCTTACGACAAAGGTTTTCAAAGAAAATTTTTTTTCGAGGTGAAATAAACTTTGGCTGAGAAATAAATGCATTTTGGAGTCCTCCGAATTTCCAAAACCAAGCTGTACTGGTTTCCTTAAACGAGTCATCAGTCTGTGCAGATATTTGTAGAATGAAACTAGAATTTCTATTCCAACTCGCGGTATAATACATAGGGTATATATATGTATGTAACGTGGTTATATAGTTATCTCTTCAAACTTTGCGCGGATATACAATAGTCAATCATTTTCAGATCAGTAAACACTCGGTGCAGAGATATGAAAAATCGTCGTCTATAATCATGAAAAGATCGAAGTCATGGAGGTATATGTAGGTGTACCTATATCAGTAATATAAGACGATGAACGACGACGCACGATGAAGCATACTGAACTTCTTCTACTGATTTTTTTTTTTTTAATACATATATTTCTTTGCATTTTTTTTCTACTGTTCTTCTTTTTTTTTTTTGCTCACGATAAGGATCTATATACTCTTATATACATTTATATCTACCTAGCTACCTATACCTACCTTATATTGGCATGTAATTCTCTACGGACTGCAGGTATTCGATATATTATAGATAAGATCCGCGTACATTTATAGTTAGTATATTGTGCGATTCGCTTGTTGCGAAAGTTAGAAGCAATGTAATACCTGCGAGATATATATATATATATATGTATCTTTATACCCACATATTTATATAATATTGTATATATACGAGTCGAAGAATATAATGGATAACATTTTTTTTTCTACTACTCTGTTTGTATGATTTGATTTTTATTCTGTTTTTTTTTTTTTTCGCAAATTCAAAATATACTTTTTCCTTAGATAACTATATTTTTTTTTTTTTTTCTATTACGAAATTTCATTATTCCCACGGTCCATTTTATAGGGTGCGTTATAGTGGGTATAGTTTATGAAAAAAAAAAAAGGCAGGAAATTAGTTGTACCTCGATCGACTCGATCGATGGTTTTATTGATAAAATTGACGCGATTTTTTACTTTTTTTTTTGTTTATTCATTCGTCACGGAGAATTTTTACTCATGTTGAAATGATTGAAATCCCACTGATAAATAAAAAAAGAAAAAAAAAAAAAGGGAAAAAACCGACATCTTACACTATCGTTTTGATCTGAAAATCATCGTATTTCGTATAATGAAATTCGTGTGGTTTCAATTTTTTTCTAAAATTAGAAAAGTCACGTTTTTTGAGATATAGCTCAGAAAAAAAAAATAAATAAATAAATAAAAATGTAAAATGGTCAGGGTCTCAGGGTGGATGACTCAATTCGTATGAAAAGTCCGAAATATATTTGTTGAAAAAATTATATTCTTCGTATAAGAGTAAAAAAAAAAAAAAAAATTATCAAGAATAGCTTAAATTAATACCGCTCTATAATCTTTCTAATTTCGATTCTGCAATTTTTTTTTTTTTAGTTCTCTTCTGTATTATGTACCTATATATCCACCACGTGAATCAACTAATTGAGATAAAATCAAAAAACTGGAAAAAAAAAAAAAAAAAAAAAAAAAAAAAAAAAAAACAGAGCTTCAAAAATTTTTCTTCTCAAAATCCTAGATTCTCAAAATTTTGTCGGTTTTAAGAAATAAAAGAAAAAATAAAAAAACAATTCTTCATTTTCTATGTACATTATAGGTATACATATATCTGACAAAATCTGACCTAATTATCGTCTAATTTCATTATAACACATCGCGGGTTACATACCTATATATCATACCTTTATATATACGTAACAACTTTAGATGTCAAAAAAAAAAAAAATCCCCCAAAAAAAAAAAAAATTACACATGAAATTCTCTCGATACAGCAACAATAATCGGTGTTGGTATAAGCGGTGGTCATCGTTTGACCAATGGGGGTCGAGGGGCTGGCCAATCACAGGCCGTCGCCCTGCGCTCTGTGGACTCGCTCTTATTGTACACTATATATATATATATATATATATATATATATATATATATATATATATATATATATATATATATATATATATATATATATATATATATATATATACACATGCGCGCCAGGTAGAGGTAGAGGTAGATAGCGCATATGCCTACCTGGAGCTCTCGAAAAACCCTGCAGTGTTACATGTACGCAGGTGGCAGAGAGAGCGAGTGCGGGGGGGTGGGAGAGGAGGCCCCGAGACACGCGCCCGTGATCACTACACACCCACGCACGCACAGTTATTCTCCGCAGTTTGTCTCGCGCGTTTGTAGGTAGGTAGATAGATAGGATAGGATAGGTAGGTAGGTGGGTACGCGATTAATTATTAAGTTTCATCCCACATCTCGAAACGGCCTGCAAATTAAACCTATCTGCACACGTACCTACTATATAGAATTTATATACCAGTTCTACCGATCCGCGAAAAGATCGTCGTGAGGATCGTGATCGGGATCGGTCGATTTCTAATTTCTAATTTATTTTTGTTTTTTTTTTATTCACCCAAAAATTTTGGGTTTTTGTTTGAAAGTTTTTTTTTTTTATATAAAGTGAAACTGCAGTACCTAGACATCGACATATACATATATATATATATATATATAAAAATAATAAAGGGAATAATATAATACATATATACCGGCCGCATCATTCGCTATCAAATGCGACACGCTACTGTCAAGGTAAGATTACAAGATTTAAGATAATACGTATATATACGTATTGTATATTATGCAAATTATACTGCAGAATGATTAGATAGACGGAATCCCGTGTTCTTCGTGTATATATGTGTATAACATATAAATATCTGCAACTCTTTAAATTCTTATCCCGGTCAAAGGTCCCGGTTCTTGTTTGACTGATAGCGTGGAGATTAGAGATTACGGAGGATCGAATCTATACAATAGTCCCACGTGTTTTATTCCAGTGCGTATTTTTTCGTATATGAAATTTGACAATTTTTATATTTTCTATTTTGTTTTTTCTTTCTATTTCTGTTCATATTTAAAGACAAAATTCAAATTTCTACAATTCATAATACGTATATAATATGGAAAAGAAGTTTATTCCAAGACTGTATAGATTCGCTGTGACAACCCAAGTTCTATTTTTCGAGAAACGCATCTTTGAGAATTGCACGTCGCATATTTTATCAAAAGAACCAAAAAACCGTATAGCTTATCGCCCCTTTTTATAAATAAAACAATATTTCTCTACACGAAATTGAGTTCCCTCGCTCTGTTACTATATTTCACATTATTCGTGATTAATTTTTGGAGAAGATTGTCGTTGAATGGATCAGGTAATTTTATACAATTTTAGGAGTGTCTTCATTATTGCTTAGTCAGCTGTTTCGATTTTTATTATTTCTGCAAAAATTTCATTTTCGAACCTATACGAGTCAAGTTTTTTTTTTCACTCCCTTCTGCCGTAATTAATTCCGCTTTTAATTAACGAAAACACACCCGTCGCAGTACTGTGCTCGTGATTTTTTGTAACAGATTTCGTCAAGAATCTATAAGAATGGGATAATTATTTTGATTTTTTTTTTTTGCTCCGTAGTGAGAAAATTTTGTTTTTCAAAATTGATGATTAGACAGACCGTCTTTACCGTAATAACCGTAAATATATGTATAATAAGTATATTTATATTTATATTTATATTTATACAGTCATTAGATTTGTCATATTGGAAAATATTGCAGCAACTACTAATACCACTATAATTCTACTATACAACGAAATAACGACGTGACGAGTTGTTTTGACCGCGTCATCATCGGCTTATAGACTTTTAGCAAAGTTTACTTACTTTACGTCTGACGACGGACGAACGGACGTTATATACCTACCTACGGACTTGACGATGAACGCGCGGGGGTACGGGATTTGACGGTTTGAACCGGGTGACAAAAATCTCTGACTCATATATTTTTACGGTGTTTATATAACTTACGCCTCAAATTGACGCGGATTTTCCATATTTGCTGTACAAAATGAAATAAAAAAATTTTCATTATCCCTCTAATCCCATATACATATATATCATAATTATATTGCTTTTCGCGAACTATTATATATGGGACTTAACGATCTTAATCTTCAAAAAAAAAAAAAAAAAAAAAAAAATATATATATATATATATATATATATATATATATATATATATTATATATATATAAAAATTTTCTATTAGCTGTATATTATAGGTATGTCGTATATTACTCACCGAGTTAAACGAGCTGAGACGACATCGGTAGGTATCCAGCTGCAGGGTCGACAATTTCAGAATTTTTTAAAAACGTGACGAACCGTACGGTGAAATTTTCAAAATTCAATATTTCTGATGAATACCATTTTTTATTTTATTTTTTTTATTGCAAAGAAGGAATCAGCAAATTCTGAGTCTACATAAAAACAAATATACAAAAACTCCCAACATTTGAAGGTAACAATTATTTCGTTGACTGTACACCCGTAAAGGACTCTGACCGCAAAATAATTAAGAGGGTGTCCTATATAACGCGGCGGAGTTCTTGGTCACTCGAAAGTTTCTTTAGAATCGAGAACCGGGAAAGAAGGAACAAGGAATTTTTTTTTTTTGGTCTTCCACTAATTCTTATTTCGTTTTTTTTTTCACCGTTCCGTCCGATACGAAACTTTCGGTATATAAATATACGATAGCTCCAAGTCAAATGGGATTATCGTGAAGAGAGGCGGGATTAATCTTTATCAAAGTTTTCGAGGTATTAAAAGCCACGCACGGTGCTGCACAGGTAGTCAATTTTTTTAATTGAGATTGTAAATAATTCTAAGACCGATGCAGTAACTAGGGCGAGATAATCCCGGGTTAAACTTTGACGTTATTAATATATTATATATGAATTTATATCGATCTTGTTTCTTCCCTCTCGAGCGATTTACCTCTCAAAGAAAACACGATAAATCGTTAAAAAAAAATCGTTGCAATATTACCGATTTCCGTTTTTATTTCGTTTTTTGTTTCATATATGCCAAAGCAAACACATTCAGTTCCTGTCTGAATCGGCAACTTCCGAAGTAACAAAGCCTTAGTCAATTCGACTCGCGACAGTATGAGCAAGAAAATATAACATCGTTTGAAGAAACGATTCCGAAACCGGCGGAAGTCGAAACTTGACATTGCGGAGCGGAAGTGACGCTCTCGGTCAAACAATCTCACATATATTTCTTTTTATTCTATCCTTTTTTTTTTTCTTTCTTTTTCTCGCGACTGACTAAGGTGCGCCAAGTATATAACGTGGGTTTATATGTATAGTCGGGTTTAAGTCGCGTGCCATATACCTGCCCGTCGTTGTCGTCATTCGTTTTTACTCATCGCGTATATATTTTTCCTCAAACCATATAAACTGTAACAAACCGCATGTATCCCATATCCGTTGAACAAAGTCTGAGAAACCGAAAGCCTGCAATCATTCGTTATCATGATTTCAGGGAATCATGAAGGAGCCTCTGGTCAGTAATCAGCAAGAAGTTAAAATGGAATGGAACGGTAATCGGCAGGAGGGTAATAACTCGCCCCAAGTATCCCAGCCCTCCGATGATCAGCCATCGGGGGTTGATAATCCACGGAGTGTTATAACGACGAGAAGACACGTCAGAACCATAACAACAGCCGGACACATAACTGAGGGTACCGTTACGGAGCAAGAATCAGAGTCACCAGTACCAAGCCCAGTCGCGTCGAACATGCAACAAGTGATCCAACAGCAACAGCACAACGCGGCTAATTCGGCTGGTCAAGAACAGCAACAACGTTATCAAGACGAACAACACCAGCAACAATTTGTCAGAGTTTCTCGTGGCTCAAGTCCTGGCGATTCCGGGAGAGAACAACACCACATCACTTACTCGAGTAATGGACAGGAACCAGTTGATCCACATGAAAGCGGAGACGCTCCGATAAACATATCCGTCAGCAAGGAACCACCCAGGTAATTAAAATCTTATTAAAACTTTCCTTTTTGAAGCAAAATAAAAAATAAATCAACCGCTTGAACGGCGCCGGGGAAAAACCCGGGCTCTGAAAAAGCCTGCAATCTTATCATATCGAGTTTAGGTACGGTACACCAGCTCCGGAAAGAACGGAAGTGAGATACGTCTACGCGAATCAAGAGCAGGATGTACGTCGTGAAGAGCTGGTAGTCCACGGTGAACAGCAGCAACAGCAACAGTCACAGCAGCAACAGCAACGATACAGTCCTCAGGAAAGTGCGGATATTCGTTCAGGAAGATACCAGAATTCGCCGGTAGCCGCACACGCCGAGGATTACGCTCAATCGCCGATGGTCACGCAGCCCGGTAACACTGTTCAAATTCAATCGGCATCACCGGCTGCCGCGTACTCCCCGGCACCGATAGACGACATACGCGGTAACCAGCAGCAGCTAGTTGTCACAGGCTACTCCGACCCAGGAAATGGTAACATGAAGTACGAGGCTGAATCTGGAGCCGCTACTGAGACCATAAAAGGATCGAGCACTTACACAACGCTGGAAACCGTCGCCTTAGCACACGCACAGCCGGTCCAATATGCTCAGTACATTTCGGCCAGTGAATCCTTCCAGCAAACTGTTCCAAGTTACAGTTACTCAAAACCTGGTGATCTGTACCTCAGCTATCCTGCGACTAGTCAAGCCGGAGGTCGAGGGGCAGAGGTAAGCGTGAACGGAACACATTTATATCTGTCCGACGATGTATTAACGCGGTTATCTAATCTCCAATTTTCTCTGTACCTTACAAGGTCGACTCGCCGAGTAGTGTGTACATAAAAAACGACCCTACACTAACGTCATCGTCGTTATTGACCGGCGGAAGACTTCCACCGTTGCATTACGAGCAGCCAGGTTCGCCCGGTTCACAAGTAACTCTTTACGGAAGTGGGGCCACTTATCAATACGTCAAACCATCGGGAGAGCAGTACTGGCCAACCGGTGGATCAACTCCACCATCGACACTGGAATTTGTCCAGGGTTACGGCGGTGGAGTGGCTGCAATATCGGCTAACGAAGCTGCAAATATGCAGCTATATTCGAGCGGTGGTTACAACGGTTCTGCACAAGGAAACGGACCCCAGTCACCGTGGACTACTCTACCTCCCGGTAATGCTGACGATAGTTTTGACGGTCCTATTATGACCGCTGAACTCAAGGAGTGCGTCAATTGCGCTGCCAACATGACTCCTCTTTGGAGAAGGGACGGAACTGGACATTACTTGTGCAACGCTTGTGGATTGTACAGCAAAATTAACGGAGTTAACAGACCGCCGATAAGGTGTGGGAAACCTAAACAGTCAGTAGCTCCGGTAAGTGTAATAATGAGATTTTGTTTTTCTATTAATTGGTCAAGAATTGAATTGGGACTATTACGAAAGCTGGTGGTTTTTACCCTGAAGTTATTCCGACGGAGGAATCAGGCCATTGATATTTGTGCTGATAACGCGATGTAACCGTTTACTGGCTTGGGATCGGACGTACGGGGAGACAGACGGGATCGTTCGGTGTGTGACACGACTTCGATATTAAGTAATGTTTGTGCACTCGACGGACGGGCAAGCGAGCAAGCCAGCTAGGCTAAGCCCTTATCTCTTTCAACCGAGCAAATACAAAGCCGGAGGAACGCGGGACGACCGAGCTTGATGGCTCACCGCTTATAATGCTACACATATAAGAGAGTCTCGGTTGTTTGCTCTAGTTTTTCCTTAGATGTGGCCTGAATACCCAAATTCTATTGCTCAAAGTCTCTGTTACTGGACGAAATTTTCATATTTTTGGGGGTTTTTTTCATGTTCAGAGTGGCGGACGTAGGACCGGGGTTCAATGTGCGAATTGTCACACCAGCAACACCACCCTATGGAGACGCAATAACAACGGAGAACCAGTGTGCAATGCTTGCGGTCTTTACTACAAACTGCACAATGTGAGTATTTGTAAAATTGATTTCGAAATTTCTTCGATATTCTCTCTTCACGATTTTCAGTTCGTTTTTTTTTTTTTTATATTCTTTGAGTATGAGTCGCGGTTCTTTTCTTTTTCGGGAGCATCAACCTCCCCTCCTATCTCGCGATTGTGACGATCCACATTGAGATAACTCTTGGCTCCGGACAGTCTGCAATTGTACATTTTGTACGATAATTAAGATAGCGGACGATAACTATTAATTAAGAGACGATATTAACGTCGAATAGTTTTCTATTCCACTGATACTGCGGCTTGTGTATATCGTAAACGCGAGGAAAGTTAAGGAAAGTTAGAAGACGGGGTGAAAGAAACCCCGCGGTTGTAGCAACAGATGTAATAAATTTTTTTAGTCGAAACATAGAAGAAGAGTTGTAAAGGGCGCAAACAAAAGACCGACCACGAGACCGTTGAGAAACGAGTATAAGATTCCTGTTCCAAGAAAGCTAAATACTCTCGGGGAACAAACAGAGACAGAGACCACACCTCGGAGGCTCATTTATATTTCCATCAAAAAGAAAAAAAAAATTGAAACGAAAAGAAGGAGACCGAGAGAAGGAAAAAAAAAACAGGACATAATTATTCCTAATAATAGCATGAAGTGGTCGAGTCTCTTTACTGCTGATCATCACCTGAGCTGAGAAAATCCAGGTGCCATTCAAACCAACGCTGATATCGATCGATCCCTATAAACCAAACGCGATATCAACGCTTTTTAGCGCCATTTTGCTCACACATCAGGCGCTACACCCGTGAGAATGATTCATTTTCAATTTGATTCCCTTTTGTTGTTGTGATTCTCTCTCTTTATTGTACCTACTTTTTCCTCAAATTATGGCATCGAGGTTTTAGCTGAGACGTCGAAGAATTTTATATGCTGGTTAATTTTCTTACCGATTAATTTTTTTTTCTTGTTTTTGAATTATTACGTTAAGTGAATTCAGTACATAGAAATTGTAGGTATAAAGGATCGAGAGTGAGCAAAATCTTCGGTAATCTTCGTCAGTCACAAGCAGTAATCAGCTTCATCATAATTTTTTTTAATTAACATTAATCTTGGATGTCGGTAGACGGGGCTTATCTTAGTCTTGGAATCGGCAGGTGTGATAAGACTTCGGTAATTAGAGATATATATTTTTTTTTCGATCGTAATAATAATCATAATAAAAACCGAATAAAAGATCTCCAGCTACGACAAACTGGCCGATATTATCAACTCTCATCGCCTAACAACCATCGACAAAAACACACGAGCCAAAAATACCTATCACAATGTGTGATCCATGTTATTATAAATTTCGATCGCAAGATATAAAATCTATTTTTCTTATTTTTCATTTTTTTTTGGTCTTATAAAATTTCAGGTTAATCGGCCACTCAGTATGAAAAAAGAAGGTATCCAAACTCGCAAAAGGAAACCTAAAAATCCGACTAATTTACCTGGTGGTTTGGCAGGATCCAGCGGTATTCACAAGACCGAGCTTAAGGCCAGCTTACTCGGTGAGTCTTCGGTGAGCAACACTTCTTATTACATGTACGAAAGTCTGGACCCTAAATTATTATTAAAAAGTAGGTAAGAACCAAGAAAACAAAAAAAAAAAAAAAAAAAAGAAAAAAAAATTGTCAAATAAGGATAAGAAAATTTCTTTCGTTTTTCTTCCCATCCCCCAGCTCATGTATAATTTTGAATGAATAATATTTACCACGTATGAATCTACTACGCCACTGATTCTGTTCGAAAAACCGAGTTTTTACACCCTGTGTATACTTTTAATCCATTCTATACATCATGGCCGACCAAATACGGTCGTACTCGCCTACGTGGGCGGACCGAGTCATGACCATCGCGCACATTGGTCGCGGTTTGATAACGCGCTGTCCGAGTTCACTCTTCACCCCTCGTTCCTCACCGTGGACTTGTTATATGCGATGATTTGTCGATAGGAATAGAACTGGGCATCGATCATCGATCGTCGATCGGGTTTCCTCAGCAAAACAATTACAGGCAATTTTTTTTTTTTTTTGGCGGCCGGGGTAGCGGAGAGTGGATTTCAAAATAGATTTACAGTTACGTGAAAACGGTTCTCTTGTTTTTCTTGTCATACTTTTCATACGTATGAAGAATATAGGTTGTCTGCAGTATTACAAAAGATTAGAATTAATATGATTTAGAAAGAAACGTTTGAATTTGTAGAGATATGGGAATTTTGTATGCCTGCAGTTAATATCAGGATGTGAAATCCGGTAAATTTTAGGATAATATTCCTACTTATACGATCGAAAAATTTCCCAACTCTGGAAAAGACGTTTTTTTATTTTAGAGTAGAAAAAAAAAATTTAGATCGTCGATCCAAACTTTAGGGTCGAATTTTGTTTTTGGTAGAAGAAAATGACGAATGCTCATTTATCTGAATGTTCATAATGGAGAAAATTTTTTGATTCGGAAAATAAGACGATCTTTTATTTGAAAGTAGAAAAAAACTTTGGATTGTCGGACGAAAATTGAAAGTCTAATTATTTCCGGTACAAGCAAAAGTTCGAATTCGAACGAGACAAGATTCACAATTTCGAAAAAACACGAACTTTTATCGATCATTGTAAGTAGATTTTCGATCCAAAATTGGAAAGTAAATTTTTTTTTTTTTTTTTTGCCAGTAGAAGGAAACGATCAAATTGAAAGAAATGTGGCAATTTTTCGTGCCCAACATTTGAATGTAAAATCTTGTAAATTTTCGATTTTATCATTTCAATGTTCCTGGAGATTATTCTGGAAGCTTCTAGGACAGATCAAGATTCTTTTAAAAACCTCTCTTCCAGAAACGTAGATATTCGAGGAAGTGTTCAAAAATCATGTTTCGAGCCAAAATCAATACCAGGCATTTTATTTAATTATTATTATTATTTTTTTTTTGTCGTTCAAGATCAGATGCACGATTCAAATAATGAAAAATTAATTGATTGACATTACAAACACAGAACAGAAGGGTTTTTGATCTGGATAAAATTGAACCGAGAGAAAAAACAAAAAAAAAAGAACAAAAAAGAATTATGGACTTCATGGTTCATGATAATCGCTATAAATAATTACAAAACCATATTCAAAAATTCAGTATGAATCAGTTTTTCGTATATCTGATTTTCAGTGGAATCGAAACTGCAGCTGAACATGTACTCGAACGGCAGTGGCGGTGGCGGATCAGGCGGTGGTGATGAACATTATCTCCCTGTTGGTGCTCTGACAACCGCACAGTTGAGCCATGCACATTCACCTCTGGCGCTACCCTCTGCTGCTGTACTTAATCGTCAAACTACACTTTCGTGAGTTTCAATTGACGCTTAATGATTAATAAAAATAAAAAAAAATAAAAATCTTCGATGCTTTTGGCTACGTATTCAGCTCTCAAAAATTATTGTTCGTTTTTTTTTGTCTTTTATTTTATCGTTTTTACTTTATTTCTGACAAAAAAAAAACAAAGTTCAAATACTCGATTCTCGATGAATTTCAACGAATTTGTTTCTCATTCACCGAATCGACTCTTGACTAAAAAAAAAAAAAAACGCTGAAAAAAAAGTGTGAAATCTTTGGCCAAATTTGTGTTTTCTCTTTTTTTTTTTCCTCAGATTTGACCGATTTTCGTATACAGATTCTTTCGAATCCGTACAGTCGGTAACTCGGATAACCGATCGACTGCGTTAATTCCCAACATTCAAATACAAATTACTGAGTAAATCGAAAATCGATTTTTATTTATTTATTTTATTTTTTTATTTTTTTGCTAATCTTCTCGCAGTGTCCCACCGCTGGAACCGATCAATGTCCGATCGGCTGCGGATCTGACTTCTGTTATAACTTCGACAACAGCCGCTCATACCGACAGAAATTAAATCCAACAATTTATCGGCAACATTTGACCGTGCCGGCTGCAGCGTACTGTTGTACTGGCAACCGATAGACTAGGTTCAGTCCGACCGATGGTAAGCGATATATACACAAAATCGGATAATCAGCTGTGCAGCTAATAGATATAATACATAATAGGTATAGCTTATAGGTATATAAATATTATACATACCTATATACTATATAAATATATAAATTTATTATTATCATTATAACGCATAAGTAATTGAAATTTATTAATGTATTAATTTAAATTGATCAAACGGTATAGACTTTTAGCTAGATAATTTGCTTAGTACTTTTAATTAGATTATTATTATTATTATTAATTATTAATATATTACAAGTATATAAATTCGCTCTTATGCGGAATCATAATCGCATATATATATTGAAAGTTATATATATATATATATATATATATATATATATATATATATATATATACAAATATATATATAAAAGCTGTATATATATATATAATATATAGCTTTTGTACCACAATTTCCAAAGATTTATAGAAATGTATAATTAATATATGTAATTAAATTAGCCCAAAGAGTAATATATATGAATATACAATAAATATATTCGTAATATTAGTAAATATTATTGATAATGATGAAAATAAATTGCCACAAAAAAAAAAAAATATATAGGTATATAGATATAGTTAACACACTATAATATATATATAATAATCAACGATCATTTTTATATAATACATATACATATACATACATACATATGTATTACTGTGATTTAAATAATTATAATACACAGTAATTGTTCGACTATAAATAAAATTCTTAATTATTTTATTCAGCGATGTATATAATCATCTCATCACATCGCTGATTATATAGGTATTGTAGGTATATATATACATATATATATACATTATCGATCAACTATATATAAATATAAGATCAAAACCAGCTCTAAAAATCCTGTCTAATTGGTATTGAGGAAAAAAAAAAAAAAAAAAAATCTACATCAACAACCGTACCAATTAGTGATATGATTACAATTATAAGGTATATAGTCCGTGTATCTATAGATACCTATATACCTATACATTATTACGATTATTTTGTTTGAGTTAATTGGTTTAACAGTAACCTTATATATGGATATCTTACATATATACCGAAGCTTTGGTAATATAACGAAATAAAAAAACAAAAAAAATCGTTTGTAATGTATAGAAAAATACTTGAAGTATATAGGTATACATAAGTACATACGTATACCTATAATATACAAGTTCTAGATATCCAAAAATAAATTATCTTATATATATATAAACTTGATACCGATGCACACAAACAAAGGACACCAATACAAACTTTAAGTTTTCGAATTATGGTCACGGTGTGTATCGATGTGCAGCAAAGCATCACAAATCGAAGTCCTAATTAACGAAACGCGTTCTTACGCAATCAGGGATATGTAGGTTTCTCCGAGGGATGAGTATATAGAGAGAAAAGAAAAGAGAAGATTAAGATTGAAGAGAGGAGAGTGTAAGAAAAAGGATGGTCAGAGTACAAACGAGACTCGTGCTCTTGGGGTTGGATTAGGTTTGCCGAGAATAACCGTATATATTGTCCGGCTTTGGTTTCGTATGGTTTAAGGTTGGGTTAGTTCCCGCTCAGGTGAAGCGACGTTCAGAGGAGGGGGAAAAGTCCATCAGCCGAAAGAGCGGTAAGACTCCTATCAAGCCGGTCGAGACTCCGCTAAGGGCTATTCCATGTTAGCCGACCGTCGGGCCGATCTTTATTTTTATTTTAGTATTTTTTTTTTTTTTTTCTTTTTATTTTCTTTTTTTATTTTTCACCTCGACTTTTTGTACGACGGGCACCACCGACGGGCACAATCCTGGCGCCGCCCTCCAACCGTGATCCAGGAACGTCGGAGGACTCTAGACTCTGTAGACCAGGCCTCCGTATCCAACAAGATATTACAATATCCGTTAAACAAGAAAAAAAAATCAACTAACAAAAGAAAAATGCGATCTCTCAAGATTTCAAAAATCCCTTTTTCTCTTCTTTTTTTGATTGATCAAAAATTCTGTGAAACAAAAATGTCCCAACAAACAGAAAACGAGTACCAAAATATCAGCCTTTCAAATTTAATCCTAGAAAAATTGATACCCTCATTTTTGACAAATTTTTTGACCATTTATTTGCAAGGAAATCTTGAAATCGGATCGTAGAACGGTTCGACGATTTTTTGGGATCAATTTTCGGGATTTTAGCGGGGTAATCGCAAGGGATCCGAAAGGTGATTAAAAAAAGGGAAAAAATAATTAGCGACAGATTTTTGTCCGATGCAGATGTGCAGTGGGACAGAAATAGACGTATATGGTGTATAGAGGAACGGATCTCGCGACGGGTGCCTGTAACAGGCACGCCGTCGCCGTCGCCGGCGAGGCGACAACCACATTCCCCGGTTATCAAGTCCACTTCGCTAGATTCCCACAGATTCACAGACTCGTCGTTGGATGCTGTTGCTCCAGACTACGAGAGGCGCCAACATTCCTAGTTTCTTAAATTCTGGTATTGCCACCGTTTGCTGCAGCCTTTGCCCAAAATAATCACATTCGGATATTCGTATATCAGCCGCGAACCTGCAGCGGTTTGATTTTCGCGCTGGAAGTCAACGGGGTCTTTCAAACTCAGAGATTAACAGACGGAAGTAGTTCCAGGAATTTCGAGGCTTTGAAACGACGACTGCAGAAGTCTATCAAAACTGAAAACAGATTTACTAAAAATCGTGTAAAGTCATTCCGATGCTACCGATAGCTTGAAAACGATTTTTCAATAGCAAAACAAGTCATCGACGTCATTTAGCATGTTTTGGTCTGTTTTAGCCCGTGTTACCGCGTGTCTCTACCGTTCTCCTGATCATCTAAACGTGTTTTGGTCCACCCCAGTCCCTAACAAGGGCCTAAGTTGATTCAGGCCCTTCTTCCAGAAGTTGGTTTGATGAAATTTTGGAATGAAACCCGGAAAGTCTGTCGTATTAGGAATCTGAGGTAAAATTTTGGCGCAGTGTAACATGTGGTTCATAAAAATGGAAAACTATCCATCCGACACTGTCTTTCGAAATTGTGATAAATTTTGACAAAAAGCTCGGTCTCGTAAGGAGAATCAACTGAAACATAAATAAAATCTTACGAATTATTACCAAAAGATTTTCTTTTGCCCTCTCTAAGTTCTTCCATCGTTTTTTTCGAAATTTAAGACCTGATCCACAAATTATCTAAAGTATTTGTTCACCAAATTCTGTTTGGAATCGGTTCACTCGTTTGGGAGTTATTCAACGAACGATATGTGCCAAAGTTACAAACGTGGTTCATATTGTGAAAATTCTTTTTTTGAGCGGGCCCTTGGCCCATGGAACCTTAAAATCGAAGTGAATCTTCAATGACCGAACGAATGTATTCAGACTGTCTTGTAGTACATTGGGGACCGTAAGGAGTGACAATTAAAAAAAAAACCTCATCAAAATCCCACGAACAGTTGTCAAGATTCAAATTTGACAACAGATTTCCCTTTCTAGCCTTTCCAAACTCTTCGATTGATTTTTTTCCAACCCAATACCCGACCCACAAATTATCTAATGATTCTATGCACGAAATTTCTCGTTGGGATCGGTTCACTCCTTTGGAAGTTATCCAACGAATGATATACTCGGAAACGTGGTCCACATTGTGAAAATTCTATTTTTGAAGCAGAAAATCGAAGTGAATCTTGAATCGAGGTAAATTATCCATGTTGATTGACACCGCTAATTATTTTTACCAGTGTGTTTAGGGACTGTTCAGTTATCGGCAAAGAACTTGATAAGAAGATTGGAGTATAATTGGATTACTTAATCATCGGTTAATGGAGTCTTGGATACGCGTCAGCCACGCTCCGGCGAGATCGTGATTCTTCCCAATCCATATAACTGACCTATCCCAATCTGAGACCAGTTGGTATCAATATACTCGCCTTCTGAACTGTCACTTTGAGATATGTACCCAAGTATAACAGATACCGTCTGTAACTTCCGATATGTCTTTCGTCTGTCATATTATACGTTTCGTGAAGCTGCAGGCCACAATACCAACGAACAAAATTATTACCCTGATACTTTCATATGTTATTATTTTATTTTTTTTTTTTCTTATTGCTGGTTGTCGATCATCCGGCAAAAAATAAACCGCTCCGTCGTTCAGCACTGACGAATTTTGAATTTAGACAGTCTAGCCGCTCCTGCGGGCCCCCCTGACGACGCATGGCGCCGACGGAGTCCACTTATCAGCTCGGACCGTTACACCTTTCTCTAATTTCTTTTCTTTATTTCTAGGCGTCCCCTGGGCCACGATCCGACCCGACTCTATTCTGGCCCGAAGTTATCTCAAAGATTACATGTGCATTACGGGATTGAGTCTTCGCTCTCTACTCCAACAATTCTCATTCTCCTATTCCTACTCCTACGAACCCGTATCCTACCACCAACCAGCTCATTTATATTTCCAAATATTCTCATCTCAGATTATCATTTTCAAAGAATTATAAACATGAGTGATGACCCTCTTAGAAACTGTTACTTAACTCGGTAAGCCATGTAGCACATCAATTGTGGTGCTAACGGTGCTCATTAACCTTTCGATCAGGTCTCCGTTCCGGGTCTAACGTCATTCGGAGAAGTTTGGTGAACTTGATTGTTGAATCGTTTCTTTTGGGATACAAAAATTGCTACGTATACCTAGGCAACGTGGCAGCTGTGAAAGAGCCAGACACCCGAAGGGTACATATGTTTGCACTGCAGACGCAAGGTCTGAGTACGGTACCGTACCGCAATGCAACGTACCGCACTGCACCGTGCACTGCGCTGTACGTTATCATCCCCCCTGTCCTGGTTGAGCTAATCTTAGGTGTTCTTAGAAATTCATTCTCGATAGAGGATATTTTATTGAGGTTGAGAAGATGAAAGCAAAGAAGAACCCCCTTCCCTATTCCCGGTACCGTTCCCTCGTTCCCCTCCCCGCCCGATTGGTCGACGGTTCCAAGATGGCTGCAGTCGACGGTATAAACCAGAGTGCTCCATGGCACACTAGGTATGTAACCTACGTAGGTATGATGCAATATGTAATGGGTGTGCAATGGGAAATGGGCATGTGTCTAAAACCTTGTTAGACTCGTTAAGCTTTTTGCCCCCTGTTTTATCGCATTACACGCATGTGCCCGAATGTATGTGTAGACTAGTTTTTCGCGGTAATCGAGTATTCAGATATTTTGCTGTTTCTTTTTTTCTTACCCTGCAGGACGAAGAGGAATGAAGAACACTGACCATGGACGCAGTCCGTTATCGCGTTCAGTGACAATGTTGAAAAGCGTGGATTAAGGGGCAGTCCTTATTGCTGACCGGGACCTTCGCCCATTATTTTGCGAAAAGAGTATTAAATTGATCGCCCACTGGTGGCTGAGGGTTTCGGTGCCTGCAGTCAATTCTTAAGTGTGTGAGGAGTCTAGTGTGGCAACCTAAGGCTGGATAAAAGGGAAAGAGGTGAGAGGAGGTAAGGGAATGGAGCATAATGCCACGACCGGATAACAAATCACATAGGAGTGGCGGTCTGGCGGTCTGCGGAGTGGAGTGGAAGCAGAGGGAAGGGATGGGACACTCGCAAATTGATTCCTCTAATCTAATCGGTTCGGGGCGGCGATGTCTTGGACTCTGGGAGTCTTCTCTTCCTGGAACCCGCGGGGCGGAGCGCGTATACGTTCGAGGCAGGACGCAGGACGGTGAACGCTGCACGCAGGATACAGGGCACAGGACACAGGACAGGACGTTGGACACAGAGCGGAGGAAAGCGAATATAAGAAGCTGAAGGAAAAAGGGAAAAACATAAATCGAAAAACGGCGGCGACTAGCTCTCACTCGCTCACTCGCTTGCCGATCAGGACCTCGATTCTTTGTCAAGTGAAATATTGCACCCAATATGGCGCGTCGCGATCCAACCAGTCTGAGCCATGTTTCGTTGCTTTCACACCCACAATTCAACTCTGATTTGTTACTTGAAAAAGATTTGTCAGATTTTAGGGAAGCTTTAGTCCCATGAATATATTCTAAGATGGTCAAACCCCGCGGCTGTATATAAGGTATACCAATTTTTGTCTTAATCAAAAATTTGTCCTCATTCAAAAGTATAAATTATTTGTGGATGCCCCTTAGCCTCTGTTTTCGTAAAAAAAAAAAAAAAAAAAATTTGGAGAAGCTTATGACCTGCAGAAATATTTACAGTCTGGTAAAAATCGTCGATTTTCTCTACCTATTCCGAACTAGACAAATTGTCAATCGGTAAAATTGTAGAGTATCGATTTGTCGGCAAATTCTTCTGTCTAAATTCTCATTGACGTGTGTAATTGAGAAGTACCATTCGCTAGATTAAAACAAAAAATTGTTTTTCGTCCCAAATTGAACATTCCAATTTTCAGTTGCCATTATAATTTTTCTTAACCTTTTCCAAAACAGTTTTTTTTTTTCTCGAAAATCCATACATGACGATGACACGTAAGTCGCGTGCTACAGCAAAAATTTTCAAACCCCTAAAAGGGGCTTTTAAGACGCAGATAAGGGATTTGTTTCGATGTGCTCTACTTGAATCGCCCTAGATCCGAAAATCTTCCGGCTTCCACGTATTACTGTGGGGTGAAAAAATAGACGGGCTCAGGTTTTAGCATATTTCTTTGTCGAGGGGTGTTTGGATAGACGGATTCAATTAGGGTCTCTACCTAGCGAGGTATAGCACGCGCGATAATCACTGTGCCCTGAGCTTATCAAGAATTTTATAGCCTATCTTCCACATTCCTTGAAATAAGTATAGGTATAACCTACCCCTGCGCACCCACCAACTTTGATACCCAAAACGCGAGCAGGTATAATACGTAAAGGTTCTTTCAAGAGAATAGAGCGATCGCCGAATGTATATATCTATAGGTATATATGGTAATACCTACTATATACAATTCCCGCGCTTGTCATTCTAAAAGTTCTAAAATCTAAACGAGCTGATCCTATCGCGGTTACACCTCCGTATCTTTAATCAAGTCGTACAGTAATCGTTGGGTTTTTGCACGCGACAATGATTTTTCTCCCTGTCGTATGAAATCACGAGAACAAGGGGAAAAAAGAATCGTGCAAATTTATGTACATACGTACGTTGAAAAAAATAAGAGAGAAAAAAGAAATATGAGAGATTTCTCAAAATTGACCGCGCGCGGACAGCCAGGGAAATTAATCAACGTCAAAAGAGTCCTTCCGATTCTCGTGCCCCTGAAAAGTTATTTATTTGTTGACTCGTTAGCGAAACCGAAAACTCCACCCTGCCACACCCCCGGAAAAACTAGGCGCGTGGCACTCGACCCAAACCCGGCAGGGATCCGACTGATGACTTCATAAATAGAGTTCCCAACCCGTGGAGTTATGCGCTTAACGGTCAAAAACGGATTAGCTAAGGAACCCGAAAAGCCCACTGTGTTTAAAAATATTTGAAAAAAAAAAAAAAATTTCGTATTCATTTATCGCGAGTTCGAGTTAATTCTTATGCGAATAAAGAACGCGGGTAGCTACCATGCAGCGGTGCAATCCGCATTGCAGTGCCTCGTTAGCGGAGAAAATCTTTGTTTTATCTGCTAACGACCGGGGGTATATAGCGAACATTCATTGATTAAAACGAGTCGTTAATCAAACCGTGGATCGGAGTTATTGGCTGATTAAAAGCAACCAACCATTATAATGCACCTCGTGAAGTTGAACGAGATATTTTCTAGGCAAAATCCTCCGCACCGAGTGGAAAAAAAACTAAACGCAGAGAATCGCCTGTAGGAGCAAAAGGAACCATAAATATCTGCTGTATACGTACAGTGAACACCATTCGCGAGTTTAAAACGGATGTTGCGTGTTGCTGATACTCCACGCCCCGGTCTACATACGCCTACCTCGTTAAGGGTAGCTGCGGAGGCCCTTAATAAACCCTAGTTTGATAAAGAGTTTCTAGTCGTTGTCCGTAAGGAACAGCAAAGTGCGGAAATAAAAATGTGACGATTTTTTACAGCCCTTGAAATATTCGGCTTTCGGTTGTAAAAAGAAAAAAATAAGGGGGAAATAATTGTACGGAATTTCGATAATTTTTCGGCGTCGAATGACCACCCTGCAGATAATTTTGTTATTAATATCCTCGCGGAAGGATCAGACATTAAAGAGAGTGCGCAGGCGTGCCTGAAGCTAGTTTAGGGTCGAATGACTGGTGGCTATAACCCTCGTCGGCACACCCCAATTGCTAGATCCCCTTTTTGATCACGAAAAGAGCTCATTCCGCTCGCCATGTTGTATATTGTGTACGGTGAATATAATACGCAGGGGAAGAGAATAAAGATGGCGAAATTATTTCAAGGTTGCGATTTATGATGCTGCTATGACGTTGAATCTAAACGATTTTGGTAAATTTTTGAGCTGAGATACATCTGCGAGGGAATTCAAAAAAAGAAATTAAACGAATCTCGATATTTGACAAGAAGACACAATTTTTTATCGAATCCCCGAAAAATTGCCCGAGGGTGAATCTATATTGGGATTCTTACGGCTCTCTTAGGACGGAATCGACGTCGCATTTCGCAGCCTAAGACCCCGAGGCATTCCATTCCATAAAGTAGGAACGCTAATGGACAGAACTTCGAAGGGGACGGCAAACCCCCGCGTCTTGAGTCGCGGACCCCCTCCGAGCGCGTTTATACCTGGGTCATTTATTGGGCTGGCATGATGACGTTCGATGTTTGATCTTCCCTTACACGAGTTTCTTTATATTTTATTTTTATCTTAACGATTTTTTATTTTCTTCTTTTCTTTAGTTCTTCGGCCCTCGTACCCTCCGACTGTATGAACGTCGTGTTCGGACTCCACTAGCTTCAGCCCGGACCGCCGCCTCTGGACCAGGCAGCCACAGAAGAAGCCAAGATCGTATCGCTCCTGCACTGATAATTGGCTGCTGAGATCGTGTTAGGATAAGGAACAAATCGCTACCCTCGAATACGACAGCTATACACCACACCGCCGGATATACATACCGTAACGATCAAGACCATATTATTTTCGGAATAGGAAATTAATCGAGACGCGATTCAGATCGAGATTTCAAATTATAGGTCAATTTTTTACTCATTTTCTTACCGCAAAAAAATTCACGGATTATTTACAAGATAATCTTAACGGAAATGAAAATCGAAACGAAGTTCAACGAAAACTGATGCACTGATAATAATTTTCCTGACGAAGCTGTAGGAGCAATAATTTTCCATTCAGGAACCTCGAAAATGATTTTCGCAGCGGAGATCTAGAATATTGAAAATTTCTTTGCTTTATAAACGTGCGAAAATGAGTATTGAATAATTTTTACTGTGTGTTAATTAAACGGTATAGACTTTCGAACAGAAATACGTGTTTTTTGTGCAGCAAGCAGGCTGAAATCCTGATGAATTTGAACCGAACGATGATACTGTTTTCTGCGTTTACTCCGAGTACGGTTTTAGATGATCAAACGACCGCGAATGAACACAATTTTTCATATCAAACGAAAAGAAAACTGACAATTCGCGAAAACTTTGCCTTGAACTGTCAAATTTTATACAAAATCAATGAAAGCTTGACAAAATTGACTTTTCGATGGTTTTTAAAGACGAGATATTCTCGATGGGTGTCTGATAAAATTGCGAACTGATGATTGCTGTATGGATTTCTGTAATATCTAGTCGCGATTCTCGTTAGTGCCCGTATATAATGATAATGAATAAATAGGTATAATCGCATATCAATTCCCGTATTTGCAATCAGTTGTAGGTAGTTAGTTAGTCGGTTGTATATAGGTAGGTAGAAACGCAATAAGCGGACTGATCAAAATGCTTGTATAATTACCTTGGCAAGTAGTTAAACCTCGTATTTCCACGTACCTATATATTATAACGTACACACGAACTAACCTATGTAACTATAGTTTCAGTATGCCCCCAGCTATCTCTGATACATATTTGTAACATTGGTTAGATCTACCCGTGTCAGATATGAAAATTTCTACATAGGTATGTATATACCTACATGTGTATAACATTCGCGTACGTAAGTATAATATAACGTATATTATATATGTACATACGTACATACGTGTATATACTCGCCTAAGTGCGCTCAAATTGAAGGAGATACGATATCGCAGTGGGGTATGTACCTCCCGATGTACACGTACGTACGCAAATCGCACTGGTATTAATATATATGCATACATACATATATTGTGCGATAAAGGTAAGTTAAATAATTATTCCGCTTGTTTTCAGGGCGGCACGTGCGCAACATAGATCAAAGCCAAAGCAGAGCCTGAGTATATTAAGGTATATGCTATAATATGTATGTATGTACATGATATACATACGAAAAGAAATTGAAGAAAAAAAAAAAAATCTGGCAATTAAGAAATTTTTTATAGACAATCATTCTTATTAGGGTGGTCCTTATATTTACGGTGTTCTTGAATTTTTCTGTGGACAAAGTGGAAAAAGTTTGCAAATAAATTTAAAAAAAAAAGTACGCGAAATTTGGAGTCTGTAGGTCAACTCAAAGTACTGCCTACAAGGCGGTGAAATTTGGCATACGTCTTCCCTACAGGGATGAAGGTTTTTTTTATCCAAAAAAATCACCCAATCATTTGTTGAATACTTATGACTATAGGAAAGACGTATACCAAATTTCAAATTTTTCGAAGCACTATATTAAGGGGACCAGTACAGCTTGGTTTGGGAAATTTGGATTACTCCAAAATTTATTTATTTCTCAACCAAAGTTTATTTCACATCAAAAACAAATTTTCTTCGAAAAACTTTGTCGTAAGGTTTCAGGAATATCGTTGGTCCAATTCAACCTCTTAAGGTCTTGCTTTCTTCAGACAGCAATTCTACATCTTATGAACGTAGGGATCGGTAAAAAAAAATTCATGTGAAAATCACGGTCAATTATCCCAAATTTCCAATATTTAGGCCACTAATTTGCAAATAACTTGGCCAATACGAAATTGTAAAAACATTCCCTCGTTCATATGATGAGGATTTCTTTTCTGAACAAAATGAGCCCTGATCGACCTTAATCGGAACAACGATGTGCCTAAAACCTTACGACAAAGGTTTTCAGAGAAAATTTTTTTTTTTTGATGTGAAATAAACTTTGGCTGAAAAATAAATGCATTTTGGAGTACTCCAGATTTCCAAAACCAAGCTGTAAAAAAAATAATGCAGTGAGCCCGAACTTCCATGTAAATTAAACAGACTCCAAGTTTCGCGTACTTTTTTTTCAAAATTTATTTGCAAACTTTTTCCACCTTATCCGCAGAAAATTTCAAATGAACTCTACGTAAGGATCACCCTAATACCCATAGACAGAGAAAACAAAAGTTCATTTAGATACCTCGTAAACTCTGCTTCAGGAACTTTCCTGGTCAAGTAAAGAGAGAGAGAGAGGAAAAACCGAAGAGAAAAAAAAAACAAAAACCAAGTCATATTTTTTCGGGGCTATCCTTACCCTTGGAAAAGTGTCAAAATTTTGTGCGGCCACCCCAGGTGAAGTAGGACTTCCGGTAGTTTCGCGATCTATATCTGTCCCGATACCTGGCTGCAATGTTGTGCAGTGGACAGTTTCCGGTAGTATAAAACTCCAAATAACATTTTAAGTGTACGGTTTGAACTAGGCGAAGAACGACAGACTGCAGTGCAAAAGCGCATCAGGGTGATCGCTGTGATATTGAGAACAGCTAAGCGATCAACTTTTCAGGCTGCAGGGTAATGTTTTTTGCAGATGACGTAGTTTGCATGGAAACAACGGAGTCCGGAGATGGAGAGGAAATAAAAGTAAATATTTTTTTTCGGGTGGGGGTGGGGTGAAAACGGGGGGAAGGGTGGACCCGAGCCATTAGCCTAAGTGCAGAGGCCCCTAAAACTGCGCTGGTCACTTTAGGCTTGTACAATTTCCATTCCATTCCATTCGTTTTAAATTTTCATTTAGTCAGCAGCTTCGCTGCAGTTCGCTGCAGGGAGACCGGCATGGTCGACATCCTTTAATGATATTCATGCCCATACACGTATAACCACGGGCATATTTCTTGTAATGGTAGTTTCGCTAACAGACTGACCATATTATACGTTTTCCATTAGTGTATCGTAATAAACCACAAACGTAATAAACCAACGACTTATATATATCATCTTAATTGCCTCGTTCTTTTATATACATTATACACAAATCGGTTTAATGATCGTCATCGATCGATCGATCAGTCTCCGCGCGATATTAGCTCTTAAGGATAAATATTACACATTCTGGAAATATAATTTTTGTTTAAAATCGCTGAATTACCTTTCGAGGAAATATTCTACTGATTCAATTTTTTTCACAAACGATTCCTCGTGTCGACAGGCTTGATTAGAAATTATTTCAGATTTTAAGGACTTCGTGAAGTGGTGCTCGAGGGACACGGGTCGCATCGTACGTCAAAACTTTGTCAAATTTGGAGAAAATATTCTAAAAAGTTGTTATTTCAGGGCTGTAAAGATAAGGTTGCGGTCTTCTATCGTTGAGAGCATATAAGGTACGTGTTTTCTCCAGGTTTGTGAACAAAGTTGCTAAAAATAAAAAATTTTCTTCTATCCGAAAATGAAATTCATTCAATATGATTAGTCTGCCCTGAAATAATTACGTCCATGTAGAATATTCCTTAAAAATTTTAATAAATTTTGATGAACGGTGCGACCTGTGCCTTACGAAAACGACTTCTTGTTCGAAGTGATCAATCTGCGTGAAGCAAGGCTCCGAAAAATCTGAAACAATTTTGAATTATCGTGTCTCAAAATATTATAGCAATTTATAATCATGAAAAGATCGAGTGAGTCAAATATTTAGCTGAACACCGTGACTAGTGCAGATTCGAAAAGAAATATAGTTTCCAATGTTCAGATTGTACTTGATCTGCATTCGTTTATCAAAATTAATCATTTACTAAACCTACGACCATCAGTCATTTGCTATCTGTCTCCTCATTGTTGTAATCAGCTTTTGGCTATACCCACGACGGGGGTACCAGCATATTTTAACCGTCAGGAAACAAGCCGCCATTTTGTGGACGTGCTTTGACCGCGGATAACCGCGACTTTGTTCGACCACTATAAGAATTACCTTCACTGCAGCTTTACCTTTTATACCGTTCTTATTTTTGCGTTTTATTCCTCGTTTGGGTAAAACGGCCAATTCCATCCGCGAGAGTAATATTAAAAAATTTTAAAAATTAAGAATGAATTAGGTAGACACTGTGCAAACCTGATGACGTCTCGTTGCCAGCTCTCGCTGCACCTGTGCAGCTTGCAATTTTTTTATCAGATGTTCAATAATTCGCTTTGAACTCGATCTTTTCTTCTTTTTAGGAACCACACCGATTGTTCCAGATCCTTATAGTGCATAGGATAAACCGTTTTGTTCATCGAAGCATATGATCCAACAAGCCATAATAAGAGCTGATCGTTGTCAGAAGAATGACAGAGGAAAATGCCATAACCGTATATGAAAAATGCAGGATAAGAAGATAAGTTTGCGAAATGAATCCGCGGTTCGATTCACCCGAGTTTATATACACACATGTATATATAAATAAAGAGAAAAATATATACTTTGCTAAATATGTAGGTGACATTATTACATCTTTATATAACGTCGTTTTAATCCAGTTGTGTAAATTTACGTGCGAGGTGTAGGTACCTACTATATGGATGATTTATCGCTTATACTGATCGACCCACACGCGTCGTTCCTGCAGCTTTTTCTTTATTTTTTGAAAATACTCTGTCTCAAATGATTTCCAATTACGGATATCATTAGAACCACATACCGTCTAATACCTGCATATACCTAACCGTCATGCTGTTTCGATATGGCTCATCGTCATGTGCTGCAGCTGTCGTTAAATTTCGTACCAATAAATTGGAGCAACTAACTAACGTGCCTGAAACATGTACACCAACGTACGTACGTACGTACACGTGTACGGAGAAGAATTTCCTACAGCATATCATCGACAGAAAATTAATTAACACACTGCAAATATTTGTAATGAAAGAAAGAGAAACGAATGTTCCAAACTTTTGAGAGGTTGACACAATTTGTTAGGTAAATGGAAAACGAAAAATAAAAAATTGTTCGAACGGTTGAGACGTGAACTTTAACTCGTCACTTGAACATGCGATAACGACATGTGACGTAGAGGCAGATATTTGAAAGTCTTAAACACTGCAGTTGCAGATCGGACTTGTCGAACTCCTGATATACCGGGCTGATGATGGTCTGCATGGTTTGATGAATCGAAACCCGAGCTTGAGCCGTTGGAACGATCCATTGGGATTTGAAAAATCTCAATTTTGCAACACGAAGAGGACTACCTTCCGCATTCTCAGGATGAAACGAAAGAAACAGACAAAAATCGTTCGGACGATCACTCGTCACTTCGACGGCTGAGCAGAACAACATCGTTTCTCAAAATTTGGTTCAAAAACATCGTATCTCCTATGTCTTATACACAGAGTTACGATGTTGTTGAACCAAATTTTGAGATACGATGTTGTTGAAGCAAATTTTGTGATACGATGTTGTTCTGCTCAGCCATCGACTTGAACATGCGATAGCGACATGTGACGAGGAGGAAAATGTTTGAGCAAACTTATCGAATATTCCTGATATATTCAAAATTGGGCGATGATCGGGATAGATAAAATTTGTCTGCTTGGTCAACGCTGCATCGAAGACGAAACTGTGACGGTTGAGGATCGATTGTTGGGATTTCGACAATCCCAATTCGCCACATCGAAGGGGACTGTATTCTGCGTTCTGAGGATAAATAAATAAAAAAACAAAAAAAAAAAAAGGAAAAAATCCAACATTTTGGAATACCATGAGGTAGGCGTTCCCGACGTAGGCGTTCAGCTCCACCCAAAGGAGATACCATGAGAAACGCCTACGTCGGGTTTCGAACGAGCCTGGGTGCCCTCTCCTCTTGAGAGGTGATTGTCCAGGGCAGTAACAGACCCGCAGTCAACGGCTGCACCACGTTCCCGGGGTCCAAAGAGGTCCGAATCCTCTGACCGTTTAGTTATAATCAAAAAGAAAAAGAAAAAAGAACCCCGATGACATTGTCGATTAACGGTGGTTATCGACACAGTCCAGTTTTCTAATCAGTGAATATCCATAATTCTCATCGTTCGATACTATCTACAAATATTATTTGACAGTGGTGATAAAGTTCTTCCAGAGTTCATTCGTGTGACAGTTGACAGTTTTTGGCATAAGACAAAATATCTGAAGACTCGGTCTTTCTGATCAGCGAGGAAGTGTCTTTTCCATGTAATCGATTTTTTTTTTTTGGTTTTTTTTTCTGCTTCTCTTTCGTGCCTATTTTTTTTTTTTTTTTGTTTCTATAGTGTGTTGATTCAGTGTTGATCAATCGATCGTGATCGGTATATAAGAATATTAAAAGGATTTGACAATTTTAATTATAATCATCGTTTCTTTTCTTTATTCTGGATCTACAATATAACGCACTTGTATATGTAGATAATTACCCAGAATATTTACGCAAAGAAAGAGAGAGAGAGAGAGAGAGTGTGTTTTGAATAAGAGAAGATAACAAAAAAAAAAAGAAAACAAGTGGTAAACCGCCATTGCCACTCAAGTGAGTCTAATTAAAGATTATAATTAATCGCTTTGTGTCTGGGTGATTATACGCTCTGTGAATCCACGCTGTATATATGTACGTACATACATATATACATATAGACGCCAATTAGTTATTCAAATACCTATAATAACCGGGTATATAGATTCTTAGTGTATATGTATACCCATAGGATTAGAGAGAAGTAAAACAAGTGCTAAAAACAGATAAAAATAAGAGGCTGAAGATACTCCTGCAGAGTGTGGATCCGGAAGGTGAAGTATAGTTCCGAGACGTGTACCAAAAAAAAGAAATAAATAAAAATCAAAGATAAGAAAGATAAATTTTGGATAAATAATTGACTATATAGACCGTGGAGAAACAGAGAAGAATTTTATAGAAGCCTGTAGTGGGGAAAAAACAGAAGAAGAAGAAAAAAAATTATTAATTTTAAACTTGTTTAAGATAGATATATCGAAAACTCGGTTCTATATCTTTAATCACTCAGTTAAATCTCCTGACTACGGAAGCCATGTCAACCTCCGACTGATTAAACATGTGAGTAAAAATTTACCATATATTATTATGCGTATTGTTGCGGTAAACGATTTAGTATGAAAAAAACAAAAAATTGGCATAAACGTTGTTCAAAAAAAAAAAATATATCGCCCACGTACGTATCAAATTTTGCATTTTTTGATCAAAATCTTGGCACAGATATCGCCCTAGGCGATGGTTATGTCCAAAATGGCGTCTAGGCTGTTAACGATCACGATATTCGAAATACAGAATAAGTATATATAATATTCAGAGAATTTTATACACCGTATAACACCTAATTACGAAGAAAATAAGACCGTAAAAAAAAGGAGAAATTAACTATACAAAAAATCTTTGTACAAGTTTAAGAAATTTTTTTTTTTTTTTTGATGCCTTGCTTTTAAATAAGTCGTAAACTAACATACGAACAAGTATTATATAGTATATGTGTATGTATATGTAAAACGAGAGTTAAAAATCAGTCGATCGATGATCGATCGGTATCTGCACGGTCTACTTCTGATCCACGCATGGCCGAATTGGTTTAAGAAAAAATTTAACTGACTGATTGAAATTCGTTCTCGAGTGAAGGATTACCGTGTTAATGATCGGTTCGAGTATATATAATTAGCACGTTTTAACGAAACCGAAAAGAAAGAAAGAAAGAAAGAAGGAGAAAAAAAATGGTATAGAATCTGCAGATTTCTTCGCAGACTTTACGACAACATCTACCGATCCTGGGTTAAATTGAAATGATTTATAGTCTCGCACGACGATTAATATCGGTATATAATATGTCGAACTCTACGGGGATTAATAAATTAATATATAGAATGATGATTTGAGACGTATTATAGGGTATAGGTTGTAGGTACATATAGTATAGGTACCGAATGAGAGCCGGCAGCTTATATATCGGTGCAGTTTATTGCAATTGCGATCGCGAGAATATGAAACATTTTATTGCATGGCATGACATTACCGCTGCAGCTGCATCTGGCGTGCAGATCAAACGTATATACGGTATAACGTATGCAAGGTATATATATATATCGATACGTACATATACGCTTTTGATCGTATTGATTTTTTATTTTATTTTTTCTGTACCTATAATATCGTAGCTATATAAACAGAAATTGTAGACATAGGTCATTGCACATTCTATTATATATCTATTCCGTATAATTATTATATAGGTAGAAAGAAATTGAATAATCAAATTTCGCTCTTTCGATCGATCGATCGCATTTAGGTTTTATCTCATCTATCAATTCAACGGCTTTTATTATACACACTCGAAATAATTCATTTCTTTTTTTTGGAGCTTATAGCATTCGCAATAATTGTTTCAAAAGTATCGCAATTTTTTTTCTAAACTCGTTAGTGCCGATATCATCGATTTATCAAACGGTATAGAAAATATCGTGCAAATTTTCTCGATCAAAAAATCTCAATCGAATATAATTTGCAACGTTTGATTTGTATTTATTTATTTTCTTTTCTTTCTGAAACTTGCTGCAGATTCGAAATTCGAAGGATCTTATACGGATATCAAAATACTTATAATCACATATTCTTTGACCGATAAATATACGCGATTAGATATAAATATATTCTGCATTAAACGATTAAGGGAACCAGTAAAGCTTGGTTTTGGAAATTCGAAGTACTCCAAAATGCATTTATTTGTCAGCCAAAGTTTATTTCACATAAAAAAAAAAAATTTCTTTGAAAACCTTTGTCGTAAGGTTTTAGGCGCATCGTTGTTCCGATTAAGGTCGTTGAGGGCTCATTTTGTTCAGAAAAGAAATCCTCATCGTGTGAACGAGGGAATTTTTTTTACAATTTCGTGTTGGCCAAGTTATTTGCAAATTAGTGGCCTAAATATTGGAAATTTTGGATAATTGACCGTAACTTTTCACATGAATTTTTGTTCACCGATCCCTACGTTCGTAAGATGTAGAATTGCTGTCTGAAGAAAGCAAGACCTTGAGAGGTTGGATCGAACCAACGATTTGCCTGAAACCTTACGACACAGTTTTCCGAAGAAAATTTTTTTTTTGATGTGAAATAAACTTTGGTTGACAAATAAATAAATTTTGGAGTACTCCAAATTTCCAAAATCAAGCTGTAATGGTCCCCTTAATTCAATATACGAGTATGTATATATGTATACATGTCACACAAATATATCAACGATTCCACAAATTTGACTTTACGATAAATTCTATATAAATATATCGTGTATTATATAAGGATAGAAAATTCTGTACAATTAATTAAATCGAGTCTCAACATACTTATACATACCTAGATATACATATATATTCGATATTCAGTTAAATAATCAGAAACGTGAATATAAACCTAAAACTTTCATCCAAATTGGGATTTTAATTTATATATCACTATTAAAAAAAAAAAAATGTCAATCGATAGACACCCATGATCGATCGTTTCGATTGACATTTTGAGTCAGTCAGTTTCTGCGTACTTATATACTATAAACTTGATAGTCAAATTACCGTCACCACGAAACGACCACATCTTAAATTTTGATTCGCGATAACCTTCGGTTGGATCTAATATTTTGGCGGAAACAAAACTAAATGAATTTTAGTTTTTTTTTTTTCATCATAGAATACACATTTTCTAATCTCGTTTCTTAGCTAATAATTAAATTGACCAGACCTTATCAGTATACGACGGTTGATATATGTATAATTATATGATCCGGTATACCGTAGTTTTATATACATGTATATATAGAAAATAGGTAGAAAATTCAGCGGTATGATGGCACCGGCATGATATACGAACCAAGAAACCCATATTGCATCTAAATACTATGAATATATCACGCGTTTACTTTGTACTGGTTATCAATTTTTACGTATCTACATTAGTATATAGCCATAAGTTATTATATACACCTTCCTTTTAGTAGTTTTTTAAAAAACGCGAAAAAAAAAAAAAACGGCTACCACGGACGGTATATGTGGGTGATATACGCTGATACAAATGCATCATGTACCTATATGTATGTACAGGTAGGTTCAGGAATAATGCAATGTATATATATACCATATAGTAGGTTTAGTAGTACGTATAAAACGTGTTCTTGCAAAACGGAGTATATGCACGTGTATTAGTGTTCATAAAGTATCGAGAACTCTCTATAACAACTCGAGGCATAGCTAGAACTATCTGTATACCTTTCCACCTTCGTAGGCAGCTATATACCTGTGGAGGTACTCGATGGCTATGGGTCTTCGCTGTCGTCGAAGGAGTAGTCGCTAAACTCGTAATTGTCGACGTCGACGTTACATATATACAGTATATGTATGTATGTATGTATATATAAAATATACGTTGACGTGGTATTTTGAACGCGTTGAACAATGGGAATTGCTATCGCGCCCTCGTGGCCGCGCACTTTCCGTATCGCGTTTGAGAAGCTTATCGGTCTATACGTTACCGTCGTCCGGTGAACATCCATTTGCCCACTTCCACCCCATGCGCTTTAGAGAGCTGTTATTTGTTACATATATTATAATGCATGCGGGCGGAGTTGAAATATGTATATACCTATATACGTGAAAAAAAAAAATCTATACCTATATACACACAATATATGGTATAAGCAAAGTTTTTTGAATATGGAATACTTCCGCGTTGATTCTAATTTTTTCAAATTTTTTCATGACTCCATTTTCGCCGTTCGATTCCAAAAATTAACAAAAATTCTTTCAGCGTTAATAACTCTTCTGTTTTTTTTTTTTTTTTTTCTCGTCTCAGTTTTGCCGATTTTTCAGCATTTCGATGAAACTTTTCGGAAAAAAGGTATAACACAAATTCGTATTTAATTATAAAAAACAAAAAAAATTGCCTATATACAAATTAGGAGTCTCGATATTTTTGTATAATACGTTGACTTTTATTCTCGTGTATGAAAATATAATTTTTTTTTTTCAAAAGAGAAAAAAGGTTTAACAATTTTTTAGTACCAGATTCAATTTTCTGAATTCGGAAATTAAGACAAAGCATGTAATATATAGGTATATATATACATATACATATATATAGGGATGTATGTGATCTGAGAAAACGGTAGCCGACGACCTTGTGCCGTTTTCTTTTTCTCTATCGTATCACGATCCTGCAGGCCAGCCTACCGGTTTCTTATGTGCTACGTGTTAATTAGTAAACCAATTATTAATGCTTGATTTGAGTTTTGGGTGAATTCCTCTATGTATATATGTATATGAGAGGTCGATATATATACATATATACCTATGTATATAATACCCATACGTCTGTTATAATTAATCCTGTCGATCAATCCCGCAATTTATTCATCCTGCACATATGTATATACCATATTATATACCCAGCTATTATATACATCGATATGTAATCGTATTTTAGTACGCGTACCTACGTGTTCCACGTGCCGAGTGTAATAAGTGTCCTCGAAAAACTTTGATAGTATGTAAAAAAAAAAAAAAAAAAATGACCACTGAGAGTTCCTACTTGTCTCTTTTATTTATTTTTTTTTTTTTTGGTTTTTTTTTTTTAGTTATCACTTCTCTTTCAAATCGCTTTACGATGATTTCTTCCAAAGTACATATGTACAAGGACAATTTATGTATGTATGTACATACCTATGTACACGTTTATACCTATTGTAGAGCATCATCAACGGCTACCTGCTACAAACTATAAAAGATAAGAAAAGTAGGCGGAATGCTTTTTGGAAATTCACAGACAGGTAGATAATATGTTACCTTTATGTACATACATACGTGCATGTATGTATGTATGTATGTATGTAGGTACTTATGAATGTATGGTAAAGTTTCGTACGTGAGGTTCAACGATTAGCTACAAGAACCGTGGCTAGGCACCATGAGCAACTTATACTCGTCACGGAAGTTCACACGACGGAAATAACCGGTCTAATCGCGAACCAACTCTGGCTGACAACGATAGGGTATCACTACTCGGCCTCGTCGTATATTCACTGTACGTATGTAGTACGCTGCTCTCCTTTACTCGAATGACAAATATATTATTTAAAAGAAACAAGCAACGGAAGAAGAAGAAGAAAAATGTATAAAAAAGACACGTTCCGGAGGAGACTTGAAGAGGATCGTATATGGAACTCAAAAAATCGCTATCAAAAAAAAAAAGGAAACGTATCTTTGTAGAAAAACAACAGAGTATGGGACACCGCGATGAGTCAGCATTAAAATTTCCTGCCCGGATTTACTTGAACTCAAAAACCAGTATTCTACGGGGAAATGGCAAAAAATTGACTATTTATTTTCTAACATAAGAGCTACTGCATCGATTGATGCCAAAATTCAGCCAGACCTAAGTTGGATAATATCCTATCGATCGAGTATAGAATCGTCAAAATCTGTCGATCGGTTCCCGAGATATGATCGATCGAAATTTTCTACCTACAAAAATTCGTTTTTTTTCAAATAACTCGGAAACTACTGGACCGATTAAACCCAAAATCTGACCATTCTTAGGTTAGAAGAAACCGCGTGGATCGGTATAAGAAAATATGAAATCCGTCGACTGGTTCTCGAGATATCGTCGAACGAAAATTGATCACCCACACCCGCGCTCAGAGGTTCATCCAAAAGTGATCGCGGAAGTGATTCTTCAGGTCTAAAAGCGCGAGAAGAATATAAACGCTCTTCCAAAGAAAAGAAGAACTTGATATTGCATACAAAAACATTATGTCTATGTATAAAAATCCAGATATTTGAGTAAATATATCGCAGCTACCTGCAGAGGTCGTCGATATAACTGCAGGAGAATCAGATACAGGACTCTGAACGACAGACAGACAGACAGACATACATACACAGTGAGACTTCGGCATTAAGATTATAGAAAATCCGGTCTAGGTGTGGGGCAGTCGGGAGCAGTAAGGTTTGGTTTAGGTTTTTAGGCCTAATTAGTTGACGCCCGCGATGTCGACCAGGACGGACGTCCCGACGGTGTCGCCGGTCGCCGACCACTTTATAGACTTTATTTTTCTACCCTCGTTTATACTAGGTATAAGGTATATATACTATATATACATATATACAGGTATATAGGTGTAAGATCTTATACTGTCGAGCTGCAGTCAGTCTGATTCAGGAAACGTCTGTAAAGCTGTAGATGCAGTTCTTGTATATCTCACAGCTCTGTATACAGGGTGAGTTTTCTCTGGTATCGAACGAGGGAGGAGCTTATCACCGCAAACATTCAGCCCCTTTCTATTCATACTTATTATCATCATATCAAAAAGCCTCACTCTGTTGTTACTGTCGCAAATAGAAACATACCTGTCCTGGACTTGAGAATAAAAGTGGGGTTTCTCGATTTGACGATAACAAGTATTAATAGAAATGGGCCGAGCGTTTGCAATAATACGCTCCTCCCTCGTTCGATACCAGAGAAAACTCACCCTGTATACGTTGCGATATAGTTTGATCGGTTGTATCCGATAGCACAGACCGCCGATTTCTATTTTGTATGCACAGTGTACGATATGGAGAAACCAGATCTGCAGGTTAGGAATTATTGCAGTTTTGGTTAATTCACAGGTTTTTTCATTGACCGTTGAATATATATATACTAGTCAAGGAATCATCCTGAGAAGATATTCGGCTGCGAAGGCAGACCTGGAGAGATTGAAAAACTACACTTGAGAATATCTATAGACTTGAGATGCAGCTCGCTAAAGAATTTTGACGATTATATTTATGATCGACGATGCAGTGATCTATAGTTGTTTCTTTTTTTTTTTGTTCCATTAGAATTTCAAGTTAGCGAGGTAAAAGATGTAGTCGATTTTTTTATTTTCATTTTTATTTTTTATCTTCTTATTTTATCTTTTTCGAATTATCTAATTAGAGACTTTTATAGTGAACAGATATATACATACATATACATATATACATAGATTTTTAGAATCGTAGAACTCGTCGATGTCGTCATTCGATTCGTTCGATTCCAATCGAATCTTATATTCGTTTATCTATTTATTTGATTATTTTTTTCTTCAACGGACAAATTCTGATTTTTTTTTACTCATCTAACTATCACGAAAGTTGAAAATAATTCACTGTTGTACTTTGATATCTGTATAACGCGTTAAAAAATTTTTTTCTTTATTTTTTGATTAGCAAAAATGATTATCGATTTTATAAAAAAAAAAAAAAAAAAAAAATCTTCAAAATTTAGAATATATATACTTTTTATCTGGAATACATATATATAGGTACTTTTTCTCTATTTTCTTTCGTTTATTTACAACGGCTCGATTTACATACCTACTCGCAGGGGAAGAAACTAGGTTTAATTAATTGCTTTCGTGCAATCGACGAACGTGTATAAATATATAGGAGAGGTTGGAACTATCTTTTTCCACGCGATAAAACGAAATAAAATAAAATAATAATAATAATAAAAAAAAAAAGAAGAAAAAACGCCCAGAGGCTACAGTAATTTTAAACCTGCACATTTTTTTGATTAGTTTTGTAAAGAATTGAAATTCTGAATTTTCTAACTTTTTTTTGCCCACTCGATCGGTACGTTCTTCGCTGCAATGTAATCAGAATTCAAAATTCTTTCTCACTATTATTCTCTATATTATACATAGGGAGGTATATAAACGTATACTAAAAATGTGAATCACTCAGGATATATGAAAGATTGTTCATAATGGTATATTTTTTTTTTTTTTTTTATCAAAAAATTTCGAGTAGATTGAGATAAAAATTAAAAATAGGTATATATATGGGTATATATTGAGGTATACATTTACTATATATTATGCTTCGAAAAATGTGTGTCCCAGTAAGAATAATTAATTAAGACAAATTTTACGATATGACCTGCAAGGATCGATAGCCTAAAATAATTATCTGTTAAAGTGGATAAAAAATTTGTCAAACAATTGAGAAAGAATTTTTTTTTTTTCAATTAAAAAATAATAATTTCTTCATATAATTGCGCAGCAGTTCAAAGAAAAGTAGCTAAAAACATTGTTTTTTTTACTTCAAACCGCAAAAAGAAAAAATCAAAAATTGGAAAAAATATATATATACATATCTATATCGTGTGTCCTATATACCTTGGACGAAATTCTCAGTTGTAGACATTCGGAGACTTTATAGTCAACTATAAATATATAAGATTTATCCAGACGTATAAATATCAATTAACGAAGATCACCTCAGCAATCGTTATAATTATATCCATATCTACATGCTATTTGCCTATACAAATAGAGATAAATAAATAAATTATACAGCTACTGTAAATATATAGTGAATAACTCGAGCGTATTATTTAACTAGTAATTTGTAACCGTGTATACTGTATATTATACTGCACTGTACTGCAGTAGGTACTGCAGTACATACGTATACCGTATATATACACGTCGAGATATTATATATCGAATACTGAAGTAATTTTCTAATAAATAATAATCTGATACTAATTAATAATCCATCACCATGCTCGTGTATATACATATAAACTTAATCTTATACTCGTATGTATACGTACGTATATACATATATACATACGTACCTGAGGACTACTGGATCCCGGATAGCGCATACCTGTACCGCGATCCAGCATATCGCATGTATCTAGGACAAAATATGTGGGCGACATATAGTGCGTAGTGCGTGAATAAATATTATAATCTACATTAATCAACTATGTGTTTGTATAGAAATATATATACATGTATGTATATGTACAGACATATCATGTATATATATATATGTATATGTGTATCGCAAAACTAGCCTGCCTAGGGTCGGCAAATTCAATCGAGCAGAAAAGCTCCGCAGGAGCTGAGCGGGACAAGACAAGACGGTCTTTACAGTATGTAGCGACAGGACTGGTTCCTAGATCTCATCCGCGTAGCGCCTGCAACTATATACATATATGTTTTTATATTCTCTACGTACGATGAATAATATCACAAGATTCTGTATTTTTAACATAGGTTTTACTTCATATGAAAAAAAAGCAATTTTCAAAATTGGAGAATGGATGAAAAAAATTAAAGCAAATTAAGGAAAAAAAAAATCTATACAAAAATTAAGAATAAAAATGAGGAATGGCAAGCAAAAGACTAAAAATTTGACCACGCTATATACGATCCTGTGCTTTTTCTTTCTTTCTTTTGATGTTTCAGTATGTGACAGTTTTCACCTAAAAAACCATCGAAAAAGTGATTTTTTTTTTTGTTTGTTTTTAGTTTGCAACGGTTTTGTTAAGCTATATCTCAAAAACGAACATTTTTTCTCATTTTTAAAAAAATTCACACAAATTTTACGATAAACAAGAATGGCTACAGTGATTTTAAGACCGAAACGATAATTGTAGGGGTTCCGGTTTTTTCTATTTCTTTTAGATGGATTTCAATATGTTCTTCTAACAATTTAAAGAAAATTTTCTTTGAGGCAAATTTTTTTTTTCTAATTTTCCGAAACCTATAATCACGTGACTCGATAAAAAAAAATATATATATATACCTACGTATAAAAATATAATAAATAAGTAAAATTTAGCCACGCGTATAGCGAGCGGATAGTCGGGACGAGATTTGGAAAGGTGTTTATATCTTGCCTCTTTCTTCTTCCGTCTCCTTTAATCCTCCTTCTTTTCTCTCCACCTCCGCGGCTCATTAGCCTCGATGTCATTTCTCTGTAGCAACTTTAGAGAGAGAGAGAGAGAGAGAGAGAAGGAAATAAAAAGGAGAAAAAACCAAATAAAAAGAAAAATAAAAAATAAAAAATAAGGTAAGATGTAATAAAGGATGGAAAGGATGAGAGAGAGATGATCTCTTTGATCAGTTCCGTGGACGCTTTCCGAGTGCATGTTGCGCGTTGCGCGTCAATACTCTCCGTCAAAGTTCCTCAAACCAAACGGTCCACGCTGATCGAACGTAAAAACTGGTTTTCCTAGCCCCGTTGCAGTGTTTGTGTTTTCGTGTATTTTTTTTTTTTTGTATAGGTATATATATATATATACCTATATAATATAAAAGAGTCAAAATTTAAAGAGAGAGATTTCTAAATTACTCACAAATATATATATTTATATATAGGTATATATACCTACACCTATACATATATAATCGGATAAAAAATCAATCAGTGTATTTCTCATCGATATAAGATATATTATTATTTCACAACGTAAATACAGACACATATATAGGTATATAATATATATATATATATATATATATATATATATATATATATATATATATATATATATATATATATATATATGTAAATATATAAATTTTTTTCTTTCCTCCATTACATCGTTTCGATTTTTTGCCGTTTTTTCCTTCTCTATTCGTTTTTGCATATTCTATTACGGTGAAGAAGAAAAAGAAAAAGAAAAATCGACGTGATCTACTCCCACACATATTTTTTTTTTTTTTTTTACTTTTGTACACCGGATATCAAGAATTCAATTCAAGAGACATGTATGTGTATATATAGGATAGAATTTCAAATCATTATAATTACATGACGATTATTTTAATCTTTTCAAATCTTTACCGAAAATATATTCAATCATTCCAATTCGATTTGAACAAAAAACAAAAAAAAAAAACGATTCAATTCTACTACTAAATTGGTATTAGCTGAATATCATGAAAAATTCGTGTTTCACAAAAAAAAAAAAAATGTTTCATACAGAAGTCGTTTAATTTTTTGAGTAAAATAAAATTACGCAAGAAAAAATATGGGTTTCCGTTTAAAAAAACGAAGTTGAACTTCATACCCTCTTGGTGCCTCAACTTACAAAAAAAGCCAATATCACCAGTATCTGTCCCCCTCGAAATCCAACAAATTTTATCTGAAACATTTTTCTCTAAAATCATTACTTTCCGGGATATTTAACCGGATTGTTCAAGATGGGACACTCTGTAAAGATAATTAACTCTTTCACTATAATGTAGATGACGATATCTTGTATATATATATATGTATATAGGATAGCAATAATCATTCCTAGAACTTAAGTATATAATAGCAATATACTATGTATAAGTTAAGTGTAATAATTATATTTCTTTCTTTCATGTAGAAAAAATTTATGAATAACAATAATGATAATGATGATAATAATAATGAGTCCGATCGTCTCATCAACGTCTAAATAAAATTGATTCGATGTACAAGTTTCTCCCATATACGTACAGCTGTACGTATAAAAAAATATAAAAAAGCAAAAAAGTTCTCGATGTAACTTTCACGAAATGATCATTCGCTGCTTCTGTAATTACGCGATGCGATTCATTTATTGCCTTGAAATGGAAAAAAAAGAAGAATCTGAAAAAATGAAGAAGACGAAGAAGAAGAAGGAGGAAGAAACGGTTTTGGCCGCGTAAATCAAGCTTCTTTATATCGATTATAAGTTGTATATAGGAATATCAAGATTCTCAGATATCAAGCTGCAGCATAGATATATGTATATCTATATATACTATATATATATATATATATATATATATATAATACACGCGACCTCTTTTTAAATATCATGAATAATATAATGTGCAGGTATATAATATGCGATCAGTAACATTATATACAAATTAACCGGAAAAACTGTAACGATTTATCAAATCAATAGATTTGGGATCCAATTTTTTTAATTTTCTTTTTCTATTTCCCTGCAGATTGCGATTTTTTTTTCCATTTTCTCGTCGAATTTTCTCCCATTATTTTATAAATACGACAGTTTGCGGAAGAGTGACTATTCTTCATGGCATTCCAATAACTCGAGTCACAATCTCAACGGTCCAAAGTAGATATATACCTATACGCGTATAACTATATACATCTTTTTTCTCGGTCCGAATATTTCACTCCGGTCTAACAACCTTGTCGCCTTTACTTAGTCGTCGGAGTATTAGTGAATAAATATATTCATTTACTTATACGTATATATATTATATATATATTCGTGTAATATATGTTATACCCACACCTATATACATCTTATAATACACCATCGAACTTTTTCCGTGCCATCCTGAGATATATTACAGGTATATATAGAAAGTGTCCCCGCCGTGACGGTGACGATGACGTTCACGATCACGATAATCGGGTCCTCGCGTTTCCTCTTATATTCGGTGATCGTGATCGTGATCGGGATCGTACACTCTTACTTACTCACTTACTTACCGTCTGCACGCGCACGTGGGTTGTAGAACCGGTAAAATTTGCTTTTAGTAGATCGTCGTCGATGTCGCGGTGCAACAGCAGAAACAGCAGCAGCAGTAGTATACAGTGGACAGCTGAATTACCGGATTGTATATATCCTACCTATAACGAAAGGGTCAAGAAAAAAAAAGAGAATAAAAATTCTAAAAAAAAAAAAAAGACAAAATTTTTGTTACAGCAGTTCATTCGGCGTCGAACGTCCCATACGCCATTTACATCCACATATACATACCTATATATATGCAATTCAGACTCATACGTGTACACACACACACATTATCATAGGTTTACAGTTAATTGAGACCGGAATGCCGCGTTGATATTTGTACAGTATAAATATTCCGGATTAATTAATTAATACGAGCAAAGTTTAGTATATACGGCTAGAAATTTCTGCACCGATATATACATATATACCAATATCGATATTTCTGGATATAAATTTTCATATACCTGAGTTTCAAGTATATAGCTGAATTGATACGCCGTTGCTTAAACTTTTTATCATTGCAGATAGTTCGCTATTTATTGGATATATTTTGTTTAAATACATATACATTTATGTATTAGATACATATACGATGTGCGTGAATCGAATTAAGCACGTATATAGGTACAACGTACTACATACGTATATATATACATATAATAACGTGGGTATATATAACGTACCCATCAAGACGGAAAACACCCGGGTAACCTGTTCGACTAGGCGTGACTGCACATACTGGAATGACTTCAGTAATGAGATATATGGAGATACATACATTTCAAATGGTTGGATGTAGAAAATGAAAGATTTTTATATTCTATGTACATATGAACGTAAAGAGAAGGGATGAATAATTTATTATTCATCTACAAATTATGTACAATCAGTTTCAATGTAATTATTATCGTCGCAATTAGAAAATTATAATTATGATTGATACAATATGTGGTTCATATGATTAGAGTGATGAATTTATACGTATATAGAATCAAAAGGAACGGACCAAATCTTTAATTCTTGAATTTACAAAAAAATAATAATAATTAGCCGAAAAAAGATCGAGTCAAATTTTACTAGAAGATGAAGAGAAAAGAGGAAAAAAAATTTGAATACATAAATAATTGTGCAGATGGTGAAATTTCGAATCATTTTTCATCTTCAATTGCATTGCATTTGATAAAATTTGAGTAATAGTCGTTTTCATTCGCGGAAACGAAATAATGATCGGAGAAATAATTTTTCTTGCAAATTTCGACACGTGATAGAAAGACGAAAAAAAAAGAACATGATCTGAAAGAAATTCAAAATTGAAAGAAAATAAAAGAATCTTAGTTTGACGCAATTTTGTATTATTTAAAAAAAAAAATTTCTATCACTTGTTTCGCGTTGCATCAATTATACGCGTATGAAGTGAAATTAATCTTATTATTATGCTATATATATAATATTGTGATTTGTGTGTTTACGCTCTAAAGATACGTAAAAGGTAAATTCTGACTGTTGCACTGTGGGACACTGGACACTGGACACTGCACACGCATTTCGCAATGAGTTTCTGATTTATTGGTATATATATACACGGCGGGTAACGTATTGAGCGATATGGGATTAAACTTGTATATAATAAGTATGCATACATAGTAAATATATATCAATCGAATCCGTGTATCCATGTATCGGTATATCGCAATAAATACCGGATACGTATACGTATACGTATGTATACATTATACCAGCTACCTATCTCCACATTTATTGAAATTTCCTCGTAGATATGTATCGACACTTCTCTTATAGACTCTTTAGATAATGATAAAACTACTGGATACAGTACACATTATACTGCTTACTGCTTACTGCGGCCCATGTAGTGGATACGGGATTTAAATCGGTGTAAAAACTTGTCATGAATGGGAAATTTGAACAGGGAATGAAACACAACGCGTCAAATTGTACACAACGTATATGTACATTAGGGTGGTCCTTTTTACGGTGTTTTTGAAATTTCCTGCGGACAAGGTGGAAAAAGTTTGCAAATAAATTAAAAAAAAAAAAAAAAGTACGCGAAATTTGGAGTCTGTAGGCCAACTCAAAGTACTGCCTACAAGGCGGTGAAATTTGGCATACGTCTTCTCTACAGGGATAAAGGTTTTTTTTTTCCAAAAAATCGCCCAATTATTCGTTGAATACCTATGATTATAGGAAAGACGTATACCAAATTTCAGATTTTTCGAAGCACTATTAAAGCAGGAAAAAAAAATAATGCAGTGAGCCCGAATTTCCATGTAACTCAAATGGGAAAATTCGTACTGAATTTTTGGTGAAAGGTTGAGATTTTCAAAAATTGAGGTTTTCTATGTAACCAATTATTCGAAAAAAAAAAAAAACATTCCTTGTCGCATAAAATCGGTAAAACAGCGCCAAATTGAGTCTTGAGACGGCTTATTTCGAAGGTCTTCTCACGTTCTTTCAGCATGCAAAACGTGAATTTGACAGCTTTCTATAATAAGGCGGCTGAGCTATTGATGATAATGTCAAAAAACGTCCACTCATCACTGATATAGTCAAAATTTTCAAAAAATCATAGTTCCTTCAATTATTATAATTTTTTTATTTCTTGCTTCGATATTGATCTGAAAATGTTTCTTCTACAGAGTCATAATTCTCGGGAAAAAAATCGGTGAAAATATCCTTAGCGCATCGAATTTTTTGGGTTTTGGTTGTCGACGTGGAAGTGCTCGTATATACATATAGGTATATAGGTACTAAAAGTATAAAATCGTGCGTGAAAGAACTTTAAACGATAAATAACAGCTGTTTATACCTATATATATACTATAATATACTGTTTAAGTATATATATGAACGTGTATATATGTTATACTATATAGGTATGTGTACTAATATAAATCGGTGATAGGTTAATGCTGTATAGTGTATATATATATATATGATACGCATACCTATATAGGATGCAGGTACCCAAGTAACGCTCATCTGCGTTGGCGATAACATTGGAATGCGCATGGTAGTTGATAGTCTATCGCAATTATTCCCTATCGCCTCACTAACTACAACAAATCCAACCACTCTCTCTCTCTCTCTCTCCATCTCTCTTTCTCTTTATGCAGTACATACCTACCTATATAACTACCGTGACCAATCTATGTACGGATGTTATAGGTATATTTATATATATACGTTATATATACATATATACATACTCTTCTTTGATAATTTGAATTATTTCTTTATCTCCTTCTTTTATAATGTATACACTAGGGTGGTCCTAAGTTTGATCGTATTTGAATTTTGACGATCCCGCGTGCGGACTCCAAACCGTCTCCAAATACGTGCAAAAAAATGTAACCGAGTCCCGGGTTTCTGTATCAATTCTTGTCACCCAATACCGAAAAATTTTCAGCATTTTTTGAAAAATTGTGACAAGTTTCAGACTTTTCGGAGCAATACTGCAATATAGGGAAAAAAGAACTTGAAAATTAACCACGAAGTGCCAAAAATCGTGTTTCGTTAAAATGTAAAAATTCTTCGAGTTAGGGTCATCAGCATTTAGAATTGATACAGGAACCCGGGGCTTTTTAAGCTACACTTTTGTGTTTTGGAGACATTTTGGCTCATTGGAACATGGAAATTCGAATATGACCGAATCAAGGATATATAAATATAAATATTAAAGTAGTATACAGGTATATAATAATATTTATTACATACTTTTCTATTTTTATATATTCATTCTATTTTTTTGTTTTTTCTATTTTCTTTTTTTTCAACGCTTGGATCGAAGTGTACTGGAAGATTTACAGCAGCTCTTATAGTATCGATTTACAGTTATATGCATCTTAAGGCGCACTGCAGTGCACGATGCACAGACTTGAACGCGCGGAGCTCAATCTGCACGCACGCGGTAAAGCAATACATATACATATACTGCAACTGCTCCGCGGCAGTATTTATTTAAATAAAGCTCTCTTCCTGTCTTGTTCAACTAATCCTGTAGCACTGATGCACACACCTATTTATATGTACATGTATATATATTCTCATCCTATATATATGCAACATTTACCGGTATTAATAGAATTCTAACGAGTCCAACAAGTTATTATTTGGATAAAAATTCATATATATATACCTATATACATGAGTATATAGGTATATATATACATATACACCGAGGCGCTTCATTCAATCAGGTCGATAAACCTTATATTCCAATCCTCATACGCATGTATGTATTTAAATACATACATATACTACAGCTATAGATACCGATATATGTATATAGGTATATAAGTTGTGTTATGTAGTATATATGTATATATACTCCCACGCTGATATATTTATTATACGTACGAAATAGTGATACTACTACTTTTTAGAGAGGAATTGTTACAGTCGCAAAAAAAAAAAAATTATAACAAAAACAAAATGTATGTGGTTAAAAAAAATTCGAACAAAAGTTCGAAAAAAAATTACAACAAAATACAAGGATGAAAAAAAAAAAAAAAAAAAAAAAAAAGGTGAAAGAAATTTTTTTTTTTTTCGTTTTATGTATATACATGTAATACGTATAAAAATATATGCGTGTGTACATACCTGTGTATATAGACGATATAAAACTACGATAATATACATATGTATTATACATATAGGTATATACCTGAATATATGTATATATCAGTCGAGAATAAAGGGTCGACAAGATTCTTCGCGACAGGGCGTTTGGCTATAAATATAAGAAAAAGGAAAGAAAAAAATAAAACCAAAATCCTGATGCAGGCCATTATACGCGTATACCTATATATACGGTCGCGAAAAACAATAAAATGCAAAAAAAAAAAAAAAAAAGAGAAAGAAAATGGTAAATTATTATACACACGAAATTGCCGCTGTTGCTGTTGCTGCTGCTGCTGCTGATGTTGATTTTGCTGTTGCTGTTGCTGTTGTTGTATTGCAGTTTTACGGAGCTATAGGACTATAATTCTATGCTTCATCCCGGGCTAATCCGCAGCATCTATTATAGTAGATATACATGTATATAACCAACGGTATTTTCGTGAAGCAATAAAACGATGTCAAACGAGTTGAGCACCTGGATATATCCACGCATAGGTATATATATACATTATTATAAGTGTTTTGGTATTTTCTGGATATTTTTTTTACGTTATTTTCTCACGATCTTACGTGAAGAAAAAAAAGGGAGAAGAAAGAAAACTATATAAAACAAGAAAAAAAAAAAATGTATAGCTATATTTTGAGTTTCTTTTGTGTCTTGATATATACATATACCTAATGTATTGATAAATGATTCCCTGATCGAGCGGAAGAATCATCGATAGCAAAAATAAAACAAAATATAACTGATACAAAAATTGATTGAAAATAATGTTCTTTGAAAAGTTGAGAACATACTGCGAACCTTCACTGGGGCGGCAACCTGAAACTACAGGGATGTTGTTCCCGATGAAAAGTATCTTCCAGAAGACACATACCGTATTATGGGGAATTGGTCAGGGGTGTGAGGGGATCGGGGGGGAATTTGGGGAAGTCAGGACACGGGACAGGACGACATATCGCGGGCCAGTTTAATATTATAATTACGCCTAAAATTCCAAATTCAGTTCCTCGCCCGGGTTTGTGAGTGTTGCTCTGCAACGCGGACCCTTTAACCACTTCAACCGAACCGCCGACCGTAGGCATATATGTAGGTATATAAATTATATACATATAGATATATACATATATAGAATGCATATACCTATCTTATTTTTTCGGTAGTAAAATTTGAAAAAATAAATAAATGAAAAATGGCATAAGTACAGTTTTTTTGCTTAAAAATTTTTTTTCTATTCCAGTTTTACAAAAAATTGGTGTAAAATAACGATTCCGGAAAGCAAAAAATAAAAAGAGAAAAATCGGAGCTGGGTTGAAGTTCTAAATTTCAAAAGTTCCGAACGGTAAAAATTCCGAATTTTAATATTATATCGAGTCACGGTTTTTGGAAATAGTATTTAATTCCCCGAAAGTCTGCATAGTCGATTTAAAAAACTCCAAACTGACAAAGACCAATCGTTTAAAATTCCAAAAGCTAAAGATCCGGGAGGCCAAAACTCCGAAATTATTTAAATATCGTGGTTCTTTATTAAATCTTCGGAGTCTTGGACTTTGTCCTGAGTTCTTAGCTGTCTGCATTTCGATCTTTCCGAATTTTAATATTTTGAACTCCAACCCGATCCCAAAAAAACAAAAAACAAAAAAAATCTAAATCGTTCGGTCAAATTTAATACCGTTTGAAAATATTGTTAAATAACAATTCTCAGAACAGCAAATTATCAATTTAACAGATAATTCATACGTTTGGTATGGTGTGCCTAATGATGCGGAAATAGGTAATAAAAATTGAAAATTTTACACGTATGTGCATACCCAGTTATATTATGGGACATATAAGCTGTGAGAGAACAAGTCCCATTTGATGCGAGATCGTGTGAAAAATATGTTTACATACGCGTATATACATGTACGTAAATAAATATATACCTATACGTATATACATATGTATGTATATACCGTAACGTGGAAATATAATAATCGAACGGATACGCAATTGAAAACCCTTTTTATTACCGCACGCGGATCTCGTAGCCAATTCCAGCACGATCAGGGACACTACGATAACGATCTATCGAGTAGGCATATGGTAACTACATCGGTAAGCGTGGGGTGACCACGTATATAGTTATATGTATATGGCCACCGACCAACGGATTGTCACACGATTTAATACATATATATTTGTATATTTTATATATACATAAGTAGGCGAGCAGAATCGTGCCAGGTTAAACTCCGGCGAAATAAGTACAAGAAGTTGGAAAAAAAAAATTAAATATTTCATAAAATCAAACCTTATCAATGATAAATATAACGAAAGAGACGGGAAACCGAGGCATTGCCTTCAAAGTTTGCGAAAAAAATAAATGTGGCTAAAAATCAAACATTTTTTTCTGTCAAAGATAAAATTTATCGGAAATCATTTATAGTGTGCCCAAAAAATTTCATCGATGGAGAAATATTCCCTCGAAATTTTTCAAGAAATTTTGATGAACGATGAGCGAGTAGGTATACCTGTTATACTCCACGAAAGTCATTTTTTCTTTATTGCGATGAAATTTTGAATCATATGTCTAAAAATTTTGCTATAATTAGCGGTGAAAAGAAAAAAAAAATTGAGTCACTGTAATATTTCTCAAAAGCATACCCGAACTAATTTGAAAAATATTTAGTCGAACAAGGATTTTCACTAACTTCCGGTTTTTGGTTCGAACACGACTTTCCAATAACGAGAGCTGAGACGCGACAGCTGGATGATACACCTATACCTACCTGCGACATTTCGTCTTCCTAATTCTTACCTTTTTCTATTCTTCGTCCTCTTCCTTTTACCCAACCTCTTTCTTATCTATCACGCAATATCTACGAAGCTTCTTCAAGCTGTTGTATACCTAGACAGAGCTCGATCTAATAGTACCCGAAAAAAATCGAGAAAAAGAGACAAGAAAAGAGGAAAGCAACACTTAGACATCAGATTCTGACTGACGAAGAATCGCAATTCTAAATTTTGAGGATAAAAATGTGTTTATAATCATTTACTTTTTTTGTCCTATATTTTTGGTTCATTCTTCTATCACACTTGATGAATTAGCAGTGGAAAGAAATAAAAATAAATATACCACTTTAATATACAGTAATTTGTGGTGATTAATCGCGTGAGATAGCAGGCTTAATATGCAACCTTAAACCGAATCAATACTCGTACCATTTATATACACTGTAAAGTATATAATATAAAGGCACCGAATTATTCGTGGCTTTTACGGTTCACGTATGTTATATAAACAATTATAGTAACTCCAGTATATAATAAATACAAAATAATTAGTCGAATTAATTAACCCTGAAGAATATACCTGAAACTTTTTTTTTAATGTATATTATACGTGGCGCGAGACTCTACCGAGTCTCTCGATATGAGGCGTTTCAGGCCATTTCGATCTGACCGTAACCTTTATCAATATCAATTTTTTTTCTTCTGTTAGTTGGACGTCACAAAAAACGAGATTTGCAGAGTTAAAATTCTTTAAAAATTGGTTCTTACTACAGTAAATTCTTTCTAAGACAAAAAAAAAATAAAAATTTAGCCTATACCGAAGATAGATGCGCATTCAGTTCAGGAGATATACAAAAAAGTTGACTTTCAATATCATACGCAAATCATATCTTTATAAATAATTTCAACCATCAAATTTGGAACATTTGTCGCAATATTATAATTTACTATATGTATTCGTATATGTATATAGGTATATATACCAATTACCGTAAAATCGGATGAAAATAAAAATGAGTGGAAATTAATCTCATGTCTCTCGTTGAAATACACGATATGTAACATAAATATACATACATACACACATACATATATGTATATGTATAGGTATATAAATTAAACATACCTATACACTACTTGTACCGCGATATATCGTTTTGTTATTGCTTGTTCAATGTATCCATGGCAATACGTATTTACATACATACCTACATATGGATACGCGATTTAAAGTGGGAAATTACTCGCCTGTTGCCTGGAGAGCCTGCCCTGCCGCCAACATTTGCAGTAAAAGCAAAATAAATTTTGGGCGTAATGCAGATAAGCGGTATATATATACATAATATTATATGTGTACTATAGTATAACAGTATATATGCGCATATACATGATAAACGTCAAGTATTATCTGAATATAATTACTATCTCGTGCAAAAAACCGAAGCCTTTTGGTTAAACCTGATTTTTTTTTTATATAGGAAATTGTAATTTTTTTCTAATTTGATCTGCAAAAAAATTACCATTTTTTGTTCTTCAAATTACTACGAAAATTTTGACTTGTGGATGACAAACTACGAGATCTAAAATATTATCTTTAATATGAAAAATTATGAAAATCTGTAATTTTTTTTCTCTGAAAAACTGTAAATCAATCGAATTTCTTTAAAAATTCCTATATAAATTCGCAAGTGTAGAAATTTTCGGCATTATGCAGGAATCGTATGTGTCGTAAAATCATCGACGTGCTGTAATCAATTATTTGATTAAATTATCATAATTACGCAATTAATTTCATGAAACGATTCAAACGAAGCGGACTAATTACTCGGATAATTTCATACTCTTACTTTTATATATACATACAAGTATGCACATATTGGTATATTTATCTACGACTTGACGATGATATTCATCATCGCTAACCGCATATATAAAAGAGTTTTCACAAACGGATGTAATATATCACTATCTCTTCATTGTTATCCAGAATGACGTTTCATATGTGATAATAATCATTTCATATACATACGATACGTATATACATGTGCTAATAATAAATAAGCATACAATTTTATACACTATGATCGCGAATCACGCGTCAAAGAAATGCGGAGCAGATATATTATACGACCTCGTGAATTAGTCGGAATCTGCGCGTTTTCAATATAATTCAATGATTCACGATCGCGATTAAACAATAGGACTCGATTTTTATCATCAACAATATATTGTATATAGCATAGAATGAAAATCATAGATCCATAACACTCGTTCGTTGTATTATCAAGAATGAAACAAACAAAAAAATTACTAGTCTTCTCTCGTGGCTTAAAAAGATACGCTTTTTCTTGCATTTCGACTCCTTTGATCATCCCACAGTGTTGACAGCAACGTACTAGTAGATACTCAGAGAACCAGCAGTCCTAGATCTTAAAACTCGAGAGATAAGACCCAGCTCGGATCTTATGCAGCTCAAGATTAGCTAAAAAAAAAACCTGAAAAAGAAATGGAAGAAAAGTGACATAAATTTGTCCAAGTAGTTTGTACATAGTCACTCCTATCCCACGTAATCGCTTTGGACAAGGGGAATTATACTTTTTTGTGTAAAATCATCCCATAAATTTGGGCAAAAAAAAAAAATTGAGATCTTTTTTGTAGGAAAGAGGACATCAAAATGAAGACATTTAGGATAGATAGTAGATATCAATTTCGCGAACTCGGTGATCGATCAGATCTGATATATTATATAAAATTTATAATCGGTATGTATTCAAATTTTGTGATTTGTTTAGCGGTTTTGAAACGGCGTATAAAACGTTAATTTTTGTAATATACATTTGTCAAAAGTTTCATTCACAAAATCTCTCGGTTCGTTCATTGATTCATCTCCTTTTGCGGCAAACCCTGCTCACCAATAACAGGGATGACAAATATTTGCTTCCTGAGGGTAGAGCGTGTACCTGTATATACTTAGCTAAGGAAACAGGTATATCTATCCCACACACACACATACACATATATATGAAGATGTATCCGGAGCCGCACAGCCTCCTCGTCACGCGGGATTCTGGACGCGTGCCGTTGTCCGAGGGACGAACCCCTGGGGATTTATCTCATGTTTGCATCACGGTTTCGGGTTATTCCCGGGGTCACACCTCCACGGCGCCCAGCCTCCGTAAGGAGCTGGCGCGCGCCCCTGCGTATATTCGGTCCTAGGGGAGGTCGCCGATCCTCCCCAGTTCGTATCCGAGTAATATTAGGAAAGCAGTGAGAGTAGGAAAATTTTGCTCGCGCCAAAACGCAGTCCTTCGTGTCATTTTTTCCTCGGCAAATGATCCGTAAATTTCCTCCTCTCTTTCTTCGACCGAAAATATCCCGGCTTTTTGAACAAGGATGACATTACACTCTTTTATTTTCGGCTACCGAAGAGAAGGGGATAATATTTAGGCTGAGTGTGTCACCGCCGCTAAGATTCCTTCTGAACGACGCGGCACGGTTATTCTTCCCAAACCCGGGGGCCGGAGACGTCTACTAAGACGGAAAAGGACAGACTACAGAGGACTACAAGAAAACCCTTCTACGTAGCGCCGGCGTCCTGGCGCCTCATCTTCTAATCGAACTTGTCTCTCTTTCTCCGAGAGAAGGTTGGACTGCTCTCGCGATCTTTGCGTTATAACTGAACCACATGCCTAATGTACAGGATTTTATATAACCTGATCAGAAAATAACAAAAATATTTTCTTCTCGTTGATTTTGAACAAATTTTTGTATATAGATATTTTTTTTGAATTGATTAGACGACATGACGTAACGATAATGTCTCGTACTGAAAAGCAACGTCTGTTTTATTCCTTCGGATATACAGCCTTACGGAGGATTGGAAGACGCGTTTCGTGATTTAGTGACGTTCACAATTCCTCTCATGTTTTCGTTCAATTGGTCGGAGAAGAGCGTGGGCTCTTGAAAGTGGAAATATAGGTACGGTTTGGGATGGATGAAAGCTCGGCTACGTTCCATTAGCGTTTCCTATCAACCTGTGGTATACCTCACTGCCGTATCAATAAACCGACGAGCCACCATTGTCTGAAAGCCATACTTCGAGGACTTCTCTTCTTCGAGGCAGTAGTCAATTTATGTTCTGGTGTGGATTTCTTTTTTTTTTTATTTTTTCCGAGTATAGGTACGGGTATCCATTATCCAGGTATTTGTAACGCCTACGCCCGTCCGTTTTTGACCACCTGATCCTGCAGACGAGGAAAGAAACCTATACCTGCATCTGGAGGCATTTTCTGGTATCGGTGCAGTGGGTATAATGTCCGAAACCGTAATGCAGAGGTTTGGGATTGTGTCCCTGATGTAGGATCAGACTGACCGGAGTAGAGTTGACCCTAGACGGGTGCAATGTAACGGCGGGTGACAGATCCACTCTGATGTACCTACTTCGGGACCGACGCCAGCCGACGGTGCCAACGATGCCGACGCTGCAGCCGGCGCCAACCAAATGCACTCTTCATGGCGCCAACTTGAAACGCGAACTAAAGACCCCCCCGACACCCACGAAGTATCTGGATTATTTTATACTGATGGACTTTGCGACGAGTTTTCCTGGAGCGAGATACAGTTGCGATTTAATTTTGGATGCAATTTTAATGGGGACGGGTTCTAGTTCCGAATTTTAATATCACCGAGGCACAGATTTTGGGAATAGTATTGTCCCGGAAGTCTGTATAGTAGGCTCGAAAAATTTTAAATCGAAAAACACCGGAGGTTGAAAATTCCGAAAGTTAAAAGGCTAAAAGTCCGAAACTTGAAATTCACGGCCGGAGCCTCCTGCCTTAATAGTAAATTACCGGATTCTTGGACTTGACGAGTTTTTTGCTGTCCGAATTCTCATATGAAGGATATTTTGAATTTTAACGAATCTAAAAATTTGAAATCGTCTGAAATGAATTCGTAATTTTGTCCGTTCGGAATTTCAATCCGGCTCTTCTAATTGACGTATCTATCGATTCTTGAGACATGAGATTCGCAATTTTAGATATCTAGACGAAACGATTCGGGTATTTGTTTGAAAAAAAAAATGTAATAAAATAAGATCGAGAGAATCTTCATTTTTCAGGAATTTTTTAGAAAATCTAGATAAAACTGTACGTAGATATTTTTTTCGCATTTTCTGTGAGAAAATATTTATTTGAAAAATTACTGGAGTAATAGTTAGACTACCTTATTTGAAAAAATTATTTCCCTGATTTTGAAAACAAAGTTTATTCGATTCCGGAAATAAAATGGGAAAATTTGTCGACTTTGGGTATTTTTTTTGGAAATGAAATTAGAAACTGTCATTTTTCTTGAAATAAATTACAGGAAAAGGTCCCAGCGAGATTATAATTGACACAATTTTATCAAATATTACGGATTTCGGAATCGTCGAGGATACCTTTTCACACATTTTTCATCGCAAATTGCTTGAGAGCGATCCCCATCTAAAAAAAGAAAGGAAACTAAGTTTGGGACCAAAAACGGTGTTTGGTGATTCATGAAATTTGAACAAGTAGCTTCGCTTTGGTAGAAACGATTCAACCAGAATTTGAAAATAAGTTTTACTATGGCAATAAAGAATCTGAATTCAAAAAAAACTGCTTGAATGTCTTCAAATTTTGAATTGAAAAACTCATAATATCTGTGACGCAAACAAGAAGCATTTCGATAATATTTCAAGCATTAACAGGTTTCAAAAAGCTGATCCTCGCGTCAAAAATTTAAAGTTCTTTCAAGTTCAAACTTTCCTAGCTCATTTGCGGATATAATTTGAAGAGATTAACGCACCTATTTTGAAATCAGACCATGCTTTCTCATATTGAAAATTATTTTGGGGTATCCACTTTATTGAATCCTTTCCCTTGGAAGATTATTAACAGGCATAACCACTGCAATAATCTGATGGACAATACGATCGTTCGTTATTCGAAACGGAACAAATTTCTCCTTCAATTGCATGGCTTAATACCATTGAAAGCGTGCAGGCAGGGCACGCGATCGATAATTATACTATTAATAAATTACCTATATCGTATTTAATAATCTAATCGTTGATTATTATCGTCTATAAATTTCACCTTGCGTGTATGCAGCAGTTCTACGTGGCTGACGTATACGTGTACCTACTGGAATTCGTACGAGCAATTTAACCGCAAGATCGCAAATTGCAAATGTAATGTATACAGTCTTTTACGGAGATAAGGGAACTCCCTAAAACCTTCATTTACATACGGGACTTTTCATGCCAAATCAGCCAAACCGATTTTTTCGTATTAGGTTGATGTTTGACGATGAATTTTCAGATTGAACGACGGATATTGTAATCGAAACCGTAAATAAATTTGAAAAAAATTCTCAAAGTTTTCACTGAAGCGGAGGTTTATCGCCGTATAAAGAAAATCTCCTGAACTATACTGAACAGAAGTTGATAAAACTTGGCAAGAGTATCTCACCGGTGTTATACTTCAACTCAATCGTAAGATAAAAAAATTAGGAACCCTGATTTGGCATGGATAGACGTCTTATATATTTTTGTAGATATGTATTCTTGCATTTCTGACACACTTTTACAAAAATCGGTATCAAATCTTTCTAGAAAAATTACGTTTGCTAATTTAAACGAATCTTCACGTTTTCGGGCATTTAGCATTATACATCCGTAACACACGTTTTTGAACAGATGCGTCTGCAGTCGATCTGTTCGACAAGCTCGTCGAATGATCTAGTGATCTCAGAAACGGCTTGATATACAGATCTTCAATTTGCAGGACTTCACATTCGAATGATGGCAATGAAAAATTGGCAGAAATCGGTACTTTCAATTTTTTACCGATTCTTGCAGGATTATAAATCGAAATTTGCTGGACGATCTCAAAAAGACTACATAAATGAATAAAAAAAATTTCAAAAATTGAAATTTAGATGATTTTGAATCGAGATTGTGGGCATGAAAAAATGCCACAAGTCGTCCGATTCGAACGGTTCCTTATAAAAGCAAAAAATAAAATCAAAAAAATCGACTTTTGATTTTCGAATGTCAATCTATATTCTGATCATACTTTACAGTGCTTGCAGTGACTACATGAGCTTATAGGACGATGAAAATTATCGTATGTAAAAAACTGTCCGTCGGTTTTTCGCTTCGTTTAATTTTTTTTTTTGTAATTATCGTCAAGTCGTGCCGATAAACATTCAAATCTACGATAATTAACAAATTGCTTATATAGATCCACGATCTGTTTGCATTCGAAAAGTGGTTAACAAAATTTAAAAAAAAAAAAAAAAAAACGTCACGATAAGTGGAAAGAAGTAAAAAAGAAAAAGTAATGACCAAAGAATAAAAAAATTGAGTGGGAAAAAAGGAAGAAAAAACTGTATGCGATCGATTTTTCGAATGAATGAAATTATCCGGTTTTCCTCGGACACTCGTCCTCGTTTCAGCTACATCGATCCTAATAATTTTGTCGAAAGTGTTATAAAAGCTGATCCCTAATGTTTCTAAAATACGATAATGTGTCGACGATCCGGTAAGAAATATCCCACTGTCCACCTCGTCCACCCCAAGTCCTCAGGGTACCGCCTACATACGGCTAAAGCTGAGCTCGAAGCCGCGATGGCTGCGCTCGGTATCTCTGATCGACGGAGGAGGAGACACGACTGCGCTCTCTGGCCTTCTCTCTCTTTTCCTCTTTCGTATATTATCTCCGAGTCTCTCGCTCCCCCCTTCTTCTTGTTCTTCTTTTTCCTCTTCCTCTTCTTCTTCTTATTCTTCTATTTTCTCGAGATTTTATTCCATTTTTATTATTTTCTTACTCAGGTTAGGTCTGCGCATGCGCATAAGCCAAGGCGCATATCTGACATGCGCAGGTCTCTGTGTGTTTGAAAAATCGATTCACAGCCTCCGGAGATAAAAATATCACGCGGTTTTCTACACCCTGTGTTAGATTTTGGCCAAAAATTAGACGAAATGTTTCTTTTTTTTTGTTCTGGTTTTGATGACTGTTAAACTTTTGAAATATATTCTACTAACTCAGACTTTGTCACGGATTATTACTCCGATTACTCCATTTTTTCAGACTCTATACACTTCGCTTTACGCGGATTGGGTATATAGAAGAGAAAATGGTTTTTGGAGGGTAAAGTGCATCCAAACGTTTTGAAATTTGGAAGGAATATTCCAAAACGATGCACCATCGGAGTAAACCAATAAAATATAGAGATAAAGTCAGTCTTCGGCTGCTATGAGCACGTAATGAACCCTTACCTGCACGTCTTGTAGAAAAAGTGGCTTTAAATCAAAAATTTTGGTAGCCAAAAATAAAATTCATTGAAAATCATTAGTCTGCCCCGAAATTTTATCGATGTAGAATATTCCCTCAAAATTTGAAGAAGTTTTGATGAACGAAGCGACCTGTACCCTACGGAAATCGCTTTTCCGTTTTTTTTGGATGAAATTTTGAATTACGCTTCAAACTTTAGCTCATCAGTCGTGAAATAATTAAGTCGATGGAATATTTTTGCACAGGGTGGAAGTGATGTGAAGAGAAGAAGAAAATAATTTTCCTATAGCGAAAATATTTCTGAGGAATAGGAAAAAAATTATCGAATCTATACAATTTTTTTTAAAGAGAGCCAATAATTTTTGTCTGTTTGGACTCTGCGATGATAATTTTTACATGTGTGTAAAATTTTTTTCATTCTTATCTAGAAAACGATTATGTCGGTTTAGATTACACACTAGGCCACCAGCTGTAAAAGATAATCAAATTATCATACTTACTGCGAGTTTACAAAGCTGCCTGAACCGTTTTTTGTACAAAGCAGCTATAATACACACGTCTACGTGTATAGGATTTCCGTTTGAGTAAACTTACAACGTTTTTCCATTTTTCTAAACCATCGAAGAGAATCTTGGGATTATTCTTTTGTCTCTTTTGTTTAGTTTAATTTTTTGAAAACTTTGTTTGATTCAAGTTTTTAATTTTTAATTTTTTTTTTTGGTATGATTACAGCTGCAGATGTTGTACCGCCGGTGAAGCAACCGCTGGTAGATAATGTTTCACGGAAGTAGTAGCACGGGGTACGGCGCAGGCTCGGATTATCAGCAACAATCCCAGCAGCAACAACAACAGCAGCAACAACAGCAGCAGCAGCAACAACAGCAGCAACAACAGCAACAACAGCAGCAACAACACAGTCAGCAATTACAAGCTCCTGTCTACGTCCCGTCTTCGAGACCGACTTTAGCGTCGGCAGCAACGGCAGCACAGTATCATTCCTTTTCTACGTCGGCATCGCCGGCTTGGTAAGTGAAAATTGTGATAAAGATATACGGGCTTGGTCTCGATTCGAGTTTTTGGAGGCTGGAAGAATTTCTAGAAAATTATAAAAACGAAAACTGTGTTTAATACGGTTCTCGAATTTTCTGTGAGGATCCATTTTTCGAAAAATTAATTGGTAGTTGATCTCTCTGCAAAATAACAAAAAAAAAAAACGGTTCCTTAGATTCCGAAATCAAAATGAAAAAAATTCGACGACCTGCCCCAAAGCCATTCATTTCGGATGGAAGACAAAAAAAATTATATTTTGGACCGTGAGTCTAGACATTTTTTGGTTATTCATCTACAGTTTGTCTCAGGTAATGAGGTCCTTTATGCACTAACGATCCTTGACATAAGTCAGTTCAAGATCCGCTGAAAAAAATACATAAAAAAAAAAACTGGTGAAGCTGTAACTTAGGCCTCTGTCTGCATAATTTATTGATCAATATTAGCCTGAAAACAAGAAAAGGTTGAAAAAATCTTAATTCGCAAAGCGCAAACATAAATTTTGCAAATTTTTGTTTTCTTCGAGATCCTGAATCCTCGGTTTTTTTTTTTTTTTTTTTTTCTTACGAGACTTTCTATGCGAATCATAGTTTTGGGGATACATATCCTAATGAAATAGAATAGCTTGTAGATATAGAAATCGAAACTAAAGAATAGCGCTAGGATTTGGAATACGAGTCGGAAATGCAGCTTCATTTGACACAGGCTCCAAAATTTGTTTTAGAATGATGAAAAACCCTAAAAACCGCTGAAGAAGTTCTTTCGTCGATCCCAGAATTCTCAAAATTGAACTAAAAAACAAATTTCTGAAAGTCTCTGCCCTCTAAAAACTTGAAGGACTCTATAATTTCCCTGTTTTTCTATTCTTCCGGACCCTCTGCAGCTGAAAGTCCATCGACTGATTCCAATCCGTTGAAAACTCTTTCCGAATCTCAAACCCTTACTCCATAATTTTTATTTTGTATTTTTTCTTGTATAATTAGGGAGAAAACAGCTTCATGGCAACACGGGGTTGAGTCTTACGCTGCCCACCACGCTTTGACCAGTCACTCCGGGACTTCTGCGGCCGGTATGGGTCCCCATGGACCACACGGTCCTCACGGTCCTCACACGAGTCACCCTCATTCTGCGCATCCCCATTCAACCCTAGCAGCAGCAGCCGCAGCGCCATTCTACGCGCAAAATGTTGCAATGATGTCGTCATGGAGGGCATACGATGGGAGCGGATTTCAGAGGGCTTCGCCCTACGGTGAGTTACTTCGTTACGTTTATTTTAGATTTTTGGTTTTAAATTTTGAAACAATCTTATTCTTCTTCTTTTCTTTTTTCAATTTATCTCTCGAGCTCCTAGATCCTCTTATCAATATTGCTTCGTCTTGAGAGTTTGCAGACACGTTTCTACTCTCGAGCTTCGGGTATATAACGTAGAGGGTATAAGAGAATCTAGCTTCTATACCGTAACCTGCAGGGCAGGACTGGGAGGGCCATGTGTGCCGAGTGGTGTGATAGCGGCATCTTTGACGTGGGTTTAGATTTAAAGAAGCTATACCGATGATGCTGCTGCTGCTGCAACTTAGGTCAAGAGCATTCAATGCGTATAATATACATATGCACTATACACATATGTTTCATAGTCCCTCATATTCGGCCCGTGCCAAACGCGACCGACCGACACTTAACGCGGCGGCCAGAGACTGTCTGTGTTTGAAGTTTGAATTCTCTTCATTCTCTCCTCTCCCCAACTCTCTCTCTCTCTTAAAAAAGACACAGTATAATATCAACTTTTGAACATTTTTATTATTTTCCTGTTTTTTTTTTTTCTTCTAATTTTGATAATTTTTAGACAGAGAATTGATCAGTTTTTGATTGATACTGCATTGACAGAATTGTACTTTTCAAGGGAACATTTATTTTCATACAGGGGTAGTTTTTTTTTCCTCGCTCTTGAAACATTCCTTTTTTCAAAAACAGCAAACAAAAAAAAAAAGTATTTAGATACGTTTTTTTCTCGGTTAAAACCAAATTCGATATTGTGGTAAAGACTTCGGACTATATTTCAGAATTTTTTACACATTCTTCGAATACAAGATTTTATATTTCGAAAGACAAGATAATTTCAAATTTTTCTCGTCTTTTTGTTTCAAATATAGAATTATACGTTTGGCATGAATTGTGCTATACTTAGAGTAGTCCGAGATTCTAGGATCAAGTAATTCTGAAAACCAAAACAAGAGAAAAAAAAAAAATTAATACTGTCAAAAGCAGAAATCTTCATATCATTGCGAGATTTCGTTCAGTTTGATGAAATCGTCAAAATTCAGCTAGTCCAATTTGTTATTTCTTCTTAGAGGGGCGAATGGATTCGGTTAAAAGGGAGAAAACCTTGAATACAGTATCTTTTGGAGTAAAGTTTGATAATTTAACAAAAAAAAAAAAATTACAACGGACATGTTTATACCAATTTTTTTCAATATCGCTTACAGCACAGACATGTGTATCATGTATTATTATAGCTTGCTTCTACTACTGGAAAGAGACCCTATAGGTATATATTGATTAAGCAGTTGTGACGAATGGAAACGTCGCTTGCCCTGAATCGTATAGTTCGCTAGGTCTAATTGTGGATTGACCTTAAAATTGGATATTGCATAAAACAACGAAAGTAACAAAATAAAAAAAACGAAAAAAAAAACGAAGAAGAAGCTAAATTGCATGTATATAAATCGTATGACTTTTACTGGAAAATGTGTTAAAACAATTTAGACCAAATATATCTATAACCATATTCAGTATATTTATACTTATTCTTAAAAATTCATGAAATTTTGAACTCTTATCCCCGGTTTTTTAATATTCTCTTATACATGTACGTAATCGTGTCAATTTTCTAATGCCTTGAAAATTATTATATGAAGTACAATAATTCTTATAATGACTTATACAGTTTACCTAGTTTTCAATAATTTTTTTAAAAACTCTTTTCATGTATTTTTAGGACCTTCAGGACTCCTTATTAATATTTTCTGATTTTCTGGAATCCAAATTCAAATTTTGTGTCCATATAGTTAATCTGTCCTCTTTCATGTCCTCATTCATCTTTTCTATCTATTTTTTATTTCTAATTTTATAAATTCAATTAATTTTTTTTTTTTGCTGTTTTTTCTTGCAGACACGGCGATGGATTTTCAATTCGGCGAGGGCAGAGAGTGCGTTAATTGCGGGGCGATATCTACACCACTTTGGCGGAGGGATGGGACAGGACATTACCTCTGCAATGCGTGCGGACTTTACCATAAAATGAACGGGATGAATCGTCCGCTGATAAAACCGTCTAAACGCCTCGTAAGTCTATCCGCAATCTCGCAATATAAAATAAAGATAAATTTTTTTCCATTAGACAAGATTGAAAGAAAAATAAAAATTTGAAATAATTATAAACAAATTGCCAAATTTTATTCGAATTATCAAGATCAAATTTGGTTTTGACGATTAAGAAAACAAAAAAGGATAAAGAAAATTGTCGTTGAGAGACGCGAGCTTCCTTAAAAAAAAAAAAAATGAAAAAATCAAACAAAATTTATTGATAAAATTTTTGAAAGAGGAGCGTTTTAGCAATGGGGTAGATCTCTGAATTTCAGACCGCGACAAGACGGCTTGGCCTCTGCTGCACGAACTGCGGCACGAGGACGACTACCTTATGGAGAAGAAACAACGAAGGTGAACCTGTCTGCAATGCATGCGGTCTTTACTTCAAACTTCACGGTGTAAATCGTCCCTTAGCTATGCGAAAAGACGGTATACAAACGCGGAAAAGAAAACCGAAAAAAACCCCGGAACCAAACGCAAGGCCTTCTGGTGACCACGAAACTTCGACTTCCACAACTTCTTCGCCCTCTGGAGGTAAGGCTTCCAGATTTATTCTATTCCCGCGAAAAAAAAAGTCTTTCGTTCACCCTGAGTCGTAAATTTCAAAAAAAATTTCATTTTTATTTTTTTATTTGTTCAATTGTACAGATAATTAATTATCGTTATTTTATTTTGTCGGATAATTAGCGGAGCTGAAACCGAGCCAGCAGCAGCAGCAAAGATCTCAACAGCAGCAAATCGACAATCCAAAACCGTCCCATTCGACGGTAACATCGGAAAGGCCGGTTTACCTCGGACACACCTCACTTTTAGCCAGTTCCGCTACTGCGACAGTTAAATCGGAACCTCGTAGCTGCGATACCGGCGTAAGCCAGCAGTATGCCTCCTATTATCAACACCCTCATCAGCTCGGAACACCCGTAAGTGAACATCAACAGCAGAGTTACTACGGTACCCAGGAAGCGCCATACCATCATCAGCATCACGTAACAGCGGCAGCGAAATTACTGGCTTCGTCGTAAAAAAGAAGAGGAAGAAGAAGAAGAAGAAGAAGGAGAAGAAGAAAATTTTTTTTTTTTCAAAAAAATGAAAGAAGAGTGAAAAAAAATATATATATAAAAATGAATGTACATTCTTCTTTTGTCTTTCAATCAATTTCTAAAGGATTAATAACATGGGAGACCTATAGTTGAACTTATATGTTGTATATTGTTTATTGAAATTTTGGGATTCGTTATGTACTGTACTACCCAAAACGACAATGAAACCTGTTATAAAACAACGAATTTATAAAATCGCTGATTGTATTTTCAGAAGAAAGTATTTAGCAGCTCTTGCACAATTCATACCCAATATCCTAGGTCCTTTTTTTTTTTTTAATTTTATTTTCAATTTTTTTTTTTTTTTTTTTTTTTTTCTTTTATTATAGACGAAAAATGAATGATTGTTGCCACTGTGTAGGTAGAATTATGGATAATTACTGTTAGGTTGTAAAGATATAAATATTACCGTGTAAATAATAATTCTTTGAGAGAATACGTCAGCTCTTTATATATTTCTGTCTCTTTCTCTCTCTCTCTCTCTCTCTCTCTCTCTTTCTCTCTCTGTAGGTACCCCTGAAAATATCCTCAGCAATACTATACATACATACATACATATTATATTATATATTATCCTATATTATATTATATAGTTTTAATAGTATTTCTATATATAATAAGCGAATGAGTAAATAAATAAATAAATATATTAGAAAAACAAAAACATCTACTGCTATATATTATATAAATAAATAAATAAATAAATATAAGCTAACTATCGCAATAAATATTCGTTGAAAAATTTTCTTTTACTTTTCTCTCTTTTACTAAAAGAAAAATTTACAAAAAATTGAAACAGAAAAGTAATATATAGTAGGTGTACATATGTATATTAAATAATATAATCCCAGCGCTAAATATGTAATACGTTTTTAAAAAAAAAATTTTTTTTGTTGCGTTTTTCATGTATATATTATAAAATTAATTAATGTGTTAATTTCGATATAATTTTGACACGACGATCAGATATGATACTTCTATAATTCACGGATTATATTCTATATGGTTAACCTGCAGTGTACGGTGTACTGAATTAATCAATATATCATATTATACACACACGTTATACATGGGGGGTAAAAAAAAAAAGAAATAAGAAAGAAAGATAGAAAGGAATGAGTGTTTTTATAACCTGGTAAGTACAACACCTATGAACAGCTCTCGGTTTCCGATAGGTCGAAGGGTTACCTGCGCACTGACCGTTGTCTGATCAAGGCTCAAGACCTTCCCCATGTTTATCAGCGAGCCTCATTCGATCTATGATTCCTGATCGACTAGCTTATCTAAGCGGGGATATACATAGAAGACGCAGATATTCCGGAAAATAGGAGAAAATTGAAAAGAAGAAAAAGAAAAAAACGAAAAGAAAAAGAAATGGGTGAGTTTATTAAATAATGTAGGTATATATGATCAATTTGATAAATTGGTACTAGTCCTACGATATGAATAAATATCATCGTGTATCGCAAAGTTTGACTCCAGTGTTTTTCTTTTTTCTTTTTTCCTTTTCTTTTTTTGCGATTTTTTTTTTTTTGGTTTTGTGTTTTTTTTTCTTTACAACTTGTGCAGGGAGGACGCTTCCCGCACCGGTCGCCTGTAAAGTTTGTGGGGATCGTTCTTACGGGAAACATTACGGTGTATATTGCTGCGATGGATGTTCCTGCTTTTTCAAAAGATCCGTACGTCGCGGGGTACTTTACACTTGCATAGGTCAGGAGATGAGATATTTTCAATCAACATTTATTATTCATCAAAAAGATACGCAAATTTCAATTCTTTGATTTTTTTTTCTTTCATTTTTAGTTTTCATACGAGTATCAATTATTTATCTTCTATACAAAATTTATGAGAAATATTTATATATCTTATATTATACAACAAAATCATACATCATTCACGTTTTTTGGTCGATCTTTATACATTATTCTTCATAGATAAATTATTCAACAATCGAAAGCAGCTTCGAAACAGATCAAACGCGTTTTTTTTTTCTAATTCATCTACAGTTTTTTTTTCTCTCTCTCTTTTTTCGATTTTTATTTGCATTGTAAATTTTTTCAAATCGTCAAAATCATCTCTTCGATCGTCGTCTCAATTGTTTATATATAACGATTACAAGAAGAAAAAAAAGAAAGAAAAAATTCGTCTCATTTTGAAAAATAATATTATAAAAAAAAAAAAAAAATATTAGACAAAATTATAGAAAAATTCGAAAACGTTATATATTTCTGTTCAGCTGGGACAGGAAGCTGCGCTGTAGACAAGGCCAGACGTAATTGGTGTCCTCATTGCCGTTTAAAAAAGTGCTTCGCAGTTCGCATGAACATCGCAGGTAGGTTGGATACAAATAAATAAAAATCTTAAAAGAAGGGAAGTTTTCAATATAAATATAATAAAATTCCATTTCTTCATTACATTTATGTGAAATTTATATGCGAAGCAGTTAATTTTTTTTTACACACGAGCAATTCTCTCGGTGTTCTCGGGTTTTTCAATCTCAACGTACAGACAAAATCCAAAAGAAAAGCCAATTTTTCTTTTTTTTTTCTTGTTATTTCATAATATTTTACCGAGCGATATTCGTATTGTGAAATTAAGTCATAACTGATAATTATAGATATTTGATCGCCGAGGGTGATTGAGGGCCTAACGTACTCGTGGAGCAAACGATAGGCACACAATATGTATACCATACAGTATAGGTAAGGATGCGATGAGTAGCGAAACGAGATACAAATATATGAACACGCGTCGCCACGTGACAGTATACCTACGTGTATACCTTGCTCTGAGGGTAACTAATTGACAGGCGTCGTAGACGAGAAAATCACTCTTGAAGAAAGACAGCGAGTTTTTTTTTCTTTTTTATTTTTTTATAAAAATAGAAAATAACTAAAAAAAAAAAAAAAACTAAAAAATAGATGGGTGAATAAATCCGATACCAAGCGTCGTAAGATCAGGATTTTCTTCTGTTCCACGGTGCTTTTCCAAAAATCTTAGAATATCTCTGAAAAATTTTGATTGTCTGTCTGAAGTTAAAAATTGAATTTCTTTCTCCTTAAAGAAAATGTTCCGAATTGACAGGGCTGTGGAAAATTTCCATGCCTATCATAATATTCGGATGCAAAATCCTGTAAATTTCGGATGTTTTTTTTTTTTTTTTTTTATCATTCAATTTTAGAGATCATTCGGCAAATGATCCGGTGAATTCGTAAATTTGAAAAATTGATCAAAAATATTCTATGATTTAGAAACCTATCAAAACTCGATTCGGGAAAACACGATCTTTTATTCGAGATTGTCGGTTGAAAAGAAAATTTTAAACCGAATTTTTTCTGACTATAGAAGCAAAATTCGAAATCAAACGAGAGGTGGAAATTTTTTATGCCCATCAATTGAATACAAAATTCTGTAAGTATCAGATTTTTTTTTATTAAACAATTTTTTAAATCATTTGATCAGACTGTCAGACAGACAGACATCTTTCGTTCGATGTATTTTTCGGATACTAGAGGCCCAAAAATATATTGTGAATATTTGTTGAAATGAGCGAAAGTCATTCTTCGATCGAAACCAATGTCGAATCGGAATAATTAATCAACTAATTAATCGATCGAAAAATTAACCGATCGAATTAATAATCGGAAAACCCCCAAAAAAAAGAAACAAAAATTTGCTCAAAAACCGAAATCCGTACGTATATGTATAATTGTATGTAAATATTGAAAAAGTAAGTTAATTCTCTACACGTTCAAGTGAACGTTAGAATATGTTGGTTATTTCCTGCGCGAGTCTTTTATCATTATCGCCTGAACATTTGCGTTCTAGACCACAACGAGTCTATATAAAACGGGTTAGGTAGGTTTGTAGGGGGACAAAAGTGTAGTAACAAAGCACTGACAGCTCGCGAGCGTACGTAACGCGTTGTCAAACGTAACGACAATCAAATCACTCGCTTCATAGGACCTGTGTATATGGTTTGTTTGTCCGAGGGCTGTGACAGTTTACCCTCTTTTCCACCCTTAAGGTACGCTCACATTGGGGATGCAGGAAATAAACCTGAAAAAGCCGAACGAAGATTCAGAATAACCGCAAAAAGATACAAATTTTTTCGAAATATTGCTAAGCCTGATCGTTAAAACGGAATTAATTCAATTTTCAATCACATTTATCGATACAACTTTTACACGATGAAATAGAAAGACGATGAATATCTCATACTGTCGATCGCACGGTGTGAAATGACCCTTAATGTCTTTCAAGTTGGCGTGCTTAACCCCCGATGATATATCGCACCCAGTTCAGTTCGCCACCGTTAATAATTCAGAGACTGACCATTTGATGAAAAGAAACAGGTGACAGTGTCCCGGGCTTATGTCTACGAAGTATGTAGTCCGAGTACGTCTATATCTACATACTATCGATGCTGCTCTGATTCTTAATTAATATATTTGACGTTTTCGATTTTTTTTTTTTATTTTTTTGTTGTTGATTTTTTAGGCACGATCGTTGAAAAACTGAGTGCCTTGTACATTCGCCATCGCAAAAAACGTCGGATCGAGAAAAACGTCTCAAACCATACAGGGAGCACGTTTTGGCACCTGAAAAGTCGTTTTCGAGCATTTTCAAGAGTGGATGTAGTCTTTTTTTTTTTCAAATTTGTGAGCAGGACTATTGTAAATTAAATTTTTGAATTATCTGATTCTTCATGAGATGAAAATCAAAAAAGATGAAATCAAACACTTTTATTTCCTCTTCTTTTGCAGCTGTGCAAGAAGAACGAGGACCCAGACGAAGGGTTAAGATTTCTTCGTCGCGTGGATCTACGACTCATACATCAACATCGAGTGCTTTCACAGGGGTCAATAGTGCAGTCCAGCCCATCATAATATCGCCTAAACCTATTTATGATAATCGTACCAATCCTAGACTCGTTTTACCGCCTATGCCACCGTATCCGACACCATTTTCGAGAACTATATTCCCAGGTTAGTATAGATGTGTTGAATATCAATTAATTTTTTTTTTTTAAGGATATAAGGTATTTTGGAAATTTTCCTTTTGTTCGAAATTTTGTTAGATTACAGATTTTCGCTATACTCCTTCGATGCATAATCAGAATAGAGTTAGAATTTTTTTTAGCTATCGTTTTTCGTTGTTAGATGCATAGTCAAAATAAAATGACTTGTCCTCATGACTTGGAGCGTACATACCTTTCCGCGAATCTTGTGAAATCTTTGAGTCTTCGAAATCTTTGAAAATAATTTGAAATCTCGTAAAAACGTTGTAAGATCTTGTAAAATCTTGTGAAAATGTTCAAAATCTTGTATAATCTTGTGGAATTTCTTGAAATCTTTGAAATCTTTCGAAGTATTCGAAATATTTGAAATTTTTTGGAACCCCTGAAATCTCATGGAATCTCATGAAATTATTTAAAATCTTTGAAAATCATTGAAAATTATTTGAGATCCCTTGAAGTCTTCGGAATCTTTGTAGTCTATTGAAATCTCATGAAATCTCATGAAATCATTGAAAATATTTTGAAATCTTTGAGTCCAAATAATTCTGTAAAATATTTTGAAATGTATGAAATCTTTTGAAACCCATGAAATCTTTGGTAATATTCGAATCTTGAAATCTGGTGGAATTTATTTATTTTTCTGTCAAATTTTTAAATTCACAAAATTTTGGTTTTTAAATCATTGTGCCTCTTTTTTTAATTTGCTAGAACTATAATCAACGTGTCAAAATTTCGTCTCTTTATGCGATAGAGGTTTAGCTTCCGAACAATTATGGACCAAAAAAAATAGAAAATTGATACACCGGTTACCCTAAATCCTAGAGAAAAAAGAAAACGATTTAGGGACACGTTAATTATCATTTTTCTTATTTTATATTTCAGGTGAAGTTATCCAGTACGAAGTTTCCGCTCAGATTTTACTGGCCACTGTACGATGCGCAAGATATCATCGCGATTTTTCACTCCTGACTAAACCTGAACAGAATAATATACTCCAAAGAGGATGGCCTCTGCTATTTGCCTTACGAGCTTCAATTTGGCCACTGGACGTAGCTGTGCTTCACGGTAGAACTTGCGGCTTGGGAAAAACGGCCGCAACCTCTTTGGCAAGGGCCAGAGCTGCGGTTTTAGACGTGCGTCCGGATCACGTCGAGCTATCGGCTTTGGAAACGTTCGCGCTTTGCCGCCCCGGTGAGTTGGTCGAAGAAAAAGAACGAAATGACTCTTTTTTTTTTATTTTTACTAAGCTGAAGATTTTTTTCATAACAGATGAAAATTTATCCTCCAAGTTTCAATCAGTCTAAAATTTCCAATCAATTTCAGAATTAACGGAGACGAATGAGAGCCAGGTGATTATGGCGAAAGCGCGAGATGCTGCGGCGGAAAATCTTATTCGATATTTAGAACAGCGAAATAATCCTGGACAAAGACTTGCGAGGATAATGCTCGTCCTGCCAACGCTTGGAGCCTGTTGTGCTTGCGATTTGGCCAGTAGTTTATTCGCACCGATAATCGGTGACGCTGCACTCGATCAAGTTATAGCCTCTATTCAATAAATTAAACCCTCAGGAATTTTCTGCACTTGATCGAGGTTCAGTTTTAGATTTTTTTTGATTTTTTTGGTAGGGTGAGACTGTCTCACAATTAGAGCAAACGTCTGCAACGTGGATGACACGCCTTATTATTCGGTAAAGTGGTTTTAAAATTAATAATATCGATGTAAATTTTAATTTTCGCTGTAATTACGATGCTAATAAAGAATATATATCCCGTCTAAGTATGACCAAGAGCAGAATAAAAAATTATACTTTAAAATCGAACATGTTATAGTTGTAAAAATAGAAGAAATACATTCCCTCTAATCATCTCCTGCCTCTGTATGATCTGTAACTGTAGAACAGTAAAACAAAAATTTATTCCCAAAATCGTCACTAGCGAAAAAAAAAGGCAACATGGACTCTGTAGCAATGCTGTCGAAAAGAATTCTGTATATAATAAAGCACACCGACCGCAGCGCTGAATTGGTTGTATAAATTGATCGTTGATGACCGGAAACCACAGCTAAGATTATGGAAAAATAAATAAATAAAGTAGCATAAATATGTTCGATTCATCTCAGACAACAAATTGAAGAAATTGATGGGCAAGGCATACGGAGCGGAAAATATTCTTATGTGGTCGTGGTCGACGTCCGGCTTCAAGGGGATAAAGCAAACGGTTTTTCCCATTGCATTTGATTCGTAGGTCATTGGGTATGTATAACGAATAATAATACATGATTTTTTTATATTAATATGCAATGTAATTCAAGGATAAACTTTGAATTATTACTCGAAGAGGCCAATACGTGACTGAGCAGAACAACATCGTATCTCAAAATTTGATTCAACAACATCGTATCTCAAAATTTGGTCCAACAACATCGTATCTCCTATCTCTTATGCACAGAGATACGATATTGTCGAACCAAATCTTGAGATACGATGTTGTTGAATCAAATTTTGAGATACGATGTTGTTCTGCTCAGCCGTCGATATGAGCTTCCGTGAGAAGAAGAAAAATTCATGGAAGAAAATCTAGATTATATTTATGCGATGTATTATATTGATGCTTCTACGAGAACGTATGAACTCATTCCACATCAGTTGCGGTCTTTTGATTAACACAAACCATCATGTCTCAGATTAACATAGGATGTGGTAGCGCTTATGTCATACGGGCCGTGAGGAAACTGAATGCTGAAGTATGAGATAAACCGTGTTTATTTTGTTCGTTCATTAGATCCTGAAAGCCAGTCGGTTCTACGACTCGTTCTTGGAATCATCTATTTATGATCAAATACGGAAATCAATCGACTAGTCAAATTTCTGGAAATTGTATCATCGCATAGAATAGATCGCGTCGAACAGGCGAGAATAGGATTAATAGGAAAAACAGTGATCGGTGAAAATGAGTCTTTCCTCCAAGTCTTTGATTACGATTATCTGTTTTTCGGTATCATTAGTAGTGCAGAATTTTGGTGAACTTATTGTCTTCCGACACCCATCGGATACCGAAGATGTCACGAGAAAACTGACTTGTACATCTGAAGACGACGATTCTGCATTAATTTGGAATCACGATTACCAGGCAAACGAGACTCATAGCGGCACAAATATCGAGGGTAAGTAGAAAAATTACAGCCGACGAGTTACACATTAATGTCACCGCATTGATGGGCAGAATGACTGCAACAATCGTGCATCGTATCGTCGTATTGCAAATTAAGAGTCAGTGCTAACTGCAACAGTTCGTATAATTTCGGACATACAATTTAGATTTTCAACCCAAAAAACCGACGCCGAGTACCGTCACCGAATGTGCAATCTGGGACTCGACAAGGTGCATCGCTCCTTGGGAAAATATAAATGGATGGGATGTGGTCGACTCCGCCGTAAGGCCTATGGGTCCTGTATTCGACTACCGATGGGAAGGTAAACTCAAGGGTTCAGTAGCACAGCGAGGTTAAAAGTGCATTTCAGTTATCCTTCACTTCTTCTTGTCAATACGAATAAACTGGTCATTGAACCCAAATTTATTTATTTCTATGTGCGATTGAAAGTACATCCCCAATTATTGCGGGCTTCCAGGGTTTAAGGAGTTCACTTTCGAGAACTTGATGGTAGATCAGAAATATCACTACGTGAGTAAAGTGAACGAGTCTTCCGGCAGTATAGTGTTTTCTGCCCGAGGCAAACGAAACGTTTACATTTATCTCTGCGACAATGCAGACCCGACAAACGGTTTCTGCTTGTTGATCATCATCGGAGGATCAGACGGCAGTCCATCTTCGATCTTGTACTGCTTAGATGGAGTACTTGAGGAAAAACAGCTATCAAATGCTGGAAGCTGCTTGCCAGTGGCTAATGCCGAGGTTTTGCAAATACTATCTAACTAACTAACCGCATGGAAATCCGTTGACTCATGCGGAAGACTTGTGCGGTAATAATTTGACCTCATGTTTATTTACAGCACCAGTTTGAACAAGTCCTGAACGGCTACGAATGGCGTACGTTTCGATTAACGTGGACGAGTGATAAAAGAACGATCCAACTTTTTCAGGACACTGATCCTGAAGATAAGCCATTTTTGCAAGTCGTCGAGCAGTGGATTCCCTCATCTCATATGTCAATCAATTGTGAGAAAACCACGCGCGTTCGATTCCACTTTTGTGAGTAAAACGTCAGTCGTTATCGTTTATAAGGAAGCAAAAAGTCCTACGACATCGTCTTTATAATAAGCTTGGTCACTTCTTTATACAGATGATTATTTCCTGGCGGTAAATAAGGACACGGAATTATCGACACAACACTTTGTTCAGTATGGAACAGACTTCTGCGCCGAGCTACTGGCCGGTCTGTGCGCTAATTGCAAATTAAAAATTGATTTGACGGATTATAGCAGTGGCCAAAATATCACCACAAACATTATTTCTGGAGAAAATTTTTTTTCGGATGACATACCGATGCTATGGCGATCGGTTAATCTGATTGCAACTTTGAGGAGACCCCTTCCAAAATTTCTACAATTAAAAATTCAAACTATTCTGAACGAAGGTGAAGGGAAAGGGCGATGGGCAGTCGGTAACTTTCGGGCGTGCAAACCGGCTGGTAAGTGGAAAGGCAATTTTTCAGAACAAGAAAGTTGATTCAGTCATCACTATAACCAGACTCGAACTAGACGGCTTCATTTCCTTTCAGGCAGCCTAAGAACATCGACTCTGACAATTCATCGAGACAACAGTTTGGACGAAAAGTTGCTGTGGCCAGAAGTCAAGTGTCAAAAATTATCTTACAGCAAGAGTGCTGTGGTCGATTCACATCCTGAAACTGTTCCTTATCCAATAACTACAAAGCGAGAAATCGGATACCCGTCATTTCATCATGCGGCAAGCGCTGCATTAGGTAAGTGAGATGGCATAAAATGAACATTTTATCTGCTGATGATGCAATTTTGATGATACAATACCGAAGTTCAGTTTGTAAGTCCTCAGCATATAAACCGTGTTTCAGAGAGACATTGCTTCGAAATTGTCCCAGTGAAGTATGATATACGATTGGAGTTGCGCAACGATTCAGAGGTAATGCACACTTGCTACGATACTTACTGTCGTTACTCGCTTGCATGAGTTCATCTCAAACTCTATGTAATTCCAGGGTTGCGGAAGTGTTCCAGGCCTACCTTATTTTAAACTGGAAACCGGCAATGTCAGTATCTGGGAGCACACTGTTCTGTCATTTCCCCACACCTTCGGAGATCTAACACCTTATACCGAATACGAGCTGACTGCATATGAGGACTTCGCTGCACCCGTATTGTGGCGCGAAAAAGTTCGCACCCTCCCGGCGGGTAGGATCTCAAACTAGTTATAAAATATTTCTATATCGCCCAAGCAAAGTTTCGTCAGATATTGATACCAGTCCTCTTTTTCTCTGTTCATCGCAGCACCCGAAAGCGTCCGTTCTTTGCGATTTCCTTACGTATATGATGATAAAGTCGCTCTCAAGTGGGACGTACCCCTTAGAACGAACGGAGTCATTACCAAGTACAGTGTCCAAATCCAGGTATTAATTACATATGAACTATAGCTGTATTTTCAAATGGCATATGAATTCGTTGTATTGTTTTTTCCTTTCAGCGGAACGTGTTACGCGGCTGTCTTGACATCGGAAAATCGACACCTTCGCAAGGCCCGATTCTGAGAGAAGTTAATGAAACTATGGCTATCTTCGAAGGCCTGGATCCGTATGCGCTTTATACAGCAGATGTGATCGCACACACCGCTGAGCCAGGGCCGAGGGTTGCCAAACGGGTCCAAACGGCACAATCGAGTAAGCGGCAGATGCTGATGTGTTTGTAAAAAATTATTTTATAAAAAACTAACGTGTGTTCATATGGACAGGTACTCCCACCTCAGTCGTTAGCAACTTAGAGCTTGTCGATAATCAAAGTCTTCTAAGATGGGGAAAGCCTGACGATTGCACTACAATTTCCGGCACGATGGGAGACACGCTTTTACGATTTGTAGGGGTTAGTGAATCGGTAAAAAATTGGACTTCCGAACAATCAACTCGATCTGAATTCTTCAGTTTGAACAAACTTGACCTGGCTGAATATACCACGTACAAAGTACGTGTATACGTAACGAGAAAAGACAACGGACAAGTTAATGCTAATCTTTACCAGGAAAAGACTTGGACGACATCGCTAACTGGTGAGAAATCGATTGCTGTACATTTGTCCGGATTTTTTTAAATTCACGTTACGAACGGATCAACGGAAGACGGGTCCGATTCGAAAATGTTTCAGTATATTTTGAATTGAACAAGTTTGCTTATTCCAGCGCCATCCGCTGTGACGAATTTCGGAATAATCGACGCTGACCCGGATACGAATACCGTAACACTACGATGGGGACCACCCAATACCGCCAATGGTGATATCGAATCCTACCACGTGATAATTATGAAAGAAGAGACGGTATTCAGGGAGTGGACTTTGCGTGTTTCGGAAGGAATACCAATGTGCAAACTGTGGGAGAATTACATATGCATCGAGAATTTTGAAATTCCTTCAGAAGCTGGAAACGAATTGACGATCTCGGTATTTACCAGGAGACTTTTATTTACTGATGCGAATAGCGCGTATAATTGATGTCAACGGCAATGAGAAGCGAGATATATTATCAGTATTCTGGTTACAGGTATACGCGAAAAAAAAGGGCCTCGGAGCACCTGGAAATCCGACATCGCTTGAATTCATCCCATCGGTCGATTACTTTGAAGGTAAGTCGACACAAAATTGAAGAGACAATTTCCGCGTGAGATATAGAAACGTGAATGCTCTCTTTGTTTCAGCTCCTGGTGAGCCACTGAATTTGACAGAGATCTATAAGGGTCAGGGCGTCGTGATGATATCGTGGATGCATCCGTTATTCAGTTACACAAAAATCGAGCGATTCGAAATTGACATCGGAATCTTCTCGTCGAATCTTGACGAAGTACCAAGCACGCTGTATTCGAGTGCAGTGAATTACCCATTGACCGAAACGCAGAAATATTATAGTAGGATGCTGTATCTTCTGCCCTCGACAAGATACTGGATACGCGTCTGGGCGGTGAACGGACGTAATGAGAAAACCGCGTCGAGCTATGAAACGTTCTTAGTGCCGACCGAACTAAGTTTCTCAAACGAAATTGAACCCCAAGTGACCTTCGACGGGAATTTTATCGACATCGAATTGCCTGTAGTCGTAAACGCCACGCAGACCACCAGAGTCAAAGTAACAGTGAAGGGGTTGTCAGATTGCACGCGAGACCGGTCGCAAGAATCTTTATCCTCGGTGATGGAATGGGACGCTGCAGTGTATTCGGTGAGCCCTAATTTGACGCAAGGATTACCTGCACCTCACGTACAAATCTATTCATCCGATTTCTCTGTCTCATTATCAACTTCGGCGTCTGCTTAATTATTTTAGGTAAGAGAAATACCTCAAACCTTGAAGATTTCCGTCGAGGAGAACCAAGGCATCCTGTCAAAGTGTTCCTTGCGTCTCGGAGAGACGTATACGATTGTGTTCAAAGTAACAGACGATTCATACCCTACCGAGGTCACACTCGCGGCGTCTCCAATTGCTCTGACGAAATCTAATTTGGGATGGTTAACTATTTTCCCAGTTCTAGCCCTCTGTGCGGTAGTTCTATTCATTTATTACAGGTAAGAATCTATTGAGAAGAATGAAAACAAAAAATTGGAGTTCTATTTCGACTTTTGAATAATTTGTTTCAAAAAGAAGCCCATATCTATTCCCTGGTACGATTCGTCTGGAAACCTATATGTATGTACTTGATTCTAGAGGTAGATTGATTTTTCAGAAATCGCAAACGAGTCACGAATGATCGAGTGTCGTTAACAGCGAAGAATACAAACGATCTGAGGGCTCTTTATTTCCCGGAGAGTTCGATACCAGAGCCTGAAATAGCGGAAGATAGTTTGGCAACCGATCTATACGCGCTGCCAATTGAACCGGATTCTTGCTCTGTGAGCATCGAGTATTTCGAAAGATACGTTAAGACATCTGCTGCCGATGGGCGACTGTATTCACAGTTCATGGTAAGTGATTATGATTTTTTGAGGGCGTCTGGCATGCCATTGATGTCTCGATTATGGAGTATCAACTTTTTGCCCACGTCATTTACATCCTCGAAGTTCCAGTCGATTTAAACTTAACGAGATTAATTCTTCACCGATTGAGGCTCAGTGGGCTTCAATCCTATTATAACGAGTTCAACCCTCGATCTTTGATATTGGAATTTTTTTAGTGATGTAAAATCTAGGGAAAATGACAAAGGGAATATAAAACCTTGAGTCGAATCACTGAAAAGATGGTCTACGTCGATTTGTACAAATACTTCATCGACCCGCTAAATTTGACAATATTGTGCATTTTTCAGCTGTTACGGAGGGGTCTGACGAAATCCTGCGAGTATGGAAGATTACCGAACAATACAGAAAAAAATATATACGGAAATCTGATTGCATGTGAGTAATTTTGAATAATTTTACGCTTTTAGCCCTTGAATAATGATCCGCCCAGCTAAATATAAGCGAGTTGAGGTTGAACATAGCTTGTATGATTTTCTGGTAGCTTTTGCGAGCACCAACAACATTTTGCAGCTCAATTTACTTTGTTATTCTTTCTTTTGATTCATCGCAAATTGTAGATGATGATACCAGAGTTGTTCTGGAGAAAATTCCCGGCGATCCTAACTCTGACTATATCAATGCCAGCTACATCAAGGTAAGAATTAAACGTTCGAGAAACGACGGTCAATTTGTTGAACGTAACCGTGTTTCAGGGGTATAGAAAACACAGGGCCTACATCGCGGCCCAGGGACCAAAGCTGAACACCGTGAATGATTTCTGGAGGATGATCTGGCAAGAGAGAGTCAGAGTGATTTGTATGCTGACGAATGTTATGGAGGACTACAAGGTAGCGATATTACGAATAAATCAATGCTAAATCGCAGAGAAACGATACTCAAGGGAAGAAGAAAATCGATACAAGACGCAAATGTTTCAGATTAACTGCGAGAAGTACTGGCCGGACGTCGGGACCAGGGTGAAGTACGGTGAGCTTCACGTCTCGAACACCAATGATCAAGTGTTTGCCGACTACACTTTCAGAACATTCGAACTGAGTTATAAACGAGAAATGCGAAAGGTACGGTGAAGAAACTGAACGGTCAGTGAAATTCCATAATTTCGCAAGTGGTTGACTTATCTCTTCTCCTGATTGTCGCAGATCACGCACCTCCAATATACGGGATGGCCGATGCTCGGGGTGCCTACACACCCTCAATCACTCGTCGCTTACTTGAAAAAGCTCAAACAAACGCCAGCCGGAAACGGCCCTGTCGTTGTACATTGCAGTACCGGTGACGGTCGGACCGGCACTATCATATTGTGCGACATCTGCCTGCGACAAGCAGCTGCGGAAAAGGTGGGTACTCACAGGTAATGCATAAGCAGTATCGAAACATTGAAATTGCAATTAAACTCATTTAGGAAATCGACGTAACAGCAGCGATCACACGCATGCGTGATGATCGTGCGAACATGGTAGAGACCCTACAACAGTACCTGCTTGCTCACATAGTCATAACGGAAAGCATCGTGGCCTGGCCCACGCAGATATCCTGGACCGACGTTTTGTCAACTCGTATACAACGAATGAAAACGCAATTGCCGGTTGACGTAGAAAGGTAAGGAGTCTGGGTATTGATCTCATTGTCAGTTTGGGGTACCAGTTGCATCCTTGAGTATTGATTCAAAATCATACACACGTAACAAGACTTTCAACAATTTTCTTTTTTCGCATACAGGCTGAACGACTCCATATGGCAAGAGGAGGTTCTGCGATCCACAGCCTTCGTCTCAGGTTGGAAAAACCCATGCAAACTCTAGTCTTTACTTTATAAATTATGGACTTGATATGCAAGACCCCAATTTACAGTACATATAAAATATCTGAGTTTTTGTACAATTTCAGACGATTCGAAAGTCAGTTGTTCCAATCTGTTTGAGAGGGAGAGCAATCGGATCAACGCGGTAAGCGTAGATGGCGTAAAGGCGAAGAAGCAATACATATCATCTTGGTCACCGTCACCCTTGACCCTTCCTGATTTCTGGGAATTCATCGTCGAAAAGGACATTAAACTGATCATAATTTTACAATGTTCAGACCCAAAAAATCCTGTGAGTATATGTAACTGATGAAATATATACAACTCGTTGAAGAAGTTTTGCTCATCTCGTTATACAATTTTGGCGCAAGTATAAACGCGACGTTCTGTTTCTTTCAAGACATGCATTGACATTATGCCCGATGAATCGATCATGGTACCACTGCTCGACATAAAAATGCAAACCCAAGGAAACCTCGGAAAGGGAAAATATTTTACAACCGAGAAGCTCTTGCTGACCGATACCTCAAAGGTAGCACGTCTCATCTTCAATTCGAAATGTCGTTATTTAAGACTCACTTTATCTCGTTTATGATCCAGAAAAATACAAGATCACGATCGGTGGTAGTGCTGACGTGCAAGGGATGGGGATGTGGTGAAAACCAAAAACCACCATCACCAGCAAACTTGGTTTCACTTTGGAGAGCCTCGGAAGAAATTCCGCGAAAGGAAGGCCAGACCTTGGTGCTTTGTGAGTGAGTATAATTTCACGAGCCAATCAAGCGTTGGGACATGGTTTCCAAGTATAAAATTTTCACAGCATATCTCCATTTTTACTACAACGGAATCTCGTACATCAAATCCGATTTCCACTTGCCATAATTTTCTCCTGATTCCAGCGACGGCATCAGGGGCTGTGGCCTATACCTGGCCATGAGTTTTCTTCTGGAGAGGCTGACCGTGGAAAAACAGTGTGACGTCATTTCCGCCGTTCGAGCAGTTCGGCGATCTAGACGGGAATTCGTTCAGTCGCTGGTAAGGATCGACGGTTATATCAGCACGTAATCAAATCTATATCAGACCGATTGTGTTTTTGCTTTTGTATTAAAATAGAGTTGAACCAAAATCGAAAGAATTACTGTACGAGATTCTAACAGTCAGTTCCACTGGCAACGGTCGAACGTTGCAACAGTCATGCCACACGCATAATATAACCCAAGTCGTCTAATTATTTTCAGGAGGAATTCGAGTACTTGTACGACGCGGCAGAAAACTACGTCGAGAGTTTTCAGACTCCCGCGAATTTTTCATGATTCGTAATCGCGAGGTGATGACAACGTGAAGAGAAGAATTTTGTCTGTGTGCAGAACGACCGTACAGTTGAGTCGGTTCATCAGCCAATTATCGAATATTCATAAATCTCAAAGCATATATCGTAGACGTAGGATACCTAAATATTTTGTAGGAAAAGTTCAATGTACTAAACGGCCACCAATAATAATAAATTTCGTTTTTCAAAATCTCTATGATCCATCTCAATACTATTTCACGGAATATATCACTTGCGATCTATTTCGGATAAACTTTGACGTTTATGTTTATGTACTGTGTTTCGTTCTTGGGAAAAATTTAATACATACTAATATAATGGTTGATGATTATACTGTTTATCTTCAAAGCAAGATGCTCCAGCAGTTAATAAATGCAAGGTGGAGGATCTACGATACGAAATCTTACGACAAGAAGATCGAGCTTTAATAATGAATATTAATAAATTGTTTAAAACTCGTAGTTTGGTTTCGTCATTTTTGGAGAAATTAATACTGTATGTAATACTTGAACTAGTTTCAAGAGAATAAATGTCATTCTTAGTTAATTTTTTTCTTAGATTTGTTGTAATGCTCATTTTATAAAATTCGGAACCAATTATCGAATGGAAACGAGTGAATTCTGGCATCTGTGCAGCATGATCAACAAATATACGTAATCATCTGAGATAACTTGAACAACTTTTTCTAAAGTAAAAATTTATTTGCTTGCGTTATTTATGCATAATTAGTTGGTAAGAAAATCGTGATTTCAATTTTTTGAGTGGGTGAGGAAAAATGTGGTCTTTCGATTATTATTTCTGAACTATTATGACGTTGTTCAAATCACAAAACCTTATATGTAAATGTCGAGTATTTTCACGAGTTTTTACATTTATTTCGTAAGAGAACGTTCAATAGATGCGAGGTCCAGATCTGGAAATAAATATCACTAATCTAACGTGAAATTCATCTTTTCAAGATCGAAAAAAGTTTGCAGTGAAGTGCAGTTCTAAATCTAATTTTCTTATCCGAACCCGTACAAACTTCTCTAACCAAAAATCCACAAATTTTTTCACTCAAAACAAGTTTAAAACAAAAATAAAATTTTTCTTCAAAGGATTATGCTCGTTGGACTGAAAAAGTCCGCTGACATGTGAAAAGAAGGTAAGAGTAGTTTAATCTTGGTACTGCACGACCATTAGAAGTAGAATTCAAGTCTGAGCATGTAATTGAGTTCCGCTAAATCCTTTTGGAAAAATAGACATTTAGGAGACAAAATTTTTTACTCGTTTTGCGGCCGATTCTTATCAGTAGTTGCCTTTGAATATTATTTTTACTCGTAGGTAGTTAACAATTGTGTATCTTTTGACAAAATTATTATCGGACTTGTTCAGATTCAATAGTACCGTGGGATTATTGATCTCCGTATGATAATTATATGGAATGTGCAAAAAGTCTTAACGAGAAAGACATAAAGTAAAGACAAGCGAGCGGGTCGCACAAACAGAATGTCGTTTACATTTGGACCAAATTCGAGAATAATCAGACCACCGTTATTTACTTATATTGACAATTTGACTGAACTTCTACTGTACCACCAACCTTTATTGATGGAAAAATACTTTGATTACAGAGACAGACGGCAGCAGGTCGTGAATGCAGAACTCTGGCTGTTTGAACAGATCACATCTCTCCGATGAATCGAGAAAAGGTAAGCCGGTAATCCTAACATTAATTCTAATTATTTTGCATTTTTATTGAAGCTCAGTCATTGAGAAATCTTTAAATATTTGGCAAAAATTTTTTTTTCCCTTCGCTTGGCGTCGAAATTTTAATGGGAAGGTTCGGTGCACTTTCTAGCTATGGGAAATACTGGTTCTAGAGGGCTTGTGATTTTTTTCGGGGCTTCATCTGCGATCGCGATGGACCCTCTATAACGAACAAAAATTAAAAGAATACTATGACCACTTCACAAATACTATCTTTCGAGTGAATCAAGATATCAAACCCATACGTAATTTTTTAGATAGTAAGTTTTCATATATATATAAAAACATCGGCAGCCCTGGGAAACAATCACAGGCCAAGGCGTTTTGATTTTTCGGTGAAAAATCTTTTTGGTATATAATTTCGCATTAAAAAAGTACCCCGCGGTTGAAAAAAAAAAAATACGAAATTTGCGGTAGATTATTCAGTTGCCAAATGATTCGACCGATTGTTATTAATTTTTTAACTATTATTTAATCGGATGGTAGTCGCTAAGGGTGACTTCCGACAAGTCGATATTGATGAATATTTTTTTGGGTGTTCAGTGAAATTTCAGAAATTATTTGCGTCTAGTCGGGTCGTCGCCAAATGATTCGTTCGATTGTTAACAATTTTTTTAAGTTATTCATTACGTGGGGGTTGCAGGTAAAGGGTGGTTTCCGATACTCGAATTGGATTCAAATTTCTATCACTTGCTCTTGGGCTCTTCAGAAACGAGTATGCGACGCAAAAACTTCGTCTCACAGATAATACAGTATCGAAACGCCGTAATGTATAAGGGTAGATTTGAGGGGTGGAATGCACCAAGCGAACACATGTATTAAATATTATTCATTTCATGGAGTATTTGACTATTTTCTGAATTTTTGGTAATATTTCGTCCTGAAAATGCGAAAAAAATAATTTGCTCAGTTTGTTGCGTTATAACGTTACGAAATTCAGCCTCATTTTTTCTCGTGGGCTCGGACAAAAAAATTTAAGCACTATAGAAAAATTGGATTTTTTCCAAACTTGCAGTTAAAAATTGTTCCAAATCTCAACAGGCACTTTATAGTCTATTTAAGCGCGATTGAAAGAAAAGAAAAAAATTATTTCTACAACTTGGACACTTTTGTTTTTCGTCATATCTCTTGAAATCATTGTTTATACTATAATAAAGCCACAAAAAAATCGGTGATCTGCGAAACCCAAATTAGCCCACGGCAGAAATCATTTGAATATATTATCAGCAGATTTTGTATTATAAATGTCCCATGTAGAAATTTCTCGTTGATACATTGACACAAAATCTCACTCGTTGAGATGTTTGAAGGCAATTTGCAATGAAAGGATTCATCAAAAATAATGTGCCTTATCATTTTCGAAAGTGAACGCCTTCTTATTCCCTTTAGTCTTATCATGAATTTTTGCTCTTTCAAATTAATATCTCATATTCCCCAGTGTAGATATTTATTGAAAAACAAAATGGGACATTTATTATACAAAATCTGCTGTTAATATAATATTCAAATGATTTCTGCCATGGACAAATTTGGATTTCCCAGATCACCATTTTTTTTGTGGCTTTTTTATAGTATAAACAATGATTTCGAAAGATATGAAGAAAAAAAAAAAGTGTCCAAGTTGTAGAAATAATTTTTTTTTCCTTCCAATCACACTTCAATGAACTATGAAGTATTTTCAGAGATTTGAAGCAATTTTTTTCGTGCCCGAGTCGACGAGAAAAAAAATATTAATTTCATTTTTGACAGAATTTGAATTCCTACGCGATAACGGTTAGTACGAAAATTCCCCAAACATTCCTGAAAGTCCCTCACAAGTATAACTGTGACCTGGTGGAAAAATTTCGTGAGAATCGAAATTTTGTTCGAAAATGGTTGTCCGGTGTCACAGAGAATCCCCATATACAAAATTAAATGTTAATTGACCCGACTTCTCCTTTTTAACTATTCGTAAATTTTTACAAATTTGATCAGGGTTCGGTCAGTTCATCACTGAAATATCATCGGGAAATTTTTGAATTTCATTGGGAAAAAAACGGCAAAACATCTGAAATTTCATACTTCTGGGAGAGTAGACACCCTGTAATGAGACTTGATTGGATTCAATAGTATCTGCGTGTACAATTATTTACCATACGCAAAAAGTCTAACGCGAAAAATGTAAAGAAAACACGCGCGAGCCGGTCATGAAGACCGAAAGTTTTTTATATTTGTACGAAATTCGATACCAATCAAACCACTGTTATTTACTTTAAATTTACGATTTGACTGAACTTCTAATATTCCGCGATACTTTATTGATGAAAAAATAATTTGATTACAGAGACAAACTGCAGCACGTCGTAAATAATGCTGATCTCTACATGAAAAAATAAGAGACTTTTGTTTTAAACATTTTTTTTTTTTTGTTTTCAAATTTTAATTTTTTATGGTACATACTTTTTATTCTTTATTTTTTTTTTTATAAATTTTCAGTACCGTGTTCTACATGAACAAATAGAAAACTTTCTTTCAGAACACTTTTTTGAAAATGTCAACTTTTTATGGTAGTTTGATTTTAATTTGATTTTGTTTTTTTCTAAATTTGAAATTAAATTCAAATTTAAATTGATGTAAATAATTAATTTCAATATCATTATAAAATTTATGAAAAATAATAATTTTTGGCTATAAATTTGAATAAAAACAAAAAATATATACATACATGCATAAAATTGAAAATAGAAATGAAAATGTTTCGAACATGAGTTCCTTATTCTTTCGTGTAGAACACGATTCTCAAAAAAAAAAAAAAAAAAAATATAGGTTGCTATTCAAAAAACCGAAGCTGACCTTGGTTTGACCTAGAAAGCCTCCACTGAATTAAAAAATAATATTCCTAATCGATTGGGCCTTTCGTATGAAGAATCTTTTCTTTGAAACATGTTGTTCAGTAGACCTTATTTTTCGAGTTATTCACGATTGTAAAGTTAGAAAAAAAAACATCCTGTATACCTATAAAGTTGGCCCTTGAATTTAGGATTTTTCAATCCTTGAATACTGAACAATTGCTCTTAATTGATCCACTAATTTCGTTAATTACTGAATTCCAGTTTTTGAGAACAAAGCAAAAAACACAACAGGGATTTTCTATGGCAGAATAGCGGCCAAATTAAAATCTCCGCAATTTTTTATTTACAAAAATTTTTTTGAAATTGATATTAGATTATAATGTAATTTTATGCGATAAACAATAAAGTCAAAAAATATTCATCGGTGATTCCAGAATAGCTGATCCCGCCAGAATTTGAACTGACTGAAGTGACGTCATGCGAACGTTCAACATGGCGGCTCGCGCAGGCACGAACTTGTCCGTGGCACCGGCGTCAGTCGGCGTCAGGCAGCGGGACGGAGCGGGTCGGAGTGTCGCTTGTGGCTCTGTAAGTTAATTATTTTCTTCGTCAAAAGCTCAGAGGACATGAACAATTAAGAAAAAGAAGAAGAAAGTTATTTTTCTGTGCCGGAACCGACGCCGGGATAAAAAAATGATTGACAAGTGAATTGCAAGTCACGCTACGAAGCCGGTGTATAATTTTGATCAAAATTTTCTCAAAAAAGTTGGCAGTGAAGAAGTTTTCTAAAGCAAATTTTCATATTCAAACCCGTATAAACTTTTCTAACCTAAAATTTAAAAATTTTTCACCAAAAAAAGTCTTGCAACAAAAATCAAAACTTTCTCGAAGAGGTTATGTCCTTGTACCTGAAAACCGTCGCTGACGTGTGAAAAAAAGGTAGAAGTAGTTTAATCTTGGTACTGCATGACCGTTAGAAACAAAATTTAAGTCCGAGCATGTAATTCATCCCTGCAAAACCTTTCCAAAAAGACAAACATTTCCGAGACGAAACTTTTTCACTCGCTGCGCCAACGAGTGTTTTTGACAGTTCATCTGAGTATTGAGCCAGCGTCTAATTTTCTCAATTGAATTTATGTTTATCGCCCAGAAAACCGCAGTTGGCGTGTGAAAACAGAGAGAGGAGAGTAGTTCAATCTTGGTATTGCACGACCATTAGAAGTAAAAATCAAGTCTGAGCATGTAATTTAGTTCCGCGCTAAACCCTTTTACAAAAATATACATTTACGAGACAAAATTTTTTACTCGTTACGCCGCTGATTGTTTTCAGCAGTTGCCTTCGAACATTATTTTTACTCGTAGGTAGATAACAATTGCGTATCTTTTGACAAAATTATTATAAGATTTATTTAGATTCAATAGTACCGTGGGATTGTTGATCCCCTTATGATAATTATATATGATGTGCAAAAAGTCAAGGGAGCAGGTCGCGTAGACCGAATTTCGTTTACATTTGGAACTTCCAATGTACCGCCAACCTTTATTGATGGAAAAATATTTTGATTACAGATACAGACTGCAGCAGGTCGTGAATGCAGATCTCTGGCTATTTGAACAGATGACATCTTGCCGATGAATCGAGAAATGGTAAACCGCTAATCCTAAATTTTTAATGGGAAGATTCGGTGCACTTTCTAGCTATGGGAAATACTGGTTCTAGAGGGTTTATGATTTTGTTCGGGGCTTCATCTGCGATCGCGAAGGACCCTCTATAACGACCAAAAATTGAAAGGAATTTATGACCACCTCACAAATACTTTCTTTCGAGTGAATCAAGATATCATACCCATACGTAATTTTTTGGATAGTAAGTTTTCATGTATGTGAAAACATCGGCAGCCCTGTGAAACAATCACAGGCCAAAGCGTTTTGATTTTTTGGTGAAAAATTTCGTTTTTAACGGTAGAAAAATCTTTTTTTTGGTCCCATCGAGTTGTGCTTCTTCTGCCATATATAATTTCGCATTGAAAAATTACGAACTTTGCGGTAGATTATTTAGTCGCCAAATGATTCGTTCGATTGTTAATAATTTTTTAAATTATTATTAAATTGGAGGGTCGTAGGTAAGAGTGACTTCCGACAAGTCGGTCTCTTTAAATTTTTTTGGGTGTTCAGGGGAATTTTAGGAATCATTTGCATCTGGTCCAGTCGTCGCCAAATGATTCGTCCAATTGTTATTAATTTTTCAATTATTATTTAATCGGAGGGTAGTGGGTAAGGGTGACTTCCGACGAGTCGGTCTTGATGAATATTTTTTCGGGTGTTCAGGGGAATTTTAGAAATTATTTGCATCCGGTCCGGTCGTCGCCAAATGATTTAGTGGATTGTTATTAATTTTTTAATTATTTATTGAGAGGGTGGTGGGTAAGGGTGACTTCCGACGAGTCGGTTTTGATAAATATTTTTTCGGGTGTTCAGGGGAATTTCAGAAATTATTTGCATCCGGTCCGGTCGTCGCCAAATGATTCTTTCGATTGTTATTAATTTTTTATTCATGTTTTAAGAGGAGGGTCGTAGGTAAGGGTGACTGCCGACCAGTCGTTTTTATGAATATTTTTTCGGATGTTCAGGGGAATTTCAGAATTTATTTGCATTTGGTCCGGTCGTCGCCAAATGATTCTTTCGATTGTTAATAATTTTTTAATTATTATTTATTAGGAGGGTAAGTTGTAAATATACATTGCTATTTGAACAATCGAAGTTGACCTTGGTTTGACCTTGAAAGCCCCCACTAAATAAAAAAAATATTGCTAAGGGATTGGGCCTTTCGAGTGAAGAACCTTTGGTTTGAATCATTTTGTTCGGCAGACCTTATTTTTCGAGTTATTCACGATTGTCAGGTTAAAAAAAAAACACCCTGTATACCTATAAAATTGGCCCTTGAGTTTATTATTTTTCAATTTCTTAGATTCCAAATTGCACTTAATTGATCCACTAATTTCGTTAATTACTGATATCCAGTTTTTGAGAGTAAAGGAAAAAACCAAATAGGGATTTTCTATGGCAGAATAGCGGCCAAATTAAAATCTCCCTGATTTTTTATTTTCAAAAATTTTGTTGAAATTGACATCAAGTTCTAACGTAATTTCATGCGATAAACGATAGAGTCAAAAAATATCAATCTATGATTCTAGAATAGCTGATCCCGCCAGAATTTAAACCGACCGGAGGTGACGTCATGCGAACTTTCAACATGGCGGCTCGCGCAGGCACGAACTTGTCCGTGGCGTCGTGGCGACCGGCGTCAGGCAGCGGGACGGAGCGGGTCGGAGCGTGTCGGAGCGTCGCTTGTGGCTCCGTAAGTTAATTATTTTCTTTGTAAGTTATTTATTTTTTCCGTCAAAAGCTAGGAGGATATTAACAATGAAAAAAAGAAAAATAAAGTTATTTTTCTCTGCCGGAACCGACGCCGGGGATCTAAAAATAATTGACAAGTGAATTGCAAGTCATGCTACAACGCCGGTGCGTAATTTTAATCAAAATTTTCTCAAAAAAGTTGGCAGTGAAGAAGTTTTCCAAATCAAATTTTCATATTCAAACCCGTACAAACTTTTATAACCTAAAATTTAAAAATTTTTCACCGAAAAAAGTTGAAACAAAAATCAAAACTTTCTCGAAGAGGTTATGTCCTTGTGCTTGAAAACCGTCGCTGACGTGTGAAAAAAAGGTACGAGTAGTTCAATCTTGGTACTGCACGACCGTTAGAGATAAAATTCAAGTCCGAGCATGTAATTTATCCCTGCAAAACCATTTAAAAAAAATATACATTTCCGAGACAAACTTTTTTTCACTTGCTGCGCCGTCGAGTGTTTTTGACAGTTTATCTGAATATTGAGCCAGCGTATAATTTTCTCGACTGAATTTATGTTTATCGTCCAGAAAAATGTAGTTGGCGTGTGAAAACAGATGATAGTAGTTTAATCTTAGTACTGCACGACCATTAGAAGAAAAATTCAAGTCTGAGCATGTAATTTAGTTACGCGCTAAACCCTGTTACGAAAATATACATTTACGAGACAAAATTTTTTACTCGCAGGTAGATAACAAGTGTATCTTTTGTCAAAATTATTATAAGATTTGTTTAGATTCAATAGTACCATGGGATTGTTGATCTCCGTATAATAATTATATACAATGTGTAAAAAGTCCTAACGAGAAAGATATAAGGTAAAGACAAGCGAGCGGGTTGCACAGCCGAATGTCGTTTACAGTTGGACCAGATTCGAGGATAATCAGACAACCGTTATTCACTTGTATTGATAATTTGACTGAACTTTCAATGTACCGCCAACCTTTAATGTTGAAAAAATGTTTTTGATTACAGAGACAGACTGCAGCAGGTCATGAATGCAGCTCTCAGGCAATTTGAACAGATCAAATATCGCCGATGAAACGAGAAAAGGTAAGGTGGTAATCGTAACGTTAGTTCTAGCTATTTTCTTTCACTTTTGTTCGGCGAATTTTTAAATCAATAGATTAAATTTGAATGTATTCATTTATTCATTAAAATGACACAGAATAAATGTACGGCTTCTCTGTTTTATCTCAAAAATATCGCAACAGTGATTGTACGAGTATTCGAAAGATAAATCTTGTCCATTTTTTTTGTTGCAGTGAAATGAGTGTCGCCAACATCTGCCAATTGCATTCCCTTGGGATCAAAGGCAGACCGAATACTAAATCTAAAATTAATTGTAGAGCAGCGCTTTGGAGCAGGTAAAATGCAATAATTTGATTGATAATCTTTTCAAGAAATATATGGACTAATAATCAGTATAATATAGTCACGGCCCTAAATTTCGATTGACTAATTGAAGCATTGTCCTCACATATAAACTCCTTTGAATATATGACTGCTTTCTACATGTATTCAAAATCAAATTTATATGACATTTATTTCTAATTTTACTCATTTCTCTTCTTATTTTACAGAATATCGTGTCAGCAGGCCAATTCTGGCAATTGGAGCGACTGAGAGGATCGGAAGATGACTTGGCTTCAACGATGGTGTATGGATTGAGAGGTGAGAATTAAAGAACTTCTCCAGTAATCTCTGTTCTCATTAGGGAATAATGATTTGTCCTATTTCAATGAAAATTAGCTTTATCTTCATTTTCCTTTCCTTTGAATATATGACTGCTTTCTACATATATTCAAAATCAAATTTACATGAAGTTTATTTCTAATTTTACTCATTTTTCTTCTCATTTTACAGAATATCGCGTCAGCAGGCCAATCCTGGCAATTGGAGCGACTTAGAAGATAGAAAGATGACTTGGCTTCGAAGATGGGACGGGAAAAAAGAAATGATAATATCGCAACGTTTCTTAGGTAATTTTTCTCTTAATAACGACTGAAAAGTGTGCATCATATGTTTCAAATGCCAAAATCTAATGAACGTAAACGAATTTGGCGAAGTTAGGTGATAATGCCCTTCCTTGAAATCAATGGAAAATTATCAAATATATAATGCATGTATTATTTTATTCTATTATACTATCGATATACATATTATTACATATACGTATGTAGGTATACCATCTAGCAGTTTAAGATACCATTTCCTCCCCCATTCCCTTAACTCTTTTACTCTCTTGATTCTCAATTTGGATCTTAGTATCGCAATCTTCTAAATCGTTTATTTCTCTTATCAGGTGGAGGAGGAAAGATAAATGCAAGAAACCATGGAAGAACGGAGGCCAACGAGATATGAAAAGAACTGACCACATTTGTATCCGACTGAGAATTATGGTTTGCTCTTGAGATGCCATGGACACTCGAATTCGCAAATTGAATGGAGTTTCAAAGGCTGCTTATGGAAATTCAATCTCACCGATAAATTTAATATAAGGTAAATAGTATTCTCAATTGTGTCTTCTTTTTTCCCCCCAAGTTTAATCATTCTGTCCATTCATTATTAATATCCATCAACGAGTCTTCTTCATGCGAAAATATCTCTGTTAACAATGACGATAATTACGATTATTTTATATGAATCATTATGTAAAGGGCAGATTTGCCCGTTGATCCTTCGATAAATAAATAATAGGTGTTCAATTAATGAGACTATTCCTTAAATTTGTTATATTTCTGTTACAGTGTAATTGATGAAACGTGGACCAAATATGATAAGGTTACAGGAGCCAAGATCCTAATCATATGCTGCAATCATGTGAAGGTCAGATCAGATATCTTGGAAAACAATATTTTCATCAAATTATTTCAATTGAAAAGTTGAAAAGTTATCGAAACCGAGAAGTTTGCCCTTAATTTATGTACTTCATTTCCTATGCGAAATCAAATTTATCCGCCATTCAGTTTTCTATATTGCTGTCATGTTTTCAGAATGATCATATACTGATGGAAGAAGGTAAAACAAGGACTCTATTCGTGTGAGAAACCAGAGAAGGTAAGCATAATAATAAACATTTCACAGAATTGTAAATCAGTGAATCTATAGAGGAATTGTGAACTCTGGAATTTGTAAGTTCATTGTTACAATCGAACTTGAATTTGTCTGTTAGGTGATCAATTTGTCTTCAATCAGACGAGTACGTGATCAGATGGTGCACCACTATGGGTATGCAGAGAGTGCGAAGGATCAGAAGGAAAGAAAGCTGCAGTACAAGGAATGCACGGAATAATGGATCTTTGAACTTCGTATTTCATTTAAGAAATTAGAGAGATACATAGATAAGATTGGATTAGGATCATAAGCATAAACATAGCGTACAGATACATTACACGTACTATCGATCGTGTATTTGTATTTTATTTTAGAATTTAGAGAGATACATAGATTGAGATTGAATCGGTAATACTTGTATTTTTCTATAATATCATTAATTGTCGCGGTAATTTGATTAGAATTTTATGTAAATCAAATCTGGCGAGTTCGGGACCCTCGGGGGCGTCGTCAATCGAACCCCGTAGGACATTTCTCGCCAGATATTTTATTGAAGTTATAATTACGAATAATTATGTATGAAGTTAATAGAAATATTAATATCAATATAATTACGAGAAGTTATAATTATCAATAATAATTCAATTCGTACTCAATTTTGAAAACTTAACTTTTGAATTGGATATGTTTTATATCGTTAAAAGTAGAGATATTTACTTCTTTTGTTACTTTTTATAGAAAATACTTGTAGTAGGAGATTTAATTTCATATCGATTCGTCTCTCTAGTTTTAAAAGATTAGATTAGATTAGATAAGATTATTATTATAAGCATAAACATAGCGTACAGGTACATTACACGTACTATCGATCGTGTATTTGTATTTGTATTTTATTTTAGAACTCAGAGAGATACATAGATGGAGATTGAATCGGTAATACTTGTATTTTTCTATAATATCATTAATTGTCGCGGTAATTTGATTAGAATTTTATGTAAATCAAATCTGGCGAGTTCGGGACCCTCGGGGGCGTCGTCAATCGAACCCCGTAGGACATTTCTCGCCAGATATTTTATTGAAGTTATAATTACGAATAATTATGTATGAAGTTAATAGAAATATTAATATCAATATAATTACGAGAAGTTATAATTATCAATAATAATTCAATTCGTACTCAATTTTGAAAACTTGACTTTTGAATGGGATATATTTTATATCGTTAAAAGTAGAGATATTTACTTCTTTTGTTACTTTTTATAGAAAATACTTGTAGTAGGAGATTTAATTTCATATCGATTCGTCTCTCTAGTTTTAAAAGATTAGATTAGATTAGATAAGATTATTATTATAAGCATAAACATAGCGTACAGGTACATTACACGTACTATCGATCGTGTATTTGTATTTGTATTTTATTTTAGAACTCAGAGAGATACATAGATGGAGATTGAATCGGTAATACTTGTATTTTTCTATAATATCATTAATTGTCGCGGTAATTTGATTAGAATTTTATGTAAATCAAATCTGGCGAGTTCGGGACCCTCGGGGGCGTCGTCAATCGAACCCCGTAGGACATTTCTCGCCAGATATTTTATTGAAGTTATAATTACGAATAGTTATGTATGAAGTTAATAGAAATATTAATATCAATATAATTACGAGAAGTTATAATTATCAATAATAATTCAATTCGTACTCAATTTTGAAAACTTGACTTTTGAATGGGATATATTTTATATCGTTAAAAGTAGAGATATTTACTTCTTTTGTTACTTTTTATAGAAAATACTTGTAGTAGGAGATTTAATTTCATATCGATTCGTCTCTCTAGTTTTAAAAGATTAGATTAGATTAGATAAGATTATTATTATAAGCATAAACATAGCGTACAGGTACATTACACGTACTATCGATCGTGTATTTGTATTTGTATTTTATTTTAGAACTCAGAGAGATACATAGATGGAGATTGAATCGGTAATACTTGTATTTTTCTATAATATCATTAATTGTCGCGGTAATTTGATTAGAATTTTATGTAAATCAAATCTGGCGAGTTCGGGACCCTCGGGGGCGTCGTCAATCGAACCCCGTAGGACATTTCTCGCCAGATATTTTATTGAAGTTATAATTACGAATAATTATGTATGAAGTTAATAGAAATATTAATATCAATATAATTACGAGAAGTTATAATTATCAATAATAATTCAATTCGTACTCAATTTTGAAAACTTGACTTTTGAATGGGATATATTTTATATCGTTAAAAGTAGAGATATTTACTTCTTTTGTTACTTTTTATAGAAAATACTTGTAGTAGGAGATTTAATTTCATATCGATTCGTCTCTCTAGTTTTAAAAGATTAGATTAGATTAGATAAGATTATTATTATAAGCATAAACATAGCGTACAGGTACATTACACGTACTATCGATCGTGTATTTGTATTTGTATTTTATTTTAGAACTCAGAGAGATACATAGATGGAGATTGAATCGGTAATACTTGTATTTTTCTATAATATCATTAATTGTCGCGGTAATTTGATTAGAATTTTATGTAAATCAAATCTGGCGAGTTCGGGACCCTCGGGGGCGTCGTCAATCGAACCCCGTAGGACATTTCTCGCCAGATATTTTATTGAAGTTATAATTACGAATAGTTATGTATGAAGTTAATAGAAATATTAATATCAATATAATTACGAGAAGTTATAATTATCAATAATAATTCAATTCGTACTCAATTTTGAAAACTTGACTTTTGAATGGGATATATTTTATATCGTTAAAAGTAGAGATATTTACTTCTTTTGTTACTTTTTATAGAAAATACTTGTAGTAGGAGATTTAATTTCATATCGATTCGTCTCTCTAGTTTTAAAAGATTAGATTAGATTAGATAAGATTATTATTATAAGCATAAACATAGCGTACAGGTACATTACACGTACTATCGATCGTGTATTTGTATTTGTATTTTATTTTAGAACTCAGAGAGATACATAGATGGAGATTGAATCGGTAATACTTGTATTTTTCTATAATATCATTAATTGTCGCGGTAATTTGATTAGAATTTTATGTAAATCAAATCTGGCGAGTTCGGGACCCTCGGGGGCGTCGTCAATCGAACCCCGTAGGACATTTCTCGCCAGATATTTTATTGAAGTTATAATTACGAATAATTATGTATGAAGTTAATAGAAATATTAATATCAATATAATTACGAGAAGTTATAATTATCAATAATAATTCAATTCGTACTCAATTTTGAAAACTTGACTTTTGAATTAGATATATTTTATATCGTTAAAAGTAGAGATATTTACTTCTTTTGTTACTTTTTATAGAAAATACTTGTAGTAGGAGATTTAATTTCATATCGATTCGTCTCTCTAGTTTTAAAAGATTAGATTAGATTAGATAAGATTATTATTATAAGCATAAACATAGCGTACAGGTACATTACACGTACTATCGATCGTGTATTTGTATTTGTATTTTATTTTAGAAATTAGATAGATATATAGATAAGATTGGATTATTAATATTTGTTTTTCTATAATTTTAGTAATTGTTGTCCTAAATATGTCTATTTATTCATAAGAAATAATTATAAATCGTACATAAAGTTGACAATGAGAAATATTGTGTTGATGCTGCAGTAATAAATTCTCACATACATATATAGTTTGAAGTTATTTATTAAGTTTTCAGTATGTCTTTTTTTATTACTCCCATCCTACGAACAAGAGGCTTTATCCTCTTCTATAGGCTTATTGGAATTAAGATAAATAAATAAATAAATCAATAAATATACTTATAATTAATGACTTCGTCATTTTCCATTCTTCCCTTTCTTTGATTATATTTCAGACGATAAATAAGGTAAGTCACAGGAATCAGGAAAATCTTATCCTACACGAAGGCGAGGCGGTTGGCATATAACAAGGTCAAGAGTAAGATTTTTGTTGCATATCATTAGGCGCACCGTATTTTTCGAATTAGGAATTTTAATTCGAAAAATTTGGTGCGCCTAATGATATGCAACAAAAATCTTATCGTACGGGAGGGCGAGTCGTTACGCCTGATGATATGCAACGAAAATCTTATCGTACGGGAAGGCGATTCGTTACGCCTGATGATATGCAACAAAAATCTTATCGTACGGGAAGGCGAGTCGTTACGCCTGATGATATGCAACGAAAATCTTATCGTACGGAAAGGCGAGTCGTTACGCCTGATGATAGGCAACAAAAATCTTATCTTAGGGGAGGCGAGTCGTTACGCCTGATGATAGGCAACAAAAATCTTACCTTAGGGAAAGGTGAGTCGTTACGCCTGATGATATGCAACAAAAATCTTAACCCTCCTTAACCTTATCCTTGTTATATGTCAACCGCCTCGCCTTCGTGTAGGATAAGATTTTTGTTGCATATCATTAGTGGCACCAAATTTCTCGAATTAAAATTTCTGTCAGTCCAACGAGTGCGCCGTGTATTCTTACGATTAGTAAAATTCACTTACCTTATTCAATATCTGAAATATGGAGTCGAAGGAAGGGGAGAATGGAAAATGACGATGCCATTATTTAGAAGTATATTTATTCATTAATTTATTTTAATTCAAATAATACATGCAGTAAGCTAGTAATAACTAAAGTGCACTGCAAGTCTACAGAAGAGGAGCAACCTCTTGTTCGCAGGATTGGAGTAATACAAAAAGTCTTGTACTGAAAACTTGATAACCAACTTAAAACTAGGGATAAACTTCTCACAGCGCTCCCCCCCCCCCCCCCCCCCCCGACGATTCCGTTCTAAGTTTGCATAGAACTTCATTTTCATGTGGAATTACCATGTACAAAAGGATTTTTGGCGCTTTTTTCAAATTAAGGGTTCACAAACCGAAATAATTCTTATAAATGAATAGATCCGACACGGCGTGAGCTAGCAAAGTTGTTGGTTCTAGGTCAATTTAAACCTGCGAAAATTGGGGTGGCCTTAGGTTATTCCAACCCTTGGAGTGCTGAAGCCACCTTTACAATTGTTATCACGTTCATGTTTCATGTTTTTTTTTCTATGTTTATATTGATCAATCAATCCTCTGTGATTTTCGTTTTTGTTCATCAAAAACTGTAATTCGTTATTTTCGTTTTAATTTTACGATATTTATGTTTCATCAGCATTGTTTTACTTTATACCTAATACACAAAAAATTTATAGACGTAATTATCACAGTGATGAATCGATGGACTTAGGTTCACGATCAGAGCGGTTGTAGGAAATCAATTTTATCTTAGTTTGACATAAATTAATTGATTTGAAATCTTATGTTACTTGGACGAGTTTTATTCCAGGAATTCTCCGTATGACCTTAAGAAAAATTTGCGTAGCATTGAAAGTACTCGGCGTAGGCTTGTGCCGCGTCATACAAGTACTCGCATTGTTCCTACAAAGATGATAAAAACTACTAATTAGACTTGAGCGTCTGGGTTGAGGTAAGTTTAGTAAGCGTCTAATCATTACGGAAAATAAAACCGGTTGGCAGATTCTTTTGTGCTCAATATCGTAATTGTCATTCGATTATATTCAAATACAAGTCTCACCGTAAGTTGGACGAATTTTGGATTAGATCTGCGAACTGCTCGAACGGCGGAAATTACGTCGCACTCTCTCTCCACGGCCATTCGCTCTAGTAGAAAACTCATTGCCAGGTACAAACCGCAGCCCGTTACACCGTCGCTGAAACAGGCATAAATCAGTGCAAACGGAGGCAGGATTTACGGGGAGAAAATATTCAATCATCCAGGAGATCAGCTGGTGGGATAACTCACTGACAGAGAACCAAGGTCTGGCCTTCCTTTCGCGGAATTTTTTCCGAGGCTCGCCAAAGTGAAATCAAAGCTTCGGGGGTCGGCGGTGTTTGGATTGCGCCACATCCCCATCCCTTGCACGTTAACACGGTAAGGGACTGTGATCTCGGATTGGCCTGAACCGTGAACGGGATCAAGTGAGTATGAAAAAGCAGAATTTCAAACGCGTGATGTACTAAATAAACTATTCCATAACTGGACACATTTGCTATTTTCATTACCTCCGCGGTCTCGGTGAGCCGGAGTTTCTCGATTGTAAAGTACTCCCCCTTGACGTGGCAAGTTTGGTTTTCAGCTTGTATCTTGAGCAAGGGGACGATGATCGATTCATGCGGCATGATGTCGCAGCATGTCTACAAGAAAGTGTATGGTCGCGTGTAAATTTGCGGAAAAATCATAGAAGCGGCGGAGAAACTTATAATTATTCATTCCGCGACCAGAGAAGTGTCATGTGAGTTATACTTACGGGATTTTTCGGATCGGAGCATTGTAGAATAATGATGAGTTTTATGTCCCTTTGGGCGATAAATTTCCAAAAATTAGGGAGGTTCAAGGGTGACGGCAGCCAACATACCAGGTATTGGTTCTTTACTTTGACGCCATCGACGCTTATCGCGTTGATCTGATTGCGCTCTCTCTCAAACACATCGTCGTAAATAGTTTCGGATCCGTCTGAAATTGTACATGTATGTACCTACTTAGGTATGAGAGAAAAAAAACTCTCACGACTATAAGTCATGGATAATTGAGTTGAGTTTGCTTCGATTTTCGAACCTTGAATGAGCTCCAAAATTTCATCATTGGTTGAGTGCTTCGAAGTGGGGGGACTGTCCGCAGCAGAGGATTGCAGCGCCTGTAGCTGCCACGTGGTATCATTCAGCCTATATCAGAAATTAATTGTTGCAAAATTTATTTTCCCATGATTTTGAATGCATAGCTAGGGACAATTCCCCAATCCCCACCTTTTCATATCGAACGGTAACTGAATTCTCAATTTATTTATACGATTCGACAGAACGTCCGCGCAGGGTATCTGCGTGGGCCAGGACGTCAAGCTTTCCGCTATGATTATGTGAGCGAGTACGTACTGCTGCAGCGTGCCCACCATGTTCGCGCGACTATCACGCATCCGAGCAGTCATGACCATTACGTTGATAACCTAAACAAGTTCGATTGCAATCAGAAATCTTCGTCACTCATTCGTGTCGTAGCCGAGAGCTCTCACCTTTTCCGCAACAGCCTGGCGCAGGCAGATTGTGCATAATATAATGGTGCCGGTCCGATCATCACCGGTACTGCAGTGTACAACGACAGGGCCGTTTCCATCGGGTGTCAGTTCAAGCTTTCTCAAGTAGTCCACGAGGGATTGAGGATGTGTCGGCACCCCGACATTCGGCCATCCCGTGTAGTGGAGGTGTGTTACCTGTGACGAGGAGAAACACATCGCGGAATCACTTAGAAAGGGAAAATTCATAAACTCGTAAGCTTCTCCTACGTACCTTTCGCGTGTGTCGTTTGTAACTCAGTTCAAACGTTCTGAAAGTGTAATCGGCGAATACCTGGTCGTCTGTGTTCGAGACGTCAAAAAAACCGTACTTCTCCCTGGTCCCGACGTCCGGCCAGTACTTCGCGCACTTTGTCTGCAACATACATTGCGCATTGAGTTGTTATTCTTCCTGGGGGCTTGCGTCTTTCTGCGATTGACCATTCATTTATACATAATATCGCTACCTCGCCACCCTCCATGACATTCGTCAGCATACAAATCACTCTGACTTTCTTCTGCCAGACCATTCTCCAGAAATCATTTACAGTATTCGGCATTGGCCCTTGGGCTGCAATGTAGGCTCTGTCTTTTTGGTAACCCTGCAACATGTCGCGTTCGGCGAATTAATCGTCGCTTTTCGCAGTGATACTGATAACATTTGATTCTCACCTTTATGTAACTGGCATTGATATAGTCAGAGTGAGGATCACCGGGAATTTTCTCGAGAACAACTCGGGAATTGTCATCTACAATTGGCGACAGATAAAAAGAAAGATTATCAGCCTAGTAAAATAAGCTGCAAACAGGCGTAATGCAACGTTGAGCAGCTGAGACGCGTTACAGTTAATTTTCGATAAAAATACAACGGCTGAACTGAACCAGTTACTAGGCTAATTGCCATAATGCGATGATTGTAGGCTTTGTATAAACTATCACAAAATCACAGAAGTTAGTTTCGTCTGTATAGAAATAGTCGCTTTCCAAGAAACTAAATATTTATTAACCGAATATTTACTAATGTTACGTACACGCTATCAATGCTTCTTTTCTGTTCTTCGGCACATCTTCTGGCAATCTTCCGTACTCGCAGAGACCCAATGGCAAAATACGGTGAAGGATCTGTAAGAAAAACACTGAAAATAAGATACGGTATTTCCGCAAATTATTTTGAGGGGCGTTGAAGTAATGCACAAGTCCACTGCGCCACGAATGTATACGTAGCACTGAATGGTTCATACCGTTTGTTCAATGAGTCTAAGCGCGTCTTCATCAAAATTCGGGAATGAACCGGTCTGAATATTTTTTCTAAGCCTTTCAATTAATTTCATTGAAATAGGTACGCCACCCCATTGGATTCATTTATTCTCCACCAGCTAGACGTCGAAGCTCACTTTACCTATATTCATACGAATGGCCCGATGTTTGTAAAAAGAAGAAAAATATCCTAATACGTATTGTGCAGCATTCGATTCCATCACCAAATTTCCCGAACCCTTCGAGTCTTCTCATCGAACTCCTGGACCATTGCTCACTAATTTTTCGAACGAATTGGGTTTGAACTGCATGAAAGTCTCTCCTATTCATTGCAAGAAAATATGAATTTCTTACCACGAACTGTGAATGCAGCCGCCTACTAGTAGCGGCATTTTTGGCGTACTCGGCGAAGTTTTCCATGCTCACACAGTAAAAATCGGGCGCATTCGGCAACGTGTACACGTGATCTGACGATCGATCTTCGGTTGCTTTTGGCTGAGGCGAACTAGAAGTGGCGTCAAGGGCCGTCCAGTCGTTGATTGGCGTTGTCGTTGGTGAGGGTGGAATAATTTCCAAATAACTGGGTTGCCGCGGTATGCTCGGTTTTAGTACCTGGATGTTCAGATGCGTCGGACTTTTGTTTGTACCTATCCGTCCTGACGGTACTGAAATAGGTTCCACATAGCTGGGTTGCCTCGGCTGCATTGCAACTAGTTTTCGCTTTCTGAAAAATTACGTTTCCTGAACACCGCATTCTGTGTAAGTTTTTGAACGCAAAATGTTTCATTAGGTCATCATAATTCGGATATCACGCTTTTGAAAAATATTATCTATCTGTCTCCGGCGTAACTATAAATACGCCGAAGAAATTTCGGAAAATGTGAATTAAAGCTAAAAATTCAATCTTGAATCCGAGAGCCTGAACTAGTCGACGCAAGATTTCATTGTTACACATATTACATAGAAGCCGATGTTCATATCAATCCATGAAAAAATAATACGGACAGGGTTTTCTCACCGGTCGCAATTGCTTAGTGTTAATGACTATATTAGAATCAAATCAGCTTACCGGTACAAAATGCAGAGAGGAATCAGGAAGATCGCCAGAGTCGGGAAAATGATTAGCCAGATCAGATTCGGTCCCCGGACTTGCGGCATAGTTTCACCATCGATAGAAGGAAGAGTGATGAAATGGGCAGGGAGAGTGTGTGCGGTATTGGAGGTTTCTTCTGCGACCTTGACATTGATCTCGTATGTTTCTCCATGATTTAGAAAACAGTCAGCCATGTCAACCGACGTTGTGGTTTCATTGGCATCGAATACGTCAATCTTCCGTCGTTCGAACTTTACCTGAAACATAGAAAATGCTGAGCACTAGACGGCGCAAACTTACTAGACGGAGTTCAATGCGGAGATATAACGTTAAACCGGACTCACCTCATACTTCCGAACGATCCGTTCTATCATATTATTCGCTCTACCGCACCTCCAAATTCCCTTCATACTGACTTTGATGTACGTTGTTGCTGTCGCATAAACCACTGCAGGAATTTTCAGTTCAATCCAAGTCCCGTTGTTTGTAGCCTCCCATTCGGATTCGGTATCAAAGTTCACGCCGCTCGGCATCTTGACCTCGACCGTAGCCGTATTGCTTTCTGAGTTTCTCTGATTTATTGATCTGATATCAATGGTGTAGTCAGTCGAGGGCTGAAGATGTAGCGTCTTCGTGTATTCTATTTTCACTTTCTCAACGACAATGGTGTCATAAATTGTTGAACCACCGGTCGGACGCTGACGCAATCTCGAGGTCTCTCGCGTGATAGTGATGTTGAATCGCTCGATTTTCGTTTTAGGTAACGACGGATATCCCCATTTTAACGTTGCAATGCCGTCTCCTTTATAGTCCCATGTCGGATTCGTCGGCTTGTTGGCATCTGGGGATAGGATGAGCGGTAGTTATATTCAATAGCGATATGTGTCTTCTTTCAGTAATCTTTACAGCTCGTGGCATTTTAATGTCATTAACGTTAACAGAAATGCCTCGTCGTCCGAATGATCGATCCTACTTATAATCAGAATAATCTCAGCTTAATTACCTTGATCATGAATCACTGTCGAGATTTTTTCCTCCCAACTGCAGTTTACTTTATGGCCATCTTTCTGCCCGAAAACCTGTAACCGAAATTTGAATGATATTTCGTTTGCTCCTAAAAACATCCTCTGCAATGGTCTTAGCATTGAATTTATATCAATGTAACGATAATCAATCGATCAGTACCACTATTGCATGGGAAATACCAAATGGTGGATGCAGTAAAATGATCTCTCTCGGAAGGACAAAATTTTCTAAGCACACAGACTCCTTCCATCGACTGCACTCTAGTCTTTGCGAAACATGGTAAGTCCGACTTCTCAACGGGTCCACTGATACCCCAATGGACACGACGTACTGTTCGATACCATATTGGGTGGAATGGAGTGGCTTTAATCGTAACGATATGGAATTAGTTTTGAGATCGGCTTCGTATATTTCTAATTTCACGTTGGAAAGGGGTGCTGAAACAAACAAACTTATTAGCTAACTAAATTCTACCTACTTATCGTAATCATTTCCGAATTTATCGAGTTCGAAGTTAGACAAGTATATGAATACTTACGTTTGGTAGTCTCAGCGCGAGATCTTCTTTTTAATATTAACTCGCCTTTTTCGCGGTAAGGATTACTGGAAATTGAATCGACGATAATATTTTCGGTGTAAGATAATTTTTGACATTTCACCGTGGGCCAAACAGGATTCGTAGAAGCGATCATCTTTCGATCAATAGTTATGGTGGATTTCCTCAGACCGACTAGAAAAAAGTAGTAAGGCAATATTCCAAACCTCGTTCATAAGTTATTCATACGTTTCGTCGAGCTTGGAACCAATCACGTTCGAACTTACCAACCGATTTGCATTTACGAAATTTATCGATCGCCCACAGACCCTCGACTTCATTTTTCATCAAAATCGGTACCATTTCCAATTTTACTAGACTTGAATTCAAGTTCGGTAAAGTCGCGTTGAGTCTGACCGGACGCCAACTCATGAGTTTGTCATAAACGGATTCTCCTCCAAAAATACTCGCGATCGGAATATCACGACTTTCGCCATAAACCAGGGTAAAATTTAGTTGACATTCGGGACAAACTCCGACCAGTATTTCGACACAGAAATTTACGTCGTTGATAATGAATTCCGTCGTGGATATCACCGCGTTACTATTTTTCGTAAGAAAATATTCGTCTGGAAATTAACGTCCGAGATTATTACCCCAATGTTTGAAAAATTTTCAGAAATATATGAACCAATGTTATTATATACTCACAGAAGTGGAATCGAATGCGTGATGGTCTTCCACCTCTCACGAATATGTGAGGTACGTTTTCCCATGTAAAATTGGTTGCGGACAAGAACGGCTCGCGATAATCATCTGTGAAAACAGAGATAGACCTCTCCGCGCTGTTCCATCTCAATATAAACGTACGCCACTCATACGCGTCCAGGTATTTCGAAGATTCGTACTGTAATCCGTTGTAAAGTTCAATCGTCGCGGCGTTAATGGATGCCCACGAAGTTAGCTGGGTAGTCTGTACTATACCTGATTTTTCGCTAGGATTATGCAGTTTCCACGCAACGATGTTTGGTTGGGATCAGGTGCTCCATCGGCACATGATCTGATTTCAGATCGCGTACCGTGCCACCCGCTGAGCATGATCCAAATGCAGGGCCCCTTAATCAGTTGTTCAGTTTTGCATAGGAAAACATAAATATGACTTGACCCTCGGACAGAGAACACTACAGTCTCAGAAGACTTGCCCACCTCATTAACGTACAGGTATTCCTGCTGCTCTATGACCTCTTCAAAAGCGAACTCTTTGAAGCCTGAAAACACCCAGATAAACGTCCATCCAGATTAATCAATTATTCACAAAGTGTAGTAGCGACGATACTGTGGCTTAGATGAGTCACTGCTGGTTTTCGGTCTCGGTTTACCTTCCCATCGATGGTCGAAGACGGGAGCCGTTGGTTTGGTGGTCGAGCTTACCGCGTTCCATCCGTCACTCCCATTCCATCCGGCGATACAGATTTTCGAGGCCCATACTGCACACCCGGTGATGTGCTGTGACCACGCTCTTTCGGGCTTGAAAGCTGAAACGAGTGTTCAGAATCACTTAAACTGTTACAATTCGCAAATAACTCGTAATCTCACGAACGGACTTATGACTTATGTGAGATTTCGTGTAATTGCGATGTAAATATTCGACAGCTAGAGCGTGGATTACTATAATGGCAAATTGCGCTTTGTTATGAAGCTTAAAACTTATATTTCCATTTTCTTGCTCACCAGGCAAATAATTCCGTCCACTATTAACTTCGTGTTCGTTGGGATTATAATTCCAAATTAATGCAGAATCGTCGTCTTCAGCCTGGCAAGTCAGCTTCGTGTTATAATCATCATCACCCGGAGGATGTCGCAGCACGATAAGCTCTCCAAAATTTTGTCGCAATATCGAGACCAAGATAAATGTAATCACGGTGAAATTCGTGCAAGGAACAAACATTTTCAATAGTGAATTTTTTCCCTTCAATGATTCCATTCTGTCACTCTGGCACAATTATTTCACAACTGCGACTTATACTGATGACAAAACTGCGATGAAATTGATAAGTGACTAACATTTGCAAACTTAAAGTCGTGGAGGATGATATATGCTGAATTGTATGAGACGCGGTTCAGCTTCTGGCCAGTGCATTCAACATTACCGCAACCACATCCTTCGTGAATCCTTTTCTGAAAAACAATGTCAAATTAGCGTTTGCAGCTGGTATGCTGATATGAGTTAACAATTGCGCATATCGCTTTCCAACACGTACAATATAATTCTCGACAAAAGAATTCAAATCGGTGTATTTAGAATTCTTTTACTGTCCGAACAGATGCATCCTTACCCACAATACCAATTTTTCTGTAAATTGAAATACGTGATCTATTACTACACGTGTCTATGTGGAAGATATTATAGATGTGTGAGCTTTATTCAGATTATAAAAAAATGCACGAATCGTACGTTGGTTACGTATATACAGATAATTTTATTTCTGAATCATCAAGTTAAATCGTCTTATCTTACAATTAAATTCATTACCATTTCTAAAAATACGAAAATTCATTGATTATTTCGAGTACATGCTCAGTCGATTTTCTTGTTCACATATGAGTATACGAATTTATCATATAAGTATGAATATAATATCTATAAATATGGGCCGATGTCTCCTCTTGTCTCCCAAAAGATCTGGTCCACCAAAAGTCCAACAAGTGGTTCGATTCTCAGCTCCTACTATATTCAGTCATCAAGATTCGATCGGTTAATGAATCAAGAAGAATTAGCATACTTCCGAAAGCACTCGAAGGAGTTTATTGCCGCTCCGTACAAGTACTTGAATTGTTCCGGAAAAGTAATGAAACGTTCTCAGATTAGGCGTTCAGTGAGACTCCCACGTTCCCAATATTCTCAATTTCGATGAATTCTCTCTCAATCAAAAAACGGAAACAAAAGTCCTTCGAAATTTGCCTTACCATCGACTGTACGAATCCGGGTCTGGATCAGCAGACTGCTCTGACAACCGAAATATAACGTTAAATTCTTTTTTCACGGCCATTCATTTGAGTAGAAAATTTAGCGCTAAGTGAAGGCCGCAGCCCGTAATGTCGTCTCTGAAAAATGGAAGTGAATCATAGAATTTGTTCTGGGGAAATGTATGAGTCAGTTACATTCTATAAATAGAACTGAAGATTGTATAGTTATATCAATTTAGCAAACGGCTGAATTTATCAGTCTGCACTGATGAAGCACTGAGGTCAGATAAGGTCCTTCCTTTCGTGGAATATTATCCACGGCTTGCTAAAGTTAAACCATCGCGTTAGTAGATAGTGCTTGTCCCTCGTTACCACATCCCTGCATCTGCGTCATTTAAAAACAGTCACGGACTGTGGTCTCGCCTTCCTCTTATACTGCAGAAACAAAGTCATAGGATAAACTTCCGAAAGCGTCCCCCCGACGATTCCATTCTGACTTCGCATAGAGCTTAATTTTTATGTGAAATAACTCGTACAGAAGGATTTTTGGCGCTTCTTTCAAACGAAGGGTTTAAAAACTGAAATAAAGCTCATAAATGAATGGATATGACACAGCGTAAGCCAGCAAATTTGTCGGGTCTAGGTCAATTCATCCCTGTGAAAATTGGGGTAGCCCAAATTATTCTGAACCTTGGAGTGCTGAAGCCACCTTTTCGATTGTCATCACGTGTGTGTGTGTGTGGGTGAATCAGTAGGTTGGCCTAAATCATTCTAACCCTTCGATTGCTGAAGCCACCTTCTGGATTGTTATCACGTTCATTTTTTATGTTTTTTTTTATGTTTATACTGATCGATCAATCCTCTGCGATTTTCGTTTTTATTCATCAAAAACTATAACTCGTTATCTTCGTTTTAATTTACGTTATTCATGTTTCATCAGCAAATTGTTTTACTTTGTAAACCCTTTATTTGAAAGAAGCACCAGAAATACTTTTGTACAAGGTAATTTCACATAAAAATAAAGCTCTAGGCAAAGTTAGAACGAAATTACGTCGATAACCCGAACAAGTTCGATTGCAACTAAAACTTGTGATAACGTTTGATTCTCACCTTGATGTAACTAGCATTAATATAGTCAGAGTAAGCATCACTGGAAATTTTCTCAAGGACAACTCGGGAATGATCATCTATAATAACGATAGATAAAATGTATCGTTTCATGTTATACTTACGCTTAAAAATAATCTCTTATTGCGCGTTATGATAAAATGTGATGGCATCGCAAAGATCGTGAAAAAAAACATCGTTCTGTTTGGATATAAATATATATACGAATCCGGGAAGTGCGGTGTAATCAAAACTCTGAGTCTACACATAATTCTGTTCTGCATATTGTATTTTTCTTTTTTTTTTTCCTTTTCTTACTGTCTGTTTCGAATATTTACTGAACGCGTTCCTAACAACAAAATGAAACTGGGATACTTCAGCTGCACCCTCGATGAAAATTCCTGAGATCAAACTGATTATGGGGATTCTGTTTGCTGAAAAGGACGAACTATAAAATAAAATCTCATTTTAATCCACGATAATTATTATTCCATTTTCTCCTTCATTAATCGTATTGCGATAAACAGTTAAGGAAATATTTTTGATATAATCTTCAAGAACTTTGTGGAATTATTATCTTATTTTATTTTTACGCGTATGAAATCATTCGTGGTTACAGTCATCTTACTAACCTAAGTCTTGAAAAATATTCACTTTTATTTTATGCAATATTAATTACATATTCAATTGATAAATATGCACAACATACGGATTTCTTAGCCCCCCATTAACGTGGTTCACGGGATCTAATACTACGAGACTATAAGCTACAATGCTGATATAGGTTTATAATTGTACTGTTCCCTTTACAACACGTACAATATACATATCTTTCGATAACATAATTAAAAGTCAAAGCTCAGTAAAGGCGGCAGCCCGTAATGTCGTATGTGAAAACTGGGAGTAAATCACAGAATATGTTCCGGGGAACGTATGACTAGTTATATCCCATAAATAGAACTGGAAATTGAACAGTCTTCTCAATACTGCAAACGGCTGAATTTATTACTCACTGACAAAGCACTAAGGTCAGGCCTTTCTTTCAAGAAATATTTTTTTTAGGGTTTCTAAAGTGAAACCAACGCGTTGGTAGACGGTGCTTTTCCCTCATTACCACATCCCCATCCGTCACATGTCAGAACAGTCACGGCGTGCGGTCTCGCCTTTTCCTTATTGAGAAACGGAGTGATATTGGTCAATAAATTATTTAAAGAAACAGGAAACCAAAATCTTTCAAACCTGCAGAGATAAAGAATCTCCGAAGCCTATTATCTTATTATGTTTTTGTTTTATTTGTTTCAAAGCTCGATAATGTATCAATTATTCTTTTGTTTCCGTTTTTACTGCCTCTTCACTTCTCCTTGTGTGAAGCCAAGTAATATCGAAATCCACTTACAGACGGTTTTTGGAATCTCGACATTATAAGAAGGTACACTTGGAAGGTCAAAAAATTAATTTTGTCAGTGTATTATCTCGTACTTGACGTGACGATTGGTGGTATATTTTCGGAGTTCTTCCTCACTGGGTTGAAAACATGACGATTGGCAGGATTACCGATCAATCCACGTTTAACCGGCAATCTTCACCGTCGATCTTGAGCCACAGATATCCGCACCACAATTTTTAATAAAAACATTTAAATGCGGATTAAATTATACTACCAAGAAAGCTTTCGAACTTGGTATTCAAGTTATGACTAACTCGACGAGCTAACTTTCTGCGCTGTCTGTTAGCTGAAAATCAAATAATGCTGCTATACCTATGTACAGGGTGTCGAAAAAGAAATCGATATTGAGGAAGTTTTTTAATGTGGTCTTTTATGTTTTTTTTTCTTCAATTATTCACAACTTGAAGATTTTTTTTTTTTTTTTTTCATTTCAGTTACACAATGATATATTTTTTGGTAAATTCATATATTTTTATACTAATTCTACTTTTACTTTATTATGATAGACAAATTATTTATAGAGATATAATTAGGGTGATTATTTAATGGCAAGTTGCACCGATCATTACAGGAGATTGATTATATCTAAGTGGTCTATATAGTAGTGTACACTTATTCGGCTGTTAACTTGAGATCTTATGTTACTCGGACGAGTCACAATCCAGGAATGATCCGCATTATCTCAAGAGAAATTCGCGTAGCATTGGAAGTACTCGGCGTAGGCTTGTGCCACGTCATACAAATACTCGCACTGTTCCTGCGGAAATGATGAAAACTATTATTCAGACTTCATGGTGTCTGCTTTGAGGAAAGTTTCGAAAGCGTCGAATCATTACAGAAAATAGAAGTCGTTATCAGATTCCGTAATTCTAAATCTCCTAATTACCGTTTGTTTAAAATTATATATGGGAACCGGGGTAAAATGAGATAACGTGGCAAAATGACAGACGACATTTTTCGTAGGTATTCGGGGCAAAGTGAGACATCATTCTTTGAACAAAAAAAGAATTTTCATTTTACCTGAGATACCAAGAGTCAGCTTTTTCCAGTTTTCAATAAAGTGATTCGGAAAAAAATACTTGAAAAGCAAAAATTTTTCTTCCCTGAGCTGATTAGCTTGCCCCATCCGTTTGTACGTAACCGTAACCATAACATTTTTGAACGAGAACAATTTTATTTCCTCTAAAAAATGGTGTCTCAATTGCCCTGGACACCTACGAAAAATATAACATTTTGCCCCTGGTTTCTCTGTAAGTCTTACCATAAGTTGCACGAATTTTGGATTAGATCTGCGAACTGCTCGAACGGCGGAAATTACGTCGCACTCTCTCTCCACGGCCATTCGCTCTAGTAGAAAACTCATCGCCAGGTACAGACCGCAGCCCGTTACGCCGTCACTGAAACAGGCATAAATCAGTGCAAGTGAAGGCAGGATTTACCGGAAGAGGATATATAATTGTACTGTCCAGAAAATCAGCTGGTATAATTACTCACTGACAAAGAACCAAGGATTGGCCCGCCTTTCGCGAAATTTTTTCTGAGGCTTGCCAAAGTGATATCAAAGCTTGGGGGGGCGGTGGTTTTTGGATTGTGCCGCATCCCCATTCCCTGCACGTCAACACTGTCAGGAACCGTGATCTCGCGTTTGCCTGAATCGTAATTGCGAGGAAATAAGTCTCAAGTAACTGAATTTCGAATGCGTGACGTACAAAAACTGTTTCATAGCTGGACACATTCGTTATTTTTATTACCTTCGAGGTTTCGGTGAGTCGGAGCTTCTCGATTGTAAAGTACTCTTCCTTGTCGTGGCCGGTTTGGTTTTCAACTTCTATCTTGAGTGAGGAGACGGTGATCGATTCGTCGATCATGATGTCGCAGCATGTCTTGTAGACGGAATTTGCGACAGAAAAAATTATAATTATTTATTCCTCGACTCGAGGGTTGTCTTGTTAGTTATACTCACGGGATCTCTCGGATCAGAGCATTGTAGAATTATGATCAGTTTGATGTCTTTTTCAACGATGAATTCCCAGAAATTAAGGAGGTTCAAGGGTGACGGCAGACAACATGCCAGGTATTGGTTCTTAACTGTGACGCCATCGACGCTTAACGCGTTGATCTGATTGCGCTCTCTCTGAAGCACATCGTCGTAAATAATATCGGACCCGTCTGAAATTGTACACGTACCTACTTAGGTATGAGAGGAAAAAAACTCTCACGACTATTAGTCATGGATAATTGAGATGAGTTTGCTTCGATTTTCGAACCTTGAACGAGCTCCGAAATTTCATCATTGGTTGAGTGCTTAGCAGTGGGGGGGCTGTCCGCAGCAGCGGATTGCAGCGCCTGCAGCTGCCACGTGGTATCCTTGAGCCTAGGTATATCAGAAATTAATTGTTGCAAAATTTATTTACCCATGATTTTGAATGCATAGCTAGGGACGATTCCCACCTTTTCATATCGAACGGTAACTGAATTCTCAATTTATTTATACGATTCGACAAAATGTCCGCGCAGGGTATCTGCGTTGGCCAGGACGTCAAGCTTTCCGCTATGATTATGTGAGCGAGTACGTACTGCTGCAGGGTGCCCACCATGTTCGCGCGACTTTCACGCATCCGAGCAGTCACGGCCATTACGTTAATAGCCTAAACAAGTTCGATTGCAATCAGAAATCGTCGTCACTTATTCGTGTCGTAGCCGAGAGCACTCACCTTTTCCGCAACAGCCTGGCGCAGGCAGATTGCACATAATATGATGGTGCCGGTCCGATCATCACCGGTACTGCATTGTACAACGACAGGGCCGTTTCCATCGGGTGTTAGTTCAAGCTTTCTCAAGTACTCCACGAGGGATTGAGGATATCTCGGCACCCCGAGATTCGGCCATCCCGTGTAGTGGAGGTGCGTTACCTGTGACGAGGAGAAAAACATCGCGGAATCACTTGGAAAGGGAAACTTCATAAACTCGTGAGCTTCCCCTACGTACCTTTCGTGTGTGTCGTTTGTAACTCAGTTCAAACGTTCTGAAAGTGTAATCGGCGAATACCTGGTCGTCTGTGTTCGAGACGTCAAAGACACCGTACTTCACCCTGGTCCCGACGTCCGGCCAGTACTTCTCGCACTTTGTCTGCAACATATATTGCGCATTGAGTTGTTATTCTTCCTCGGGGCTTACGTCTTTCTGCGATTGATCATTCATTTATACATAATATCGCTACCTCGCCACCCTCCATGACATTCGTCAGCATACAAATCACTCTGACTTTCTCCTGCCAGACCATTCTCCAGAAATCATTCACAGTATTTGGCATTGGCCCTTGGGCTGCAATGTAGGCTCTGTCTTTTTGATAACCCTGCAACATGTCGTGTTCGACGAATTAACCATCGCTTTTCGCAGTGATGCTGATAAAATTCGACTCTCACCTTTATGTAACTGGCATTGATATAGTCAGAGTGAGGATCACCGGGAATTTTCTCGAGAACTACTCGGGAATTGTCATCTACAATTGGCAAAAGATAAAAAGAAAGATCATCAGATTAGCAAAATGAGCTGCAAACCAGCGTAATTCAACGTTGAGCAGCTCAGACGCGTTACAGTTAATTTTCGATAAAAATACAACGACGCAACTGAACTAGTTATTAGGCTAGTTTCCATAATGCGATGATTGTAGGCTTTGTAAGAACTCTCACAAAATCAGAGAAGTTAGTTTCGTCTGTCTTGGAATATTCGTTTTCCGAGCAACTAATTTCGTAATATTTACTAATGTTACGTACACGCTATCGATGCTTCTTTTCTGTTCTTCGGCACATTTTCTGGCAATCCTCCGTACTCGCAGAGACTCAATGGCAAAATACGGTCAAGAATCTGTAAGAAAAACACTGAAAATGAAATGCGGTATTTCCGAATTATTACGAGGGGCGTTGAAGTAGTGCTCAAATCAACTGCGCCGCGAATGTATACGTAGCACTGGATAGATTAGACCGTTTGTTCAATGACTCTAAACGCGCCTTCATTAAAATCCGGAAACGAACCATCAGCCTGAATATCTTTTCTAAGCTTTTCAATCAATCTCATTGAAATACGCCATGTCATTGGATTCATTTAGTCTTCACCAGCTAGACGTCGAAGGTCAATTCACCTATATTCCTACGGATGAATTGTAAGAAAAGAAAAGTATCATCCCGAGAAGTATTGTGAAGCATGCGATTCCTTCACGAAATTTCCCGAACACTTTGAGTCTTCTAATCGAACTCCTGGACCATTGCTCACTTATTTTCCGAATGAATTGGGTTTAAACTGCATGAAACTCTCCTATTCATTGCAAAAAAAATATGAATTTCTTACCACGAACTGTGAATGCAGCCGCCTACTAGTAGCGGCATTTTTGGCGTACTCGGCGAAGTTTTCCATGCTCACACAGTAAAAATCGGGCGCGTTCGGCAACGTGTACACGTGATCTGACGATCGATCTTCGGCTGCTTCTCGCTGAGGTGAACTAGTGGTGGCGTCAAGGGCCGTCCAGTCGTTTATTGGTGTTGTTGTTGGTGAGGATGGAATAATTTCCAAATAACTGGGTCGCCGTGGTATGCTCGGATTTAGTACCCGGATGTTCAGATGCGTCGGACTGTTATTTCTACCTGTCCGTCCTAACGATACTGACATAGGTTCCACATAGCTGGGTTGCCTCGGCTGCATTGCAACTAGTTTTCGCTTTCTGAAAAATTACCTGACCTGTTCATCACATAGTCTTTTGATTTACTTTTGTGTGTAGGTTTCTGAACGAAAAATGTCCCATTGAATCAACATAATTCAAATATTACAGTTTTGGACACACGGAAAAATTGCGGAAAATGTGAATTGAAGCTAAAAATCCAACTTGAATCCGGGAGCCTGACCTAGTCGACGCAATATTTCACTCCGAAGTTACATTCATTCGAACATGTACGAAGCATTAGCCAATATATTCAAGGAATTGTCTTAATTTATTCATCGGATTGTCATATTTTGAACTATATGTTACACATATTATGGTATAGATATGTAGGAGAGAAAAATCTATTTACAATATTCAATTTTCATTGACAAAAAAATTATGCAATAATGATAGTCACATTCCCAGAATTAACAAGTGTTACGGAATGAGACGCAAGGAATATGAATGAATACGCGTTCTCGTAGATCGCAATAATCAGGTAACTCCGGATATACCTATTAATGATCGATTCGAAAAGATGAACTCTCTCAGTACTAGTTTAATTATTCCTAACAGTGATCGGAATGTCACGCGTTTTGAGATCACAGAACCTGCCAATACGTGTTGTAGCAGCAGAAACATACAAATGTTGGTCAATTAAGTCGGGGAAGACGTGTAGCTGCCGAACAAAATAATGCGCCTCCTGGCCAAAATGTCTCCAAAGACACAAAAACGTGTAGCCAAAGCCTCGGGTTTCTATTTTGAGTCTAAGTACTGACCCTAACTCGAAGAATTTTATCATTTTAATAACACATAGCTCTTGCCACTTTACAGTTGATTTTTGTTCTCCCATCGCCGTATCGCTACGAACAATCTGGAAGTTGGCGCACTCAGCTTACTTATAATAGGAGGTATTCCATGAATATTCTCCAGATTATCATCTGTACGATTTTTGCAGCTACGAAGCACCAACAAAAAGTTCTTGTCAAAGCTGTAAAGCTGCAAGAATTGCAGTGTTGAAAAATAAAAATGAAAACCATCTGTAACATTATTATTAGAGTCGAGAGTCAAGAGCCAATTTTCGATAGAGTTATAGAGTCGATTTCGTACTTAATTTGTCCTGAAATTTCTCTACCTAATTATTCGGCGAAATTTGCATTAATCTCAAAGCACTCGACTTTTAGTTCACCGCCGCGTCCCACAAGTACACGAATTCGTTCTGAACAATTATTGAACAATAACCTTCGGAAGTTATTGGAAAAATTTCATGTTGACTCATTTCGAGTCGGGTTTCTTTTCCGGTTCTGAACTTTCGATAGATCCTCATAACAAAGCTTCATATCGCAATGACTCATAGAACCGATTTTCATATCAATCCATGAAAAAATAATAAGGAGACGGTTTTCTCACTGGTCGCAATTGTTCAGTGTTAGTAATTATAACAGAATTAAATCAGCTTACCGGTACAGAATGCAAAGAGGAATCAGGAAGATCGCCATAGTCGGGAAAATGATGAGCCAGATCAGATTCGGTCCCCGGACTTGCGGCATAATTACACCATCGATAGAAGGAAGAGTGATGAAACGCGAAGGAAGACTTATTATAGAATTAGAGGTTTCCTCTACGACCTTGACAATGATTTCATATGTCTGTCCGCGATCCAGGAAACAGTCGATCATGTCGGATGATGTCGTGGTTTCATTGGCATCGAACGTGTAATTCTTATCTTGGCTGTGCTCTACCTGAAACGTCGAAAATGCTGAGTATCAGACGGCGCAAACTTACCGTACGGAGTTCTGTGCGAAGATCAACTTTACGATAAATCGAACTTACCTTATATTTCCAAACGATCCGTTCTGTCATGATATTCGTTGTCTCACATTTCCAAGTTCCCTTCATACTGACTTTGATGTAGGTGGCATACGTCACATTAACCACTGCAGGAATTTTCAGTTCAATCCAAGTCCCGTTGTTTGTAACCTCCAATTCCGATTTGGTATCAAAGTTCACGCCGCTCGGCATCTTGACCTCGACCGTAGCCGGATTGCTTTCTGAGTTTTTCTGATTTATTGATCTGATATCAATGGTGTAGTCAGTCGAGGGCTGAAGATGTAGCGTCTTCATGTATTCTTTCGTTACTTTCGTAATGACAATGGTGTCCTTATCTGTTGCACTACCGGTCGGAAGCTGAAACAATCTCGAGGTCTTTCGCGTACTAGTGATGTCAAATCGCTCGATTTTCGTTCTAGGTAACGACGGATATCCCCATTTTAACGTAACAATGCCGTGACCTTCATAGTTCCATGTCGGATTCGTCGGCTTGTTGGCATCTGGGGATAGGATGAGCGGTAATTACATTCAATAGCGAGATATGTCTTTTTTCAGTAATCTTTACAGCCCGTGGCATTTTAATGTCATTAACGTTAACAGCAATGCCTTGTCGTCCGAATGATCGATCCTTCTTACAATCAGAATAATCTTACGATATCTTTCTCAGCTTACCTTGATCGTAAATCACTGTCGAGATTTTTTCTACCCAGAGGCAGTTTACTTCATGACCATCTTTCTGCCCGAAAACCTGCAACCGAAATTTGAATGATATTTCGTTTGTTCCTAGAAACATCCGCCGCAATGGTCTTTGTATTAAATTTATATCAATGTAACGATAATCAATCGATCAGTACCTTTATTGCATGGGAAATACCAGATGGTGGATACAGTGAAATACTCTCTCTCGGAAGGAGAAAATTTTCTAAGCACACAGACTCCTCCCATCGACTGCACTCTAGTCTTCGCGAAACAGTGTAATTCCGGCTTCTAGACGGGTCTACTGAATTCCCAATAGACACGACGTACTGTTTGATACCATATTGGGTGAGACGGAGTGGCTTCAATCGTAGCGATATGGAATTAGTTTCGAGATCGGCTTCGTATATTTCTAATTTTACGTCGGAAGGCGGTCCTGAAACGAACAAACTTATTAGCTAACTAAATTCTACCTACTTATGGTAATCATTTCCGAATTTATCGAGTTCGAAGTTGGACAAGTATCCAAATACTTACGTTTGGTAGTCGCAGCGCGAGATTTTCTTCTCAATACTAACCCACCAGGATTACTGAAGGTTGAATCGACAATAATATTTTCGGTGTAAGATAATTTCTGACATTTCACCGTGGGCCAAACAGGATTCGTAGAAGCCATGATCTCTCGATCAATAGTTATGGTGGATTTCCTCAGACCGACTAGAAAAAAGCAGTAAGGCAATATTTCAAACCTTGTTCATAGTTTATTCACACATTTCGTCGAGCTTGGAACCAATCCCGTTCGAACTTACCAACCGATTTGCATTTGCGAAATTTATCGATCGCCCACAGACCCTCGACTTCATTTTTCATCAGAATCGGTACCATTTTCAATTTCACTAGACTCGAATTTAAGTTCGGTAAAGTCGCGTTGAGTCTGACCGGACGCCAACTCATGAGTTTTTCATAAACGGATTCTCCTCCAAAAATACTCGCGATTGGAATACTACGACTTTCGCCATAAACCAGGGTAAAATTTAGTTGACATTCGGGACAAACTCCGACCAGTACTTCGACACAGAAATTTCTGTCGTGGATAGTAAATTCTGACGTGGATATAACGGCGTTATTATTCTTCCCGAGCAAATATTCGTCTGGAAATAAACGTCCGAAATTATTAACCCAATGTTTGAAAAATTTGCAGAAATATATGAACCAATGTTATTATATACTCACAGAAGTGGAATCGAACGCGTGATGGTCTTTCACCTCTCACGAATATGTGAGGAACATTTTCCCATGTGGAATTGGTTGCGGACAAGAATGGCTCGCGATCATCATCCGTGAAAACTTTGATAGACCTTTCCACACTGTTCCATTTCAATATAAACGTACGCCACTCATACGCATCCAGGTATTTCGGAGATTCGTACTGTAATCCATTGTAAGATTCAATCGTCGCGGTGTCAATGGATGCCCACGAAGTTAGTTAGGTAGTCTTTACTATACCTGGCTATTCGCTAGGTCTATGCAGTTTCCACGCGACGATGTTTGGTTGGGATGAGGTGGTCCGTCGGCACATGATCTGATTTCAGATCGCGTACCGTGCAACCCGCTAAGCATGATCCAAATGCAGGGCCCCTTAATCAGTTGTTTAGTTTTGCATAGGAAAACGTAAATATGACTTGTCCCTCGGGCAGAGAACACTACAGTCGCAGAAGACTTGCCCACCTCATTAACGTACAGGTATTCCTGCTCCTCTATGACCTTTTCAAAAGTGAACTCCTTGAAGCCTGAAAGCACCCAAATAAACGTCCATCTAGATTAACCAATTATTCACAAATTGTAGTATCGACGATACGGTGGCTGGATGAGTCATTGTTGGTTTTCGGTCTCGGTTTACCTTCCCATCGATGATCGAAGACGGGAGCCGTTGGTTCGGTGGTCGAGCTTATCGCGTTCCATCCGTTACTCCCATTCCATCCGGCGATACAGATTTTCGAGGCCCATACTGCACACCCGGTGATGTGCTGTGACCACGCTCTTTCGGGCTTGAAAGCTGAAACGAGTATTCAAAATCACTTGAACTATTACAATTGGCAATTAGTTCGCAATCTCGCCAACGAATTTGTGACTCATTTTCCTAGATTTCGTGTAATTGCGATGTGATTACTCGACATGTATAGAGCGTGGATCACTATAATGCCAATTTGATATAAAGCTTAAAAACTTCTTTCGATTTTTCTGCTTACCAGGCAAATAATTCCGTCCACTATTAACTTCGTGTTCGTTGGGATTATAATTCCAAATTAATGCAGAATCGTCGTCTTCGGCCTGGCAAGTCAGCTTCGTGTTATGATCATCGTCACCCGGAGGATGTCGCAGCACGATAAGCTCTCCAAAATTTTCTCGCAATATCGAAAACAAGATAAATGCAATCACCGTGAAATTCGTGCAAGGAAAGCGCATTTTCAATAGTGAATTTTTTCCCTTCAATGATTCCATTCCATCACTCTGGCACAATCGTTTCACAACTGCGACCCATACTGATGGCAGAACTGCGATGAAATTAATAAGCGACTATAACATTTGCAAACTTAAAGACGCGGAGAATGATATACATATGCTGAATTGTATGATAAGCGGTTTAGCTTCTGTCCGGTGCCTTCGACATTACCGCAACCACATCCTGCGCAAATCCAGTTCTGAAAAACAATGTCAAATCAGCGATTGCAGCTGGTATGCTGATATGAGTTTATAATTGCGCTTTTTGCTTTCAAAACGTACAATATAATTCTCGATAAAATAATTGAGATCGGTGTGTTTAGAATTTTCTTACTGTCGAAACAAATGCATCCTTACCTACAATACTAATTTTTTTGTGAGTTGAAACGCGTGATCTATCACTACACAAGTCAACGTGGGAGATATTACAGATGTGTGAGCTTTATTTATAATATAGAAAAAATTCATGAATTTTACGTTGGTTTCGTTTATACAGATAATTTTATTTCTGAATCATCAAGTCAAATCGTCTTATCTTACAATCAAATTCATTACCATTTCGGATATCTCGAAAAATACAAAAATTCATCAATTATTTCGAGTACATACATACTCAGTCGATTTTCTTGTTCGTATATGAGGATACGAAATTCATCATTCTTGTATTGTCATAAGTATGAATATAATATCTATAAATATAGGTGGATGTCTCATCTTGTCTCCCAGAAGGTCTAGTCCATAGAATATGCATAGTTTAGTGCCGCTCCGTACAGGTACTCGAATTGTTCTTGAAAAGTAATAAAAAGTTCTCAGATTAGACGTTCAGTAAGATTCTCACATTTCCAATTTCCTCAATTTTGTTGAATTCTCTCTCATTCAAAGAACGGGTAAGGGGTCCTTCGAAATTTGCCTTAACATCGACTATACGAATTCCAGTCTGGATCAGCAGACTGCTCTGACAACCAAAATAATGTCAGATTCTCTTTCCATGGCCATTCATTTGAGTATAAAATTCAGCGCTAAGTAAAGGCCGCAGCTCGTAATGTCGTCTCTGAGAAATGGGAGTAAATCATAGAATTTGTTCTGGGGAAATGTATGAGTTAGTTGCATTCCATAAATAGAACTGAAAATTGTATTACAGTTATATCAATCTAGCAAACAGCTGAATTTATCAGTCTGCACTGATGAAGCACCGAGGTCAGATAAGGTCTTTCCTTTTGCGAAATATTTTCCGCGGCTTGCTGAAGTAAAACCATCGCGTTAGTAGATAGTGCTTTTTCCTCGTCACCACATCCCTGCATCTACGTCATTTAAGAACAGTCACGGACTGCGGTCTTGCCATCCCCTTATACAGAAACGAAGTCATATATTAGTCAATAAATTATTCAAAGAAACGGAAAACCGACGACTCATTCTTGGGAAATACACTTTTCCCCTCTTTTTTATTCCATCATTATTGTCATTGGTATTTCTTTTTTTTTTCTTATACTTCTGATGTGTCGGTTAGCAACAGCTTATCTCAACTGTGTAAAGATCTTTCTTTTTTCTCGATTTAGTTTCTACTCGTATGTACGGTACAAGACCGAGGATAGATTCACCGGGCATCTATGAGAGATACGCGATTTAGATAATAGTCGGTGGGTAGCAGCCGTCACGCGTTTGGCTTTACTACCCCGTCCTTTGATACGAACATCAGCTCCAGAAAAGCATAACGTTACCCATTAGCCCTCGCTGTTCACCGTCCGCCGGTTAATTGGGGTGAGCTGGTCGATACATGTGTCGTGGGTTCGCTGTCATGCCGTGAAATTCGAAATCTGAAACGATTCGTCTGGAAATCGACCGGCCGGACCGGAACTTTCATCCGATATATCAGTAGCGCAATTTTTTTATTTTGCATTTCTTGGAATTTTCCCCGATCGTCGAGACATATTTTCCTAACATCTTACTCGTAAACTTATAAAGAATGCGATACAAAAGCAAAGTTTATACCTGTCAATCATCGCAATGGTTATTTTATTACGATGTTCGATTTTTTATCAATTGCTCGTGACGGCTGTGAGGAAGGATATGTTCATACTTTTATCTAATACAGGCTTTCTGAAATTGGTAGCTCACGATCGTCGCATCATTGTCCTGGCTAAGGCAAGCGAATCTCTATCAGATCCTTTTTTATAAATCTATTACATTCAGTTTTCTAATATGAGTCTATATTCTCAGTCACATTCACAGCGCATAACGATTTGCGATATAATAATTTAAGTCGCGTAAACGTATAGTTTGAAACTTTTTTTTTTGGTAGATCTTATTTCTACTATATGTAATATTTCACTCGGTAAATAACATTGCATGATCAATTATTGCCAGTATTTTCTCAATTGCCCAATCGTATCGCATGAGCTTCGTTATTATAGAAAAGAAAAACACGCAAAACTATAATCTAAACGGTACAGCATCCAGGACATGACTTTCAATTCGATTAAATGCAGAGATTAATCGATAGATTATATAGAGTAACAATTATTTGAGTGAATTAAAACGTCCATAGCGTTTCACACCAAAAAAAAAGAGACTGCCAACGAATTCCTTATAGGTAGATATCAACGAATATTCTCTATTACGCGATAACTAGGTAATCTTGAATTCAACAGTTCTGGTTGAATTCAGCCTTCGGCTTCACCTTTCAAGGCGAACAACGATAGTGCTTCCGGATTTCCTGACCGTTTTAATATGGCCGAATAATTTCCGCCTTCTAGCAGAAAGGCTGAAAAATATTGGGATAAACTTCCGAAAGAGTCCTCCCAACAATTCCATCCTAACTTTGGATAGAGCTTCATTTTTATGTGAAATGAACTTATACAAAAGGATTTTTGGCGTTTCTTTCAAATAGAGGGCTTACAAACCAGGACAATACTTGTCAATGAATAGGTATGACACCGCGTAAGCCAGCAAATTTTTCCAGTTCTAGGTCAATTTATCCCTGTGAAAATTAAGGTGGCCTAAATCATTCTAACCCTTCGAGTGCTGAAGCCACCGTCTGGATTGTTATCACGTTCATTTTTTATGTTTTTTTTTTTTTTCTTTTCATGTTTATACTGATCCTCTGTGATTTTCGTTTTTATTCATCAAAAACTATAATTTGTTATCGGCGTTTTAATTTACGTTATTTATGTTTCATCAGCATTGTTTTATTTTGTAAACCCTTCATTTGGAAAAAGCGCCAGAAATCCTTTTGTACAAGGTAATTTCACATAAAAATAAAGCTCTATGCAAAGTTAGAACGAAATCGGTGGGGAAACGCTTTCGGAAGTACAGCCTTGTAGTTTAATAGAAAAAAAGAACCAAAAATATCGAGGAAATTTCACAATTTGGGATTTTTTGTTTTTTCTTTTAACAATAACTGTAGGATTTTCATAGTTATTTTATATATTTTCATAGCAATTTTACTCTTATTTCATTATACCTAATACACAAAAAATTTAAAGACGTAATTATTAGAGTGCTGAATCGATGGAGTTAGGTTCACGATCAGAGCGGTTGTAGGAAATCAATTTTATCTCCGTGCGACATAAACTAATTGATTTGAGATCTTATGTTACTCGGACGAGTTTTAAATCGGGAATTCTCTGTTTGACCGTAAGAAAAATTTACGTAGCTCGGCGTAGGCTTGTACCGCGTCATACAAGTACTCGCATTGTTCGTATAAGGATGATAAGAACTACCAATTAGACTTAAGCGTCTGGCTCGATGTGATAGTTTCGTAAGCGTCTAAGACTACGGAGAATAAAACCGGTTGTCAGATTCTTTTATTCTCAATCTCGTAAGTGTCATTCGATTATATTCAAATACAAGTCTCACCGTAAGTTGCACGAATTTTTGATTAGATCTGCGAACTGCTCGAATAGCGGAAATTACGTCGCACTCTCTCTCCACTATTTATTTAAGTTTAGGTTATGCCTCTTGGTCCATGCTCGTTTGTGCCAATTCATCGAAATTTCTATTGTGCACATGCCTTGATCGACAGCGATTGACTTCTATTGTATTTAGATATTTAATTTTGTTTACTGGAAATCCGTCTATGTGCTTATCTGTCTCGGATAAATGGGGCTCGTCTCCAACCAGGCCTTAGTCGTAGCGTGCTAGCATACCATTATTATTAATTATTAATTATGTAAAGTTAATTTCTTATTTTTATTCTTTTATCCGTCCTATCTTCTGTTTCAAATTATATTGAGGTACTTTCTCGTTATGTTTACCATGTCTTGCATATTTCTATCTCTTTCTCCAATGCAAGTCCATCCTCTGTTCTTTGTGTTTTTGTTGTTGTAGTTTCTATTCTATTGTTATATTTTTCTATATTTCTAAGTTCTTTTTTTGTAAAATGTGTACTAATTGTCGCATTCCGGCCCGTGGTGGTTATAGCATGATAAATTTTGTTACCTATCTATCTATCTATCTATCCCCGGCCATTCGCTCTAGTAGAAAACCAATCGCCAGGTACAAACCGCAGTTCGTTACACCGTCGCTGAAACAGGCATAAATCAGTGCGAACGAAGGCAGGATTTACGGGGAGAGAATATTCAATCATCCAGGAAATCAGCTGGTGGGATGACTCACTGACAGAGAACCAAGGTCTGGCCTTCCTTTCGCGGAATTTTTTTCCGAGACTCGCCAAAGTGAAATGAAAGCTACGGGGGTCGGCGGTTTTTAGATAATTGTGCCACATCCTCATCCCGTGCACGTCAACACGGTAAGGGACAGCTGTGATCTCGCATTGGCCTGAACCGTGATCGGGATCAAGTGTGTCTGAAGAAATAGAATTTCAAACGCGTGATGTACTAAATAAACTATTCCATAGCTGGGCACATTTGATATTTTCATTACCTCCGAGGCCTCGGTGAGCCGGAGCTTCTCGATTGTAAAGTACTCTCCATTGTCGTAAATAGTTTGGTTTTCACCTTGTATCTTGAGCAAGGGGACGATGATCGATTCATGCGGCATGATGTCGCAGCATGTCTGAAAGAAAGAGTATGGTCACGTGTAAATTTGCGGAAAAAATCATAAAAGCGGCAGACAAAATTATAATTATTTATTCCTCGACCAGAGAGTTGTCATGTGAGTTATACTCACGGGATTTCTCGGTTCAGAGCATTGTGAAATAATTATGAGTTTTATGTCCCTTTCGACGATAAATTTCCAGAAATTAGGGAGGTTCAAGGATGACGGCAGCCAAGGTATTGCCAGGTATTGGTGTTTCACTTTGACGCCATCGACGCTTATCGCGTTGATCTTATATTTGCACTCTCTCTCGAACACATCGTCATAAATAATTTTGGAGCCGTCTAAAATTGTACACGTACCTACCCTACGTATGAGGGAAAAAAATCTCTTACGTCTATAAGTTATAGATAATTGACTCGAGTTTACATATCTTTCGATAACATAATTAAAAGTCAAAGCTCAGTACAGGCGGCAGCCCGTAATGTCGTATGTGAAAAATGGGAGTAAATCACAGAATATAATGTTCCGGGGAACTTGTGACTATAAGTTATATCCCATAAATAGAACTGGAAATTGAACAGTCTTCTTAATACGGCAAACGGCTGAATTTATCGAAGTGATATTAGTCAATAAATTATTTAAAGAAACTGAAAACCAAAATCTTTCGAACCAGAGATGAAGAATCTCCGAAGCTTATTATCCTATAATTTTTTTTTTTTTCATTTCTTTCAAAATTCCATAACGTATCAATTATTCTTTCGTTTCCTTTTTTACTGCCTCTTCACTTCTCCTCGCGTGAAGCCAACTAATATCGGAATCCACTTACAGACGGTTCTTGAAATCTTGGAATTATGAGACGGTATACTTGGAAGGTGAAAAAATTATTTTTGTCAGTGTATTATCTCGCACTTGATATTACGTGTGGTGCAGGTATATTTTCCTTTCGTGTTTCCCTCTCCGTTAGATATCAAATATCTGAGGTTCTCATTTTTATTTGCGGAGTTCCTTTTCGCTGTGTTGAAAACACGACGATTGGGATGATTACCGATCGATCCACGTTTAACCGTCGATCTTGAGCCACAGATATATCCACACCACAATTTTTAATGCAAACAATTAAATGCGGATTAAATTATACAATCAAGAAAGCTTTCGAACTTTGTATTCAAGTTATGACTAACTCGATGAGCTAACTTTCTGCGCTGTCTGTTAGCTAAAAATCAAATAATCTCGATATACCTATGTACAGGGTGTCGGAAAAAAAATTGATATTGAGAAATTTTTTTAATGCGGTATTTTATTTTTTTTTTCTTCGATTATTCACAACTTGATGATTTTTTTTTTTTTTCTCATTTTAGTTACAGAATGATATATTGTTTGGTAAATTCATATATTTTTATACTTATTCTACTTTGACTTTATTATGATAGACGAATTGTTTATAGAGATATAATTAGGATGATTATTTAATGGTAAGTTACACCGATTGCAGGAGATTGATTTCATCTTAGTGCGCTATATGGTGAAGTAAACTTATTCAACTGTTAACTTGAGATCTTATGTCACTCGGACGAGTCTCAATCCAGGAATGATCCGCATTATCTCAAGAGAAATTCGCGTAGCATTGGAAGTACTCGGCGTAGGCTTGTGCCACGTCATACAAGTACTCGCATTGTTCCTGCGGAAATGATGAAAACTATTATCCAGACTTCATGGTGTCTGGTTTGAGGAAAGTTTCGAAAGCGTCGAATCATTACAGAAAATAGAAGTCGTTATCAGATTCCGTAATTCTGAATCTCCTATTTGCCGTTTGTTTAAATTTGAATATGGGAACCGGGGTAAAATGAGATAACGTGGCAAAATGACAGACGATATTTTTCGTAGGTGTTCGGGGCAAAATGAGACATTTTTTTAACAAAAAAAGAATTTTTATTTTACCTGAGATACCAAGAGTCAGCTTTTTCCAGTTTTCAATGAAGTGATTCGGAAAAAAATACTTGAAAAGCAAAAATTTTTCTTTCCTGAGCTGATTAGCTTGCCACATCCGTTTGTACGTAACCGTAACCGTAACATTTTTGAACGAGAACAATTTTATTTTCTCTAAAAAATGGTGTCTCAATTGCCCTGGACACCTACGAAAAATATAACATTTTGCCCCTGGTTTCTCTGTAAGTCTTACCATAAGTTGCACGAATTTCGGATTAGATCTGCGAACTGCTCGAACGGCGGAAATTACGTCGCACTCTCTCTCCACGGCCATTCGCTCTAGTAGAAAACTCATCGCCAGGTACAAACCGCAGCCCGTTACGCCGTCACTGAAACAGGCATAAATCAGTGCAAGTGAAGGCAGGATTTACCGGAAGAGGATATATAATTGTACTGTCCAGAAAATCAGCTGGTATAATTACTCACTGACAAAGAACCAAGGATTGGCCCGCCTTTCGCGGAATTTTTTCTGAGGCTTGCCAAAGTGATATCAAAGCTTGAGGGGGCGGCGGTTTTTGGATTGTGCCGCATCCCCATTCCCTGCACGTCAACACTGTCAGGGACCGTGATCTCGCGTTTGCCTGAATCGTAATTGCGAGGAAATAAGTCTCAAGTAACTGAATTTCGAATGCGTGACGTACAAAAACTGTTTCATAGCTGGACACATTCGTTATTTTTATTACCTTCGAGGTTTCGGTGAGTCGGAGCTTCTCGATTGTAAAGTACTCTCCCTTGTCGTGGCCGGTTTGGTTTTCAACTTCTATCTTAAGTGAGGGGACGGTGATCGATTCATCGATCATGATGTCGCAGCATGTCTTGTAGAAGGAATTTGCGACAGAAAAAATTATAATTATTTATTCCTCGACTCAAGGGTTGTCTTGTTAGTTATACTCACGGGATCTCTCGGATCAGAGCATTGTAGAATTATGATCAGTTTTATGTCTTTCTCAACGGCGAATTCCCAGAAATTAGGGAGGTTCAAGGGTGACGGGAGACAACATGCCAGGTATTGGTTCTTCACTGTGACGCCATCGACGCTTATCGCGTTGTTCTGATTGCGCTCTCTCTGAAGCACATCGTCGTAAATAATATCGGATCCGTCTGAAATTGTACACGTATATACTTAGTTATGAGAGAAAAAAAAATTTCACGAGTATAAGTCGTGGATAATCGAGATGAGTTTGCTTCGATTTTCGAACCTTGAACGAGCCCCGAAATTTCATCATTGGTTGAGTGCTCAGCAGTGGGGGGGCTGTCCGCAGCCGAGGATTGTAGCGCCTGCAGCTGCCACGTAGTATCCCGCAGCCTAGGTATATCAGAAAATAATTGTTGCAAAATGTATTTTCCCATGATTTTGAATGCATAGCTAGGGACGATTCCCACCTTTTCATATCGAACGGTAACTGAATTCTCAATTTATTTATACGATTCGACAGAATGTCCCTGCAGGGTATCTGCGTTGGCCAGGACGTCAAGCTTTCCGCTATGATTATGTGAGCGAGTACGTACTGCTGCAGGGTGCCCACCATGTTCGCGCGACTTTCACGCATCCGAGCGGTCACGGCCATTACGTTAATAGCCTAAACAAGTTCGATTGCAATCAGAAATCGCCGTCACTTATTCGTGTCGTAGCCAAGTGCACTCACCTTTTCCGCAACAGCCTGGCGCAGGCAGATTTCACATAATATGATGGTGCCGGTCCGATCATCACCGGTACTGCAGTGTACAACGACAGGGCCATTTCCATCGGGTGTTAGTTCAAGTTTTCTCAAGTACTCCACGAGGGATTGAGGATATTTCGGCACCCCGAGATTCGGCCATCCCGTGTAGTGGAGGTGCGTTACCTGTGACGAGGAGAAAAACATCGCGGAATCACTTGGAAAGGGAAACTTCATAAACTCGTAAGCTTCTCCTACGTACCTTTCGTGTGTGTCGTTCGTAACTCAGTTCAAACGTTCTGAAAGTGTAATCGGCGAATACCTGGTCGTCTGTGTTCGAGACGTCAAAGACACCGTACTTCACCCTGGTCCCGACGTCCGGCCAGTACTTCTCGCACTTTGTCTGCAACATATATTGCGCATTGAGTTGTTATTCTTCCTCGGGGCTTACGCCTTTCTGCGATTGATCATTCATTTATACATAATATCGCTACCTCGCCACCCTCCATGACATTCGTCAGCATACAAATCACTCTGACTTTCTCCTGCCAGACCATTCTCCAGAAATCATTCACAGTATTTGGCATTGGCCCTTGGGCTGCAATGTAGGCTCTGTCTTTTTGATAACCCTGCAACATGTCGTGTTCGACGAATTAACCATCGCTTTTCGCAGTGATGCTGATAAAATTCGACTCTCACCTTTATGTAACTGGCATTGATATAGTCAGAGTGAGGATCACCGGGAATTTTCTCGAGAACTACTCGGGAATTGTCATCTACAATTGGCAAAAGATAAAAAGAAAGATCATCAGACTAGCAAAATGAGGTGCAAACCAGCGTAATTCAACGTTGAGCAGCTCAGACGCGTTACAGTTAATTTTCGATAAAAATACAACGACGCAACTGAACTAGTTATTAGGCTAGTTTCCATAATGCGATGATTGTAGGCTTTGTAAGAACTATCACAAAATCACAGAAGTTAGTTTCGTCTGTCTTGGAACATCGTTTTCCGAGCAACTAATTTCGTAATATTTACTGATGTTACGTACACGCTATCGATGCTTCTTTTCTGTTCTTCGGCACATTTTCTGGCAATTCTCCGTACTCGCAGAGACTCGATGGCAAAATACGGTCAAGAATCTGTAAGAAAAACACTGAAAATAAAATACGGTATTTCCGAATTATTACGAGGGGCGTTGAAGTAGTGCTCAAATCAACTGCGCCGCGAATGTATACGTAGCACTGGATAGTTCAGACCGTTTGTTCAATGACTCTAAACGCGTCTTCATTAAAATCCGGAAACGAACCATCAGTCTGAATATCTTTTCTAAGCTTTTCAATCCATCTCATTGAAATACGCCATGTCATTGGATTCATTTATTCTTCACCAGCTAGACGTCGAAGGTCAATTCACCTATATTCCTACGGATGAATTGTAAGAAAAGAAAAGTATCATCCCGAGAAGTATTGTGAAGCATGCGATTCCTTCACGAAATTTTCCGAACACTTTGAGTCTTCTAATCGAACTCCTGGACCATTGCTCACTTATTTTACGAATGAATTGGGTTTAAACTGCATGAAACTCTCCTATTCATTGCAAAAAAAATATGAATTTCTTACCACGAATTGTGAATGCAGCCGCCTACTAGTAGCGGCATTTTTGGCGTACTCGGCGAAGTTTTCCATGCTCACACAGTAAAAATCGGGCGCGTTCGGCAACGTGTACACGTGATCTGACGATCGATCTTCGGCTGCTTCTCGCTGAGGTGAACTAGTGGTGGCGTCAAGGGCCGTCCAGTCGTTTATTGGTGTTGTTGTTGGTGAGGATGGAATAATTTCCAAATAACTGGGTCGCCGTGGTATGCTCGGATTTAGTACCCGGATGTTCAGATGCGTCGGACTGTTATTTCTACCTGTCCGTCCTAACGATACTGACATAGGTTCCACATAGCTGGGTTGCCTCGGCTGCATTGCAACTAGTTTTCGCTTTCTGAAAAATTACCTGACCTGTTCATCACATAGTCTCTTGATTTACTTTTGTGTGCAAGTTTCTGAACGAAAAATGTCCCATTGAATCAACATAATTCAGATATTACAGTTTTGGACACACGGAAAAATTGCGGAAAATGTGAATTGAAGCTAAAAATCCAACTTGAATCCGGGAGCCTGACCTAGTCGACGCAATATTTCACTCCGAAGTTACATTCATTCGAACATGTACGAAGCATTAGCCAATATATTCAAGGAATTGTCTTAATTCATTCATCGGATTGTCATATTTTGAACTATATGTTACACATATTATGGTATAGATATGTAGGAGAGAAAAATCTATTTACAATATTCAATTTTCATTGACAAAAAAATTATGCAATAATGATATTCACATTCCCAGAATTAACAAGTGTTACGGAATGAGACGCAAGGAATATGAATGAATACGCGTTCTCGTAGATCGCAATAATCAGGTAACTCCGGATATACCTATTAATGATCGATTCGAAAAGATGAACTCTCTCAGTACTAGTTTAATTATTCCTAACAGTGATCGGAATGTAACGCGTTTTGAGATCACAGAACCTGCCAATACGTGTTGTAGCAGCAGAAACATACAAATGTTGGTCAATTAAGTCGGAGAAGACGTGTAGCTGCCGAACAAAATAATGCGCCTCCTGGCCAAAATGTCTCCAAAGACACAAAAACGTGTAGCCAAAGCCTCGGGTTTCTATTTTGCGTCTAAGTACTGACCCTAACTCGAAGAATTTTATCATTTTAATAACACATAGCCCTTGCCACTTTACAGTTGATTTTTGTTCTCCTATCGCAGTATCGCTACGAAAAATCTTGAAGTTGGCACACTCAGCTTACTTATAATAGTAGGTATTCCATGAATATTCTCCAGATTATCATCTGTACGATTTTTGCAGCTACGAAGCACCAACAAAAAGTTCTTGTCAAAGCTGTAAAGCTGCAAGAATTGCAGTGTTGAAAAATAAAAATGAAAACCATCTGTAACATTATTATTAGAGTCAAGAGTCAAGAGCCAATTTTCGATAGAGTTATAGAGTCAATTTCGTACTCAATTTGTCCTGAAATTTCTCTACCTAATTATTCGGCGAAATTTGCATTAGTCTCAAAGCACTCGACTTTTAGTTCACCGCCGCGTCCCACAAGTACACGAATTCATTCTGAAAATTATCGAACAATAACCTTCGGAAGTTATTGGAAAAATTTCATGTTGACTCATTTCGAGTCGGGTTTCTCTTCCGGTTCTGAACTTTCGATAGATCCTGATAACAAAGCTTCATATCTCAATGACTCATATAGAAACCGATGTTCATATCAATCATGAAAATATAACACGGAGACGGTTTTCTTGCGGGTCGCAATTGCTCAGTGTTAATAACTATATATTAGAACTAAAATAGCTTACCGGTACAAAATGCAAAGAGGAATCAGAAAGATCGCCATAGTCGGGAAAATGATTAGCCAGATCAGATTCGGTCCCCGGACTTGCGGCATGGTTTCATCATCGATAGAAGAAAAAGTGATGAAACGCGAGGGGAGAGTTATTGTAGAATTGGAGTGTTCCTCTACGACCTTGACAATGATTTCATATTTCTTTCCGTGATCCAGGAAACAGTCGATCATGTCGGACGACGTCGTGGTTTCATTGGCATCGAACGTGTAATTTTCAACTCGGCTGAGCTCTACCTGAAACGTTAAAAATGCTGAGTATTAGACGGTGCAAACTTACCGGAAGGAGTTCTGTGCGAAGATCAACTTTACGATAAATCGAACTTACCTTATATTTCCGAACGATCCGTTCTGTCATGTTATTCGATGTCTCACATTTCCAAGTTCCCTTCATACTGACTTTGATGTAGGTGAAATCTGTCGCATAAACCACTGCAGGAATTTTCAGTTGAATCCGAGTCCCGTTGTTTGTAACCTCCAATTCCGAGTTGGTATCAAATCTCACGCCGCTCGGCATCGAAATGTCAAACGTAACCGGACTGCTTTCTGAGCTTCTCTGATTTACTGTTCTCATAAAAATGTGGTAGTCAGTCGAGAACTGAAGACGTAGCTTCCTCGTGTATTCTTTTTTTACTTCCGTAACGAGAATGTCTTCAACAATAAGACGATCGTTCGGCTGAAGCAATCTCGAGGTCCCTCGACCAAAAAGGATCCAGAATCGGTTGACTTTCGTTTTAGGTAACGACGGATATCCAACTTTGAACGTACCAACGCCGTCTCCTTCATAGTCCCATTTCGGATTCGTCGGCTTGTTGGCCTCTGGGGATAAGATGAGCGGTAAACAATAGCGACATGTGTCTTCTTTTAATAATCTTCACAGCTCGTGGCATTTCAATGTCATTATCGTTGAACAGCAATGCCTTGTCATCCGAATGATCGACCCTACTCATAATTGAAATAATCTTACGATATCTTTCTCAGCTTACCTGGACCGGAAATCACTGGCGAATCTTTTGCCTCCCAGCTGCAGCTTACTTTCTGGCCATCTTTCTGCCCGGCAACCTGCAACCGAAATTTGAATGATATTTCGTTTGCTCCTAAGAACATCCTCCACGATGGTCTTTGTATCAAATTTATCTCAATGCAACGATAATTAATCGATCAGTACCACTATTGTACGGAAAATAGCAAATGGTGGATCCGGTGAAATGCTCTCTTTCGGGAGACGAAAATTTTCCAAGCACACAGACTCCTCCCATAGTCTGCACTCTAGTCCTTGCGAAACATTGTAAGTCTGTATTCTAGACGGGGGTGCTAAATCCTTAATAGACACGACGTAACGTTCGATACCATATTGGGTGGGATGGAGTGGCTTCAATCGTAGCGATATGGAATTAGTTTCGAGATCGGCTTCATACATTTCTAATTGCACGTTGGAACACGGTCCCCGTACTTGCGGCATAGTTTCATCACTGATAGAAGGAAAGGTGATGAAACGCGAGGGGAGAGTTATTGTAGAATTGGAGTGTTCCTCTACGACCTTGACAATGATTTGATATTTCTTTCCGTGATCCAGGAAACAGTCGATCATGTCGGACGACGTCGTGGTTTCATTGGCATCGAACATGTAATTCTTATCTTGGCTGAGCTCAACCTGAAACGTCGAAAATGCTGAAAATTAGACGGCGCAAACTTACCGGACGGAGTTCTGTGCGAAGATCAATGTTACTACAAATCGGACTTACCTGATATTTCCGAACGATCCGTTCTGTCAAGTTATTCGCTGCCTTACATTTCCAAGTTCCCTTCATACTGACTTCGATATAGGTGGCATCCGTCGCATTAACGACTGCAGGAATTTTCAGTTTAATCCGAGTCCCGTTGTTTGTAACCTCCAATTCCGATTTGGTATCAAAGTTCACGCCGCTCGGCATCTTAACATCGACCGTAGCCGGATTGCTGTCGTAGTTAAACGAATCTATTGATCTGATGTCAATGGTGTAGTCAGTCGAGGGCAGTAGATGTAGCGTCTTCGTGTATTCTTTTGTTGGTTCCGTAATGTCAATGCTGTCCTGAATTGTTGGACTACCGGTCGGAGACAGAAGCAATTTCGAGGTATTTCGCGTAATACTGATGTCAAATCGCTTGATTTTCCATCTAGGTAACGACGGATATCCCCATTTTAACGTACCAATGCCGTCTCCTTCATAGTCCCATGTAGGATTTGTCGGCTCCTCGGCATCTGGGGATAGGATGAGTGGTAATTATATTCAATAGCGACATGTGTCTTTTCTTAGTAATCTTCACAGCTCGTGGCATTTCAATGTCATTATCGTTGAACAGCAATGCCTTGTCATCCGAATAATCGACCTACTAATAATCAGAATAATCTTACGATATCTTTCTCAGCTTACATCGAGCGGAACGCTGTGTCGAGATTTCTATCTCCCAGCTGCAGATTACTTTATGGCCATCTTTCTGCCCGGCAACCTGCAACCGAAATTTGAATGATATTTCGTTTGCTCCTAGAAACATCCTCCGCAATGGTCTTTGCATTAAATTTATATCAATGTAACGATAATCAATCGATCAGTACCACTATTGCAGGGGGAATATCAAATGGTGGAACGTCAAAATGAGGAAAATATCTGATCAGCCTATCAACGAGAAAATTTTCTAAGCACACAGACTCCTCCCATCTACTGCACTCCAGTCTTTGCGAAACATTGTAAATCTGTGTTTTAGTCGACCGTCGCCCAGATTTAGTAGACACGACGTACTGTTCGATACCATATTGGGTGGGATGGAGTGGCTTCAATCGTAGCGATATGGAATCATCGCGCAAACCGGATTCGTATATTTCTAATTTCACGTTGGAACATGGTGCTAAAACGAACAAACTTATTAGCTAACTAAATTCGACCTACTTATCGTAATCATTTCCGGATTTATCGATTTCGAACTTGACCAAGTATATGAATACTTACGTTCGGTATTCTCAGCGCGAGATTTTCTTTTCAATACTAAACCACTTCCGTCGCGGTAAGGATTACTGTAAATTGAATCGACAACAATTTTTTCGGTGTAAGATAATTTTTGACATTTTGCCGTGGGCCAAACAGGATTTGTAGAAGCCATCATCTCTCGATCAATAGTTATGCTGGATTTCCTCAGACCGACTAGAAAAAAGTAGTAAGGCAATATTTCAAACCTCGTTCATAGTTTATTCACACATTTCGTCGAGCTTGGAACCAATCCCGTTCGAACTTACCAACCGATTTGCATTTGCGAAATTTATCGATCGCCCACAGACCCTCGACTTCATTTTTCATCAGAATCGGTACCATTTCCAATTTCACTAGACTCGAATTTAAGTTCGGTAAAGTCGCGTTGAGTCTGACCGGACGCCAACTCATGAGTTTGTCATAAAGGGATTCTCCTCCAAAAATACTGGCGATTGGAATATCACGACTTTCGCCATGAATCAGGGTAACATTTAGTTGACATTCGGGACAAACTCCGACCAGTACTTCGACACAGAAATTTACGTCGTTGATAATGAATTCCGTCGTGGATATAACCGCGTTAGTATTGTTCGTGAGGAAATATTCGTCTGGAAATAAACGTCCGGGGATATTACACCAATGATTGAAAAATTTTCAGAAATATATGAACCAATGTTATTATAATACTCACAGAAGTGGAATCGAACGCGTGATGGTCTTTCACCTCTCACGAATATGTGAGGAACATTTTCCCATGTGGAATTGGTTGCGGACAAGAATGGCTCGCGATCATCATCCGTGAAAACCTTGATAGACCTCTCCGCGCTGTTCCATTTCAATATAAACGTACGCCACTCATACGCGTCCAGGTATTTCGAAGATTCGTACTGGAATCCGTTGTAAAGTTCAATCGTCGCGGCGTCAATGGATGCCCACGAAGTTAATTGGGTAGTCTTTACTATACCTGACTTTTCGCTAGGTCTATGCAGTTTCCACGCAACGATGTTTGGTTGGGATCAGGTGCTCCATCAGCACATGATCTGATTTCAGATCGCGTACCGTGCCACCCGCTAAGCATGATCCAAATGCAGGGCCCCTTAATCAGTTGTTCGGTTTTGCATAGGAAAACGTAAATATGACTAGACCCTCGGACGGAGAACACTACAGTCTCAGAAGACTTGCCCACCTCATTAACGTACAGGTATTCCTGCTCCTCTATGACCTTTTCAAAAGCGAACTCCTTGAAGCCTGAAAGCACCCAAATAAACGTCCATCTAGATTAACCAATTATTCACAAATTGGAGTAGCGACGATACTGTGGCTGGATGAGTCATTGTTGGTTTTCAGTCTCGGTTTACCTTCCCATCGATGGTCGAAGACGGGAGCCGTTGGTTCGGTGGTCGAGCTTACCGCGTTCCATCCGTTACTCCCATTCCATCCAGCGATACAGATTTTAGATTCCCATACTGCACAACCGGTGATGTTTTTTGACGACGCTTTTTCGGGCTTGAAAGCTGAAACGAGTGTTCAAAATCACTTGAACTGTTACAATTGGCAATTAATTCGCAATCTCGCGATCGAACTTGTGACTCATGTTCATAGGTTTCGTGTCATTGCGATGTGATTACTCGACATACCGAGAGTTTTCGGTGAATCCGCACGACCCCCTCCTAAGGCCAAACCAACACAGACACTCACCGTATGCGTGAGGCTCGTTCGGGAGGGGATAAGCAATGCTACTAGTAGCCTATCCCTTCCTGAATGAGCCTCATATACGCGGTGCATGCCTGTGTTGGTTTGGACTTAGGAGGGGGTCGTGCGGATTCACCGAAAACTCTCGGTATATGGGGCGTGGATCACTATAATGGCAATTGCGCTTTGATATAAAGCTTAAAAACTTATACTTCCATTTTCTTGCTCACCAGGGAAATAATTTCGTCCACTATTAACTTCGTGTTCGTCGGGATTATAATTCCAAATTAATGCAGAATCGTCGTCTTCAGCCTGGCAAGTCAGTTTCGTATTATAATCATCACCACCCGGAGGATGTCGCAGCACGATAAGCTCTCCAAAATTTCCTCGCAATATCGAAACCAAGATTAATGCAATCACGGTGAAATTCGTGCGAGGAAAAAACATTTTAAATAGTGAATTTTTGTCCCTCAATTATTACATTCCGTCACTCTGGCACAATTATTTGACAACTGCGACCTATACTGATCGCAGAACTGCGATGAAATTAATGAGCGACTAACATTTGCAAACTTAAAGTCACGGAGGATGATATATGCTGAATTGTATGATACGCGGTTCAGCTTCCGGCCGGTGCCTTCAACATTACCACAACCACATCCTGCGTGAATCCAGTTCTGAAAAACAATGTCAAATCAGCGATTGCAGCTGGTATGCTGATATGAGTTCTCGATAAAATAATTGAGATCGGTGTGTTTAGAATTTTCTTACTGTCGGAACAGATGCATCCTTACCCACAATACTAATTTTTCTGTAAGTTGAAACGCGTGATCTATTACTACACATGTTTATGTGGAAGATATTATATTTATGTGAGCTTTATTCACAATATAGAAAAAATACATGAATCTTACGTTGGATACGTATGTACGGATAATTTTATTTCCGAATCATCAAGTCAAATCGTCTCATATCTTACAATCCAATTCATTATCATTTGGGATATTCCGAAAAATACAAAAATTTATTTATGATTTAGAGTACATACTCAGTCGATTTTCTTGTTCACATATGAGTATATGAAATGTATCATTCTTTTATTTTCATAAGTATGAATATAATGTCTATAAATATAGGTGGATGTCTCATCTTATCGTCCAGAAGGTCTGGTCCATAGAAAATGAATAGTTTATTGCCGGTCCGTACAGGTACTTGAATTGTTCCTGAAAAGTAATGAAACGTTCTCAGACAAGACGTTCAGTAGGATTCTCACATTTTCAATTACCTCGATTTTGTTGAATTCTCTCTCAATGAAAAAATGGGCCAAAAGTCCTTCGAAATTTGCTTTACCATCGACTGTACTGAAAAATGGGAGTAAATCGTATAATTTGCTCTGGGGGAATTCATGAGTTAGTTACATTCCATAAATAGAACTAAAAATTGTATAGTTATATAAATTTAGCAAACGGCTGAATTTATCAGTCTGCACTGATGAAGCACTGAGATCAGATAAGGTCCTTCCTTCCGTGGAATTTTTTCCGTGGCTTGCTAAAGTAAAACAGTATCGCTGGTAGATAGTGCTTTTTCCTCGTTACCACATCCCTGCATCTGCGTCATTTAAAAACAGTCACGGACTGCGGTCTCGCCTTTCCCTTATACAGAAAGGAAGTCATGTATTTATTAATAAATTATTTAACGAAACGGAAAAGCGACGACTCATTCTTGGGAAAAACACTTTGCCGTTCTTTTAGTATTTTTTTTTTTGCATACTTCTGATGTGTCGGTTAGCAACAGCTTATCTCAACTGTGTAAAGATCTTTCTTTTTTCTCGATTTAGTTTCTACTTGTATGTACGGTACAACACCGAGGATCGATTCACCAGGCATGATGTCACAGATATCTATATGCGATACGCGATTTAGATAATGATCGGTCGGTAGCAACCGTCAGACGTTTGGCTATACTATCCCATCCGTTGACACGAACATCAGCATCAGGAAAGCATAACATTACCCATCAGCCCTCGCTGTTTACCGTCCGCCGGCTAGTTGTCGTGAGCTGATCGATACGTGTGTCGTGGGTTTGCTTTGATGCCGCAAAATTCGAAATCTGAAACGATTCGTCTGGAGATCGACCAGCCGGACCGGAACTTCCATCCGATATATCAGTAGCTCAATTTTTTATTTTTTTTTTTTTGCGTTTCTTGGAATTCTCTCCGATCGTCGAGACATATTTTCCTAACATCTCATTCATAGACTCATCAAGAATTTGATACAAAAACGAAGTTTATACCTTCCAATCATCGTAATGGTTATTTTATTACGATCTTCGATTTTTTATCAATTGCTCGTGACGGCTGTGAGGAAGGATATGTTCATACTTTTATCTAATACAGGCTTTCTGAAATTGGTAGCTCACGATAGTCGCATCATTGTCCTAGCTAAGGCAAGCTAATCTCTATCAGATACTTTTTTTTTGTAAATAAAAAAGAAACTGCCTCTCGTTTCACACAAACTCGTTTCGCACTGAAAAAAAAAAAAGAAACTGCTAACGAATCCCTTATAGGTAGATATCAACGAATATTCTCTATCACGCGATATCTGGGTGAAAAAAAAAAGAACCCAACAACAAACAAAAAATTAAAAAATGCTCCACCACGCCTGTCACGCGCAACTTCTCGATGTATGTACGTAGTACGTCAATTGCAATTAAGCAAATGAGTTTAAAGCCTCTATTCGATCTCCCTCGTTAGTCTTCGTCGTATATACGTTCTACCATCGCGCGAACAGGTAGTACGATACGATTTTTTTTAAAAGACGACTGCAGCAGTATTCCTTCGTCATTATTTTCAATTGAGTGCACGATTATTTATGGTGATCGAATGATTTTCAATACAGTTTTTTCGTCCCCCTACAATCTGGGAAATACTCTCTTCTCTGAAAATGAAAAAAAAAGATAAAAATCAACGCAAATCAGCATCGCGTTATGAAAATCTGATTGATTATAACGTTTCAAAATAGACGGCAGAACGTGTAGTATAAGGTAACGTGTAAAGGTGAATTTCTCAAAATTACTTCAACTTGTAATAGTTTTGATGTTAAGATAAAATATTATTGTGCTTTGATCGAAGTTCTGATTGATTGCTTTGACTGTACCTATTTTTTAGATTATTCATTTAGAAGAATACTTTTCAATGTACAAACTACGGTGGTTTTTCTAGGTATTTCTGAACCTCAGCCATTTCCACCCCTGAATCGTCTCAAAATACATAGAAGTAAATTTGTGTAAAGTTTCAGCTTCCTCTCAGCACGCAATTTCATAATATTGGTATTAGTTTCATATTATTGAAATAATTTTCTTTTTCGTATACAGGATGAATGACACTCGTATTATTATCCTCGAGAAGATCCACATCGAATGAAATAGCCTCCCCGATCTACCCAGCAAAAAATTTCCAACATCCCCTTCGCGTTTTTCGAGAAAAAAATAATCGCGTGGATTGCATTGTTTATTCTATAAAAGTCTTTTTACACGGAAAATTTTTTCATAAACCTGTCACGTTCTTTTTCTTTTTTCGTAATTCCCTAAGCTGCGATTATGCCATCAAAAATGAAATAGACACGTGAATAAGTTTCGAAAAAATTGATCGACACGTAAAACAGATTTGAAAATAGCCTGCGAATTTCTTAATTACGAAGATCCTCTGCTGATCGCGTCAAAATTTTTAGCAATTAATCCTTCAAATCGATACGAGAGAATATACACAACGTTTTCCTGCATTTTTTTGATTTCCATGACCTACGGCGTCATGATTTTCATCAACAATATAAATACCGAGTCGTCAGTTCTGGTTAAATTCAGCCTTGGGCTTCAGCTTTCGGGGCAAACAACGATAGTGCTTCCGGATTTCCTGACCGTTTTAATATGACCGAATAATTTCCGCCCTCCAACACAAAGGCTAAAAAATATTGGGGCGAATGTCGAGAGTTTCGGATTCGTCGTTGATGATCAAACTCCGCGGACCAGGCTTGGGGCTGTTAAAATTTTACTCCCATTTAGGGTACCTTTCGGATTTGGATTCCTCGACTTACAGCTGACATTATCAAAAGCTTAAAAAGCCGCGATTTTCCTTACCTGTTTATATACTTTTCGCACTACGTTTACGCACTGACTGTTATTAACGTGACTGAGTTATTATTCGTTAATTACTTGTACATGATCAAAAGACGGTTTAAAGAACCCAACAGACTCGTAAAGGACATTCATTGCTTTGTTGCATCAAGCCGCAATTATGAACTGGCGAGAATTGAGGATGAAAGGATCTTGGACCAACTCCACATTGTGAAAAAGGCTCACTATGATCTCACTCAAACTGCCGAGCGGGTGGGTCAATTTTAATTTCCTCAAATACAACATTTTATTATTAGGAGACTGGAACACCCTTTGCGTTCGAAATTAGGCTCGTTTTTGATAGATCGGCACAATGCTGAAAAATTATGCAATATTGGAGTTATTTGTTATTATAAATTGGAGACAAGAACTCTCCTTGGTCTGATTTCAGGTATAATAAATGCGGTGGAGTGTTCTGTAAATCCAGTCCAAAATTCAAATCGATATCTTGAACAGTTCTCGAAATATTGTGGCAAAACCGTCGGAAAATGTAATTTTGTGATAATCGCTTTGCAGTTTTTTGCCTATTTCTGTCAGAACTGGCGAACACGCGCTATTCAAGAACTGCCCACTCTATAAAAGAAGTTTTCTAGAATTCCTCCTGCTTCTGCAGAAAATGAAAAGTGAAATTTTATTAGTCGTACTTTAACTGTATTTTAGGTAACTGGCGCCGTCGTTACTTACCTTCTAATAATGATTCAGACGAAGAGTGCTAAGCAAACGAACAAGAGGAGCCCCTAGCCTTACGGAAAGTATCAAAAAAAAAAAAAAAAAACAGCAAGAAAAAATGATTCATGTTAAAAATGAAAGCAGAAATGTCTTGTTATTCTTTATATTTCTTACTTCCTGCTCTTCCGTAACATAAAAACGAATTTAATCCCACCCTCTTCTATACCCTAAGGAATGGTCTCGTTATCCACGGTTCCCTCGCGCCTCCGTTCATTCTCCGCAAAATTTTGGGGTAGAGCCAACTAAGACGAAGAGAAACGCCAGGCGCGTCGAAGAGTCTTTGTAGTCAGGGTATATATACGCGGAGGGATACTCTCTCTCTCTGTCTTTCCCTAAGGGGTAGATTCCTCGGTTACATACATAAGTATATATGTATAGGAGGAAAATTGTTGTAACTAATCTTGGTTAAATTAGGGGTTTAGGTACAGAAATCAGACAGTGCTGCAGTATAGTAGCTAAGGTTTAAACGTTGACACGGAATTATTTACGGGCCTAATTACGCAGCGCGGAATATAATTACGGGGATAATTTCTTTTTTGGTTTATTCATATTCCTATCAGACTACAAAATTTCAATTTGTTACTCAATTGAATGCGAAATTAAATTGAATAATTGCTTATTCGATACACTGAGTTTTTCGATCCATTTGAATCAGGATAACCAAATAGGTGCTCACAACGCCGACTATCTGTAACCATGATTAAATTAATCAACATTATATGTTCCAGTTTTAAGAAAGCTATCCGATTATTTCGCAGAGTGAAGACGTCGCTTTACACTTACCGAACAAAGCAGCTTAAAATCAATGTCGAAAAATCCACAAGCATTAAAGTTGAGATTCTCGTGTATTAGCTGAAGGGAGAAATGTTGCATCTGACACAAAATGAATGAAAGAATGAAAATAAAATCTAAATGTAAAACAATCTTCGCTGTAATTTTCTATTAAATTGATTTGCGTTTTTTTTTCTTATATCTATATACCTGAACTATGACACCGCTCGATAACTGCTGCATAGGCATATCGTAGATAACAGAAGACGTGAAACTTGCCTGTGCAGAGAAATTGTATGAAATTTAGTTCGCTGTATGATTAATATGCGGTTTTTTCTTTTGCAAATTTGATAACATTTATCTACCTACCTCGTAACTGGTACGACTGCAGGCTTGACTGACGTGAAAAAGTCGACCGACGTAAAATAATATCCACATTATTTTTTGGGCTCCAATTTCCACCGGATTATCGTTCATAATTATGAAGTGATAAGCTTCGTAAAGCTGGCCTGTTATCATAATTAGCGATATTGCGGTTATCAGAAGCTGTTGAAGACCGAAGGACTTGTTAACCTGCGTGCAAAATCATACGTGAATATTAATCCGACGATCCAGTGTGAAGTTTAACATGAAAAACGATCGATTGGATACCTTTTTTGAAATCGAGCAAAGATCGTGATGTAGTATCCGGAGTTTCTCTACGTTCGAAACAATGTTGCTGCTCTTATTCCTGATCCCGTTCCTTTCGATTACGTAAAGTATCGCGAGATTCAAAGTGGGAAATTTATTACGTTCCGCAATTGCGTTTAGCAGTTGATTCAGTTTACTAAATCTCTTATTTATCACCGAAAGGTAATCGACGAAGAGGCAATCGGTTATCATCGTCAACGTGATAGCGTAGCTGTAATACAACCAGTGCAAGAATATCACAAAAGATCTTTCCCGAATGGCTCGATAAAAGTCCCGAGAGGTCAGTAGAGTCGAAATTATAAACGAACCGAGAATCTGGAGTAACTGTTTACGATAGAGATACGAGTCGTTGATTTTCACCCCGAAATAACTGGAAAGAAACGGGATTGTGTTTGAAATTAAACGAATTTTATAGAATTTAACAAGAATCTCACGAAGTACCTAAAAATCATGTCGATTTTTCGGATATCCCGAATCGGGAATAGGAATTGACGTTGGCTGATAACGCAGACTCCGAGCACGACGGATACGAAGATTACGTTGGTGACGAACTGAGTCCACAAAATGAGGGAATCGACCCCAGTCAATACGTCCTCACTCTTGTCATTCAGGTAGATATAACTTGCGTAAATTAGAGAGCTCATTACGGAAAACACAATTACAGTATAGACTCGACCTAACCAACCGTCGACGTTAAGTCCCATTATCTGAGACACGACTCTAAGTGGCTTCAGGGCTGAGGGTAGTTCCATAACTTTCTCAGTAGTCTCTTTACTTTACTAAAATTGAGTTTCTTATTTTTAACGAACGGAGTCGATGGATTGGTTATCTTTGTACAGGAGAAAACAAAGAAACAAGGAATTTGAGTGAAGGTGGGAAACCGTTCGTGGCTTGATCTCTGGCACGACAAACTTTTGGAATACTTTCCTTATCTCAACATCTCGAATGCTACTAGTTTAGCAGCCAACTGTCACGTAGGTACGTGGGTATCTGATTGGTTTTTTTACAGAGTGATAAGGTCGATTAGGACCAACGATAATATAGCATACTGACTAAATTATTACCTGTGCTAGTAGAACACGCGATGATCATCGCTATCCAGACCTGGACGCCTGACTAAATTACGATACTTATAGACTGTGCAGTAAATGGTGAGAAATTTACCCCGTCTGATTTCGGAAAAAATTTACCCTCAATAACAGTGATTCATTACCAACATTCTGGCAACCTGAAAATTAATGTAATCACGTTTGTTACCGCGGATGGTAGATGCGGATACCAGCTCTCGCATTAGGATGCAGAACACGGGGGTATATGCTTAGCATGTTAAGTCTGTGCAATTGAGACCTTTTTGAGAAAATTAGTCCCGGAATTATCGCATCGTTCTAGTTTTCTCATCGCGTCCTATTCGGCATTATCAAATTTTACCAACGAACGAATATATTCTCGGCTCAACGATCGAGAATCTGGCCAAAAATTTTACGCTAATGAGAACGAACAAGAGATTCAGAATTTTTATCCATATAGTAATAAAACCAAAAAGAAACAAAAAAAAAACTATCGTATCGTTGTTACAGTTTTTTTTTTTTTGTAAAGCTACAAAAAAGACCAGTAAAAGTAAAATTTTTACCTTTTTTTGTTTTCGTCTTCAAAAACTGGAGTCTCTATTGTCTCCTCGACATTGATTTGCAATTTAAATTGATTGCAGCAATCAGTGCCTGTCGTCGTCAATCCATATAATCATGATTACTGGACCCGATTTTATGGTGTGGGATAGGGAGGGATTCGGTCGGGTCAAAGGGGAACAATTTGTCACGAGTAGTTGACCACCCGCGTACAACCGCGACCAGAGTATTCTGCCTAAACCGAGAGAATTGAAGCTTATATACTGCAACAGTCACTGACGGATCGACTTTTAGAATAATAAAATTCACGTTCGATTTTTATCAACCCAATACCGACCAGTTATGTTCAGGAAATAACGACAGCTCTGCACAAAAAGGTACCAAAAGGTCAATTTATACGATCGAATTCAACCGTGTGTTTCCGCCCGATTTATTACAAGCCCAGTGAAATTATTCCATACAGGTATGTATAGGGTAAAATATGAATTCGCACGTATAGGTATGGGTATAATAGGTATACGTATTTTCCGATATCGGTTAATGGAAAACGAATAATTACTGCTATCGGTGACTGCAAGGGAGAGATATAAAAAAAACCACAAAAATTAGGAAATAATCGAGGGATTGATCATTTCGGGAAAATTTCGTACACCGGACTTCAACGCTTCGAGGATTTTACATGGGATTTCATACATTTCATCCGGACTTTAAAGATTTCCTATTACTTCAGAGACTTTAAAAGATTTCACGAGATTTCATCAGAGACTTTATCAGACGAATCGTAACTTCAAAGACTTCAAAAGTGTTGAGAGAAAGTTTCATGGCATTTCATAAAAATTGTCTGGGGATTCATAGAACTTCATTGGAGCTCGTGAAACTCCATGGAATTTTATGGAATTTCACGGATTTCAGGAGGACTTCACAGATTAGATATTACTTCAAGGAATCCAAAAAATTTAACGGAATCTAAAACAATTTTATGGTATTTCATAAGAATTGACTGAAAATTCATAGAACCTCGTATAGGACTCCACGGGATTTCATGAATTTCAAAAGATTTCATATCAGACTCCTGCACATCGGTACCAATGTACACCCGGATTTCACGAATGCTTACCTCCTCGGTATGAATAATCAGATACACGTATACATGATAGAAAAATTTAGTTTATTTGATAAAAATTCCATTTTTTAGGTTGACGATAAAATGGCAGACATACATATATAGATATACCTATACTTGCAATTGCGAGTGTAATTAATCTCATAATATATAATCGTCAGACGTTTCATTCATTATTGCAGGTTTGATTGTCTCACTATGTATTATAGTATAATAGTGGCTACAGATTTTTTTTGAGGTAACTTATAATACGTCAGAATTTGGTTTCTCAATGATAATAAAAATAATAATAATAAGTATAATGCAGTGGGTATAGAAATAATGAGAAGATAGATATCATCGAGTCAATGACACGTTGTTTAATTTGAAAAAAAAACAAGCTTGTACGTTTTGATCCCATCGCTAATTGTATTAAGTTGTATAATTTGTCGATATAGATTTTACTATAAACAATGTTACAATATATTACGTATTTAATTATTATTATACATATGTATATATATTTATATATATATACTCTCTAATTTAAAGTTTAATAATAAATTACCTGTTCAATTATGCACTGCAGCGAGCTGATAGACTAGAATAATATATAACAACATACGTCATTCACTTCGATGGAAAGACAAATTATATATTTGGCCTAAAACTGTGTGGAAGATCCTTATAACGATTAGTCTAACAGTAATTAATAATTTTTCTCTAATATAAGGGTCCCTATGTATAATTATCCCTGACTAGAACTACCACTTAAACGTTGAAACGACTCACCGGTTTTTCCTCTTATTTTTCTTTGTCGTTCTTATTTCCAAACTTGGGGAATTGAGGAACTGAACAACGATCATTTTTACCAAATTGGTCCCGCGATATGCCTTCGTCATTATAGCTTATACTTTACCGATCAATCGTTATCAGAATAACAAAAATTGAGAACCTTCATATTCTGGGATTTTTAATTCAACCGGTTGACTCCGGGCCCAAAGTGATCGTGATTTTAACGACTGGCTCATCATCGCCGGAAAGCACGTCATCTTCTTCCCGGATTCGAGCCGCCGAAATTTCCTCGTCGTCATCAAGTTTAGAAAAATGACTAAGCGAAGTTTTATCGCGGTTACAGTCTTTGATCATCAGTCCGTTTGAGCTGTAAATTAACATGATACGACGATTAGCGATCGTTTAAATGAAAATTAAAATTAGTGGAATTTATACTAACCACTTGATCTGCAAATCGTTGATTAAATTTCTTGGATCAAGTTCAGCCCAGTCTGGTAGTTGAAGCTGAGATTCTCCCAATCCGTCGGGAGGACAGTCGTCTTTACCAGAACGAAGACTCGACTGGGATGAGGCCTTCTCCTTTACTACAGCTTGAAGTTTTTCCTGAGACTTGTATATCGTGTCGTTTGATTTGAATATCTTATCCCTACTTGATTTGAACACGTTGTCATTTGAGTTGCAAATTTTCTCTATAGATCTGCACAATTTTTCCATTGACTTTGACGTCTTTGATATCTTTGACGATGCGTTGTTCAGCCTTGCCGGTGACTTTTGATGACTGATCTTCTCGCGAGATCGCGATATACTTTCCCGCGATGGACTCTTCTTGTTGTACAAACCGGCCAGTAATTCGGCTCCGGTTTGAACGCTCAATGTCCGCCGTAGGATCGTTGTGCGGCAACTGTCTTATTGTTTGAAGAATAAGAAGAAAAAGAGAGAAAACAGGAGAACGTGAATCAACATGAATTTGACTTAACGAGAGGGGGAAAAATGACACTCGCGCTACTCTCAGACCTTAATTTAAATAACATATAAAAAGGGGATGGACCTGGAGAAAAAAAGAGAGCGGACCTCCTCAAAGGATCAGCTTGAGGTGAAATTACACCACCTCCCTATTCCCCCCACCCCCTGAATCTTTCATGAGGTCTAAATTTGATTTTACCATATCCACACACGAGCGTAGTCTACATACATCAAGGATTATTTCATCCGAATGCATTAGTATCTTCATTCTCAATTAACATGTTTATTATCACCGTTACGTGGTTTATATAAACAGAAATAAAAAAGAAACCCCCCTCCCCCCTGTTTTTTTGTTTCAGCTCTTCCCTTTCTAAGCCGTTGTTAAGGCCATTACCAACGTAATTATAACATGCGAATCGCGTTTCCTTCCCTCGAATATTACCATGAGAACAGAATCACTCTCGCTCCCGGCAGTTAGCATTACAAGAGAATTTGTTAAAACGGGCACGGAATTAATTAGTTATGAAATTAGGGGGCGGGAGGCGAAAATGAATCCCGAATATATCTCTTAGTTGTGATGATATTCAATTTGAATTCGGATTATTTTATGGTTAGGGAATATCGATTCACGAGATCGAATGTGAAATGAAATATTTCAAAGAATACAATACGTGAGAAATGATCAGTAATTATATAAAACTCACTTGCATCGGTGACGTCCGAACCGGACAATCTATAAATCGTTTGTTTGGAGGGTGGTTCAGCGATCGCAGCAGCAACACGAGCCCCGATATGACACCTTATCGATTTACTAGTGGTGAACAGGGCTCTGTTATTACGTTCAGGTCTCAAAACGATTATGTAAAGTTTCGGAAGAAAGAGGAATATCAGTGTGACCGAGGCGCTGAGCGTAACGCACAAGCACATCGTGATAACCTGAAACGAATAAAATGGGTATAAGCCAAAAAAGAGAATAAAAAAATGAAAAAAATGGTTTTTTCGTCACTGACCTTTGACTCGCTGCCGAAATAAATTGGGACGAAGGCAACCCAGATAACGCAAGTAGTGTACATTGCGAAACCGATGAATTTAGCCTCGTTGAAATTTTCCGGGACATTGCGGGTCTTTACGGCGTACAGGGTGCAGAGTACAATGAGAAAAGCGTCGAACGCTAAGGGCGAGAGAACTGCCCTCGGTGAAGTGGCGCAGGTCAAAACCGACCTGTGTCTTGCCGGAAATTCTTGTTGGGGCATTGGTGGGTCGATCAAAAGCATAGCCGTTGCTACACCAGCCTCGATGAGTATCAGGACGCAAGTTATCACCACCTGAGTTTTTTTTTTTTTTCGTTCATATCAAAAGGGGATTGATCAATTTTCTACTAAATTTTTGTCTTTTTTAATCACCTGAGCAGTGGCGGACATGAAGAGCGGCTTTCTGGTCGGAAATCGTTTCTTTGATCCCGCCAATATTCGAGCTATTCTGTTCGTCTTGGTCAACAAACTGGCGTAAATCATAGCGAAGCTTATGCCAGGCATTAGCCGACTTACCGCGCAGGATATTCCGCTGGGTTTAGCCAGGATCGGGAATACCTGAAACGCGTATTATTATACCTGGTGAAAGAAATCGCGGATAATGATAATAACCGTGATTTTTAATTAATCGATTAGTCCCCTTGAGGTTATTCATCCGATTTAACCTGAACCGGAGCGTTAAGCGAGGCTATTCAATCTGCGGAGAATTTAGAATAATCGAAAACCGGTGACTGAGGACAAAATAACCCCGAAAATGTGAGAAAAGAAGAAGAAGAAAAAATTAATTCCTGTATTTAAGGAGCTTCCAGTTAGTTGCGATATTTTTGCGTTAGCACCGAAATTCTGTATCCATAATAAGCACAGGAGATTCGCGAACGATCGTGAATAGGGATATAAGCCTGGAACCGCGGTGTTTGCTAAACTTCTCTCGAACTTTGGTTTTCAAAGTCGATTATTAATTTGCAAGGGAAATTAAAAAACTTATGGAAATATATTATACCGTCCGTGCCGCGATTAGACTCGCGTTGAGTAAGGATCAGCCCTGCACCTCGTGCGGCTAGATTTCCCTTATTCATCAAATAACAAAAAGTTATCGAAAAAAAAAATAAAAAATACACATACCGCTACATGAGCCAGTGTAATCCCTGCCAGAATTAGGTAGCTCAATTCTCTGGTGCTCGCTTTAACGACTGGCGTGTTATTGTGTCTTACGAAAACGCGACAGGTCGCAAACGTTGCCAAAAGTCCAACGGCACTGAACGTCATAGCTACTATCGCCTCCGCATCACCCCAGGACATGTATTCGGGTGGAATTACGTGACATTCTGTGAAAAGCGAAAAAACATTAATCAAAGAAAACCAATTTATTATTCGCTGATTAGTCGGTTAGTTGAGTTTGAACCACCAACTTGTGGACCGGGCGAGACGGATCACTATCTTTTACTCGTTAGAAATATATATACACGGTATAATATATTTTATATTATCGATCCGGTACATCTACGCGGTGCAATTTCCGTTCAAAAAGACATTACAGATATATATCAGTAACGCCCTGTACTGTTGACGGAAGTTATATACTATGCTACGGTGGTAACTGTTAAGGGGACCAGTACAGCTTGGTTTGGGAAATTTAGAGTACTCCAAAATTAATTTATTTGTCAACCAAAGTTTATTTCACATCAGAAAAAAATTTCTTCGACAAACTTTGTCATCAGGTTTCAGGCACGAGGTTGGTCCAATTCAACCTCTCAAGGTCTTGCTTTCTTCAGACAGAAATTCTACATCTTATGAACGTAGGGATCGGTAAAAAAAAATTCATGTGAAAAGTTACGGTCAATTATCCAAAATTTCCAATATTTAGGCCACTAATTTGCAAATAAATTGGCCAACACGAAATTGTAAAAAAATTCCCTCGTTCACATGATGAGGATTTCTTTTCTGAACAAAATGAGCCCTCAACGACCTTAATCGGAACAACGATGTGCCTAAAATCTTACGACAAAGGTTTTCAAAGAAAATTTTTTTTTCTTTGATGTGAAATAAAGTTTGGCTGACAAATAAATGCATCTTGGAGTACTCCGAATTTCCAAAAGTGATGTTCTTCATATCTACTTCCGAGAAGTTTAATCTTTCATCATTTGAACATTTTGATTCATGATTAGAAGTTACTTCAGATTTTTTCGAGCCTCGCCTTTCGTGCGTGGATTTGGAAAAACTGATTTCCAATGTGCTGATGAAAATTGTCGTCTTAAAAATGACGATTATTATTATCACCTGTCTTATTGCCGTTTGGCCATTCTCCGTAAGGACAAGGGTCGCATTGGAGCTGCTCCTTGTCAGCGACTTCGTGGTCTCCGCAGCGAACGCAGGCCCAACAGCATCGTTTTTCTTGACCCCCAGTCTTGAAGTTCTTTGAACGAAATCGAAACCAAAAAAAAGGAAATATATGATTTGGAGTCAAAGCTGGGTAAATGAGATTTTCGAATGTTATTTTTGAAACAGATTTTCGGTTTGATTTTACGTTTAATTTACGACTAAGAATTTTACCGCCCATTTTTTAATCCCGAAAATTGAATGGCCGAATTTATCCAACTGCAGTGAAGGAGGTCTGTTGATGAAATGGAAAACCGATCCACTCGAATCCGAGCCTGCAGCACAGGGTCCTTAAATATAAGCTTCGTTGGAATAATATACGCGGACAAATCCCACGGTACCAATTGCGGACGGTATCATAAAAACGAACAAGACTGCAATCATTCAAAGTGTGAAGACGGATAAAATCGTTTCATTGTCGGATATCCGGATATTCGGGGGATAAAACGTAGGCACTCATTGCGGAGAGAAACCTGAGTCGCAGTAATTCAGCAGTTCAGCAGATCATCAAAAGTCTTCAAAAACAACCAGTTCCCAATTTCAGTTCCAAAAGAAACCCAAAATCAACAAATTTTCTGATACTACTTTGCAAACATGAAACTCTTTTTTCAAAAACGGAGACATCGGAATTTATTTTCGAAGGTGAAAGTTTGCGGCAATGAATTTTCAATTATTTGAAAAACGATCTACGTCGTGTTTAGTGCCGATCGCCCCTATAGACTTACGCGATACATCGTGATCCGTAAATAGGAGCATTAACGATGACGGGAAAACCGGTGGCATAACAATTAGAGTTTTGTTTATCACAAATTTATTTAGACACGAACGTGTAAAGACGAGTCACGAAGTTAGCGAGCAGAAAACAGTCGGTTAAAAGGTTGGTAATTAAATTAACCGTACATGACTGCAGGGATCGTTGCTCGATTAGACTAATTACACAACCGCTGAACCCCCGCGCCGCCTCGTGTCACGGAAACGAGTGTCATTTCGTGGCCCGAAAATATCTAATTTGGTCAAAAAAACAAAAAAAAAATTTCATACTTCATGATTGTAATTAAAATTCCGAATTCTATGATCGTAATTAGAAACGTCAAGATCGAGTAAACGAGTCTCCAGCTATTACCTTTGGTTAATTTTTTTTTTTAACTTCCCGCTTTGAAAATTGAAAATTTTCAAAAAAAAGAGAAGTTATTGGTTCCGGTCGATTTTCGAAAATCGAGTTTTCTTCAGATCTCGACGTTTCGGGGTCTGAAGAAGCTATTCTGACTATTTTTGGATGGACGTCGCTATGTGTTTGTGTGTGTGAATACAATTTTTGTCGGGCGATATCTTTAGAACTAATCGACCGATTGGAATGGTTCTTATGGCGATCGAGAGGGTTTATCAAGACTTAGATTTGATTAGATTTTGGAGTCGATCGGTCGAGTAGTTTCAAAGTTATTCGAAAAATAAAAATGAAAAAAAAAAATTATGTTTCATGTTTTTAGCGCACAACTTCTAAACTGTTCGTGTGATTAGTCTCAAAATTGAATCAGATTCAAGTCTTAGATAGCCCTTTCGATTGCAGCAAGATTCATCAAAATCGAACGATTAGTTTAAAAGATGTTGCATGACAAAAATTTCTTTTTTGACGTACTATACCTTTGGAACGAATTAACCGATTTGAATGATTCTTGCAGCGATCGAAAAGGTATGCCAAGATTTAAATCTAACTGAATTTTGGAGTCAATCGGTCAAGTAGTAGTTTCAAAGTTATTCAAAGAATGAAAATTGAAAATAACATTTTTTTAACTCGAAAGGTTTGGCCCATCGTGGTCAGCCGCATTTTTTTTTTCGAAAATCCTGCTTTGATGATCAATTTTTTTTTTCAAATCTCGTTACAGCTCGTTTTGTTTCGAATATCGTATAAAATATCTTTTCCCTGTATAACAGAGAAAAAGAAGAAAAAAAACCGTTTCCTCAAACTCGCGTAGATTTCTATATCGATTTGTGTGAACTCCGCGGGGAACCCGCATACCAATTAAGCTTGTATGTCTACCAGAGAATCCCTTCCAATCAACCAGAATCGCAAACGGAACGAAGTAAATTGTGACGCTGGGGATAAATTTGTTGCCAAATGCTGGTTTTAACTAATTCATTTTCACTCTCTCTTCTTGTTAGGTCTCTTTTATCTCTCGTTTCCGCTGCAGATACGTCTACATGCCCGTGTATTAAACACGAGTACACCTATGGGTAATTTTATTTCGTCAAATCCCCACCCCAGTGGGGATTCCTTCCCTAGTTCTAATTACACACAAAACCTACTCCAAACGAATTACGTAACCAGATATATTCATTTAAAATCAATAAACCATCCCCTCTACTCCAACATCATTTCACGTTGCACACCTACTCGTATGACCTGCACTAGCACGAGTCTAATTAAACAAAGTGAAGTTAAAGAGATGTACCAGAATTCCATCCCTGGGCTCTGACCCTGCAGGTAGTCCAGTCGCCAAGAAATTCAAGTAAATTTAACCCTGCATTCCGAAATCGAGATTATTCGATTTTATTAATTTGCTACCCTCTCTTCCCATGCTTTTTGGTAATTCCATGGGTTTCTAAGGCGATAAAAATATACCGTAATAAAAAAAGATACCGTTTTTAGGTATCGTTTTGTTTAATTTTGTGCAAAATCGACTCATGTTGATCATTTTATGACCCCAGGGGGTTGAGAACGGAGTCTAAAAATGTTTAATTATTATTTACACCGACCTTATAAAAACCTGGACGACACGGCTTCGAGCAAACGCTCTCGACGAGTTGGGTGACCCGGGACTGTGGCATACCGGAAAAAGCGAGAGTCCCATTATTCCAATCGCCAATTTGAACATACGAGTAAGTCATGTTCGGTAGTCTTTGGAAGTTGAGTATTTCGTACCTGTGGACAGAATATCGGAGGCGCAATTCTTAACTTGCTAAAACCGAGGGCGGATTTATCAGCTGAGCAGAAGAAAAAAAAATGAATAAATGCAACGTTGTTAATCGATGATCTGCAAGTTGACTAATTAAAGAAAAATTTCTCTTCAGTTAGGTTAAAATAATTTATTAACACCGCGTACGTATCGTCCCCTCTCACCATCGTTCAAGCAAGTAATGAATTAGACGCAGATGTGAAATGGGCCCTGAAGCAAGACGGGGGACATATATTAGTAGGTAATAAAGTTGAGATACCGCGACGGGGATTTTTCATTTTTATTACTTATTTATTATTTTTCGTTTTCACTTTATTTTTCAACGCTAAAGTTACCGCCAGACGTAACGAGCTAAAGATTAGGTAACTTTGATTTATGGAACTCTTTTTACCACGCCGAGGGATCTCTTTCATTCGGCTAGTATTTTCGCAAGGACGAGTCAAAAAAAAATCATTGAAAGAGTTTTTCCATTCGATTCATGCTGCGTTTAAAATCACGAAAATTTATGCAGGCTAAAAATTAATTCAAATTACTCGATTAAAGTATCTCATGAATTTCTATATGGTTCCTCGTTTCAAATTTCACGATATGGATAAAATATTCATACATTTTTATCAAAAATATATTTCTTTCATAAAAATTATCAAATTTATATTGAAGTACATGCAGCGGGTGTAATAAGTCAATTTTTGAATACGATATACGCACCGACCTGCCTGGAGGATCCCCACGTCGATCAAACTCGACGTCCTCTCCGCCGAACGAGAAAGTAATATTCATCAAGTGGTTCTGCGTCCAGAATGAATTTTTTGTTTCGTTTAAATCCGTTGATTACTAATTTTTATTTTCATTTTTTTTTTTGAATCCTATTCAAATCTTTCGTTTTTCATTTTACGTGAAAATATTTGACGACTTTAAATGCTCACCTTGAACAGTGTTCCGTTGAAGGGATGCATCTCTTTGCATACGCCGGAAAAATTTTTACCGCATACTTCCTCGAGCATGTTGTGAAGCCCGTGTGCCATAGCCCAGAACGATTTCATAACGAAACTCATTTTTGGATCCTGTTTATAGCGTTCGCTTAGTTTCTCGTTTCCTAAAAAATCACATTGCTATTGCTAATGATATTCGTGAAAAATTTTCCGGAACGGGTCGTTATTTTTACTTCTTTCTCATTGAATAACGAGAAGCAAAAATTTTTGTTTACAGCTTTATCAATTACTCCGATACTCTGATGGCATTAATGTTCTTAGGGAAAGTTGAAAATTTGTTAAAAGCCTTGTTTTGAATATACGTATACCTAAAGGTGTACACTACTTCACTCCTCGTCGTCGTAGCTCTGGTATCGACTTTAATCAGTTTCCGACCTCAACACAACAACCCGAGTCGGTTGATACGTAAACTTTGCGCTTCTGCACCCTTCGGAAACACTCACGGGAAGTTCGTGAAGAAGATGGAATATTGATACTTCGAAAATTGTTCTTAGCAGTCTGTCATTTTCATCTAACTAGGTACAGAAGCTAAGTTCAACCTAGTTATTCGTATTTCTATACGTCCGCAAATATGAGACAATGCCACCTATACCCATAAGTTTGAACAATAACGAAGACTTCGCTGCAGAATAATCACATTCAATTATCGCAGCGCAATTTTGAAGAAAATTTATACAAGTCAAATCAAAAAATAAATGGAAATTTATAGAAGACAATTTTATTAAAAATTTTTGAATGGCTCAAGTAACGTGTGTGCATAGAGTGGATGTCCCTCTAAATCCGTACTAGGCTGAGATCGATATTGGGAAAATTGTGATTTATAGATTCAATTTTTGAGCGAAAAATCGTGAAAAAAATGTTTTAATTTTTTTTTGTCACACGTTGCCATTTTTTTTTAAATTTTTTCTCTCAATTCTAGAATGGGCGGTAGCCACACTCGTACAGATTGGAAATATATCTCGTTTTTCTGATTCGAATAACGAAGACGAACTGAATCGTGGACACCGTAGAATGAAAAAAGAAATTTATTACGTGCACCACGCGGTCGACTATGCTATGCTCACAATTTTTAGTCGAAAAAATTGGTATGTGTAAATAAAATTGTACAAATACATATATACCAAATTTCAAATTCATTTGTCTCACAATTTTCTTTTTTTTTTTTGGGAAACATGTCCACAAATCACTTCTCAGAGTGTCACGCTGCACCTGAGTTTTGGACTGAATTTTACAGAACACTATACAGCGTTAACTGTACCTGATATTAGACCGATGAAAATTCTTGGTCTCATTTTATAATGACGAATAACTTGACAAATTTTTTTTCTCAACATTTTCGTACCTGTTAAGGTTATAATAAACATCAATTGTGTACTTTTCCTTAAGAGAACTAGTACAGCTTGGTTTTGGAACTTCGGAGTACTCTAAAATGCATTTATTTATCAGCCAGTTTGTTTCACATCAAAAAAAAATTTTCTTTGAAAACCTTTGTCGTAAGGTTTTAGGCACATCGTTGTTCCGATTAAGGTCGTTGAGGGCTCATTTTGTTCAGAAAAGAAATCCTCATCATGTGAACAATGGAATTTTTTTACAATTTCGTGTTGGCCAAGTTAATTGCAAATTAGTGGTTTAAATATTTGAAATTTTGTATAATTGACCGTAACTCTTCACATGAATTTTTTTTTACCGATCCCTACGTTCATAAGACGTAGAATTTCTGTCCGAAGAAAGCAAGACCTTGAGAGGTTGAATTGGACCAACGATGTGCCTGAAATCTTACGACAAAATTTTTCGAAGAGAATTTTTTTTCGATGTGAAATAAACTGGCTGACAAATAAATAAATTTTGGAGTACTCCAAATTTCCCAAACCAGGCTGTACTGGTCCCCCCAACAGCTCTGTACCAATTTATCAAAAAACGATTCAATTTCGGGAAGCTTATATACGATGTAAACCTGTCCCCTTAAACGATAATCATACTGCAGTTTCCATATTTCTTTCGATATTAAAAAAAGCGAGCAAAAAGTGAAAAAAGAAAAAAAAAGAAAAACTGTTCGAACAAGGAAAAATACTAAATCGCTTACCAAATCCGCCAGCTTCTACTTTTTTTTTACGACTTTTAGTCATAAACCGAATATATGTTACATATTATAGTGTATACCCGGTAGTAGGTACCTACTGGGTTCAGAAAATAACTCTAAGATATTAACTTGACCCAGTATTTCAAATCTTTCAACGTATAATAACTTTTCGGGGGATTTAATAAACATATATACCGCTGAACCCTAGCTAATACTGCAGCTGGTTTTTTCCTCCTCGTTCTGATATTATTCTTTTTCTATCCACACCGTAGGATATAATATATATGTCAGACCTCGCGGAGATGGTATTATACCCGCGTTTTATCGTCCCTTAATAAAGAATGCCAACAGCTGAGTGGGTAGGTGGGTATACTTCTTTCTAAAAAAAGAACTTTTTTTTTTTTTGTTTTCTTTTCTACTTCCCGGATATGATCGCCTCGATTCGTAATTTAGCGAATATAGGATATGATGAACTATGATGTACCTACGGTCGATGATCATCATTATGGTCATCTTCGTGAGTTAAATATATTAATGATAATGTCCAACCGCTGCGGCTAATCAACCCTACTTCAATTCACTCTAATATCATTTTATCCCTCAATTAGATCGGAACAATTTAAGGGCGAACCCAGCGTCGCGACGCGATGAAATTGGATTTCCCAGGCTACCAATCGGAATTCTGAACTCCGTGAACCCCCCCGTCAACCGACGGAATCCGTAGGTCAAATTTAACAGGTTTATTTCACTACCCTGGGGCTTTTTTTTTTTTTCTTACCGCTCTTTCATTTCATTTCAATTTTTTTTTTTTTTTTTCACTTCTTTGGAATCCTTCGATGAAATAAATTCTCAAAACCAGGTATAAGTGTATGGTTTATTTTTTAACTCCCGATCCTTGTCCCCTCGAGGACTTTTATTTGTATTTTTGTATTTTTTATTTTTTTCAAACCCTCCATACTCACCGGTGCAGATCTTTTTGTCAAGAGGTAAAACCGTCGTTGTGGCGGCCCTTTCAGGGTCCTCATCGTTATTGACGCCGGGTAAGAGACAGTTGAATTTGTGCTGCCACAGCTCTTGAAACCACGGATTTCTCGAGTTGTTGTAAGGATTGAGGGCGAAGTAGTGGTCGTCGAACTCACTCACGTACGGAGAGTGGATTCGAATCGAAAGGCTACCCCATGCTTCAAATTCGAGATCCTCAACGACGTCGTCCCTGTCCGCCCATCCGTCGCTGTCAGACAATTAACAATTTTCTTAAATATTTTTAAAGTTCATTCTTCATTTTTGGATTCATTTTGACGAAATAGGAAACCCGAGAACCGGAATTTCGTGTACGGAAATTAATTTTCCATTGCAAAATGAATAGAAAAACGCTATTTCAGAGACCACGACGAATAGAGGCGCCACGGATCGATGATTATAAAATCTCGAGAGAGAGAGAGAGAAACCGTTTCATCCCTCCAGTACCACCAGTAATTACGATTGCGGTTACCCGTTCGCAATTGAGTCTAGACTCTCGGTAGAACCGTTTTACTTCCTGCGGACATTACATTAAGCGGTTACAGGTACCGCATCCGTTATTTGAAGGGGAATTCCTCGTCGCTATGAGTTTGACATTTAAAAATAAAATAAAAAAAACGCAGATTCTATTTCTAACGGTTTTTTCCCTCTAATAGTAATTTTTAACGGTTTTTTTTTTCTTTTTCAAATCGCTGATAAGCTGTGAAGAATTATTCTCGACTCGATTTTTTCACAGCTAATTGCTCGTATTTTGAGATACATCTCAGAATTATTTCAGATCAAGAGACTCGGTAGAGTCTCGCGCCAAGTACATTAAAAAGAATTTTTAACGCACGGCGCGAGACTCGACCCGAGTCTCTATACCCGCATGAGAGCTCTACAGCCTATACGGCGATTGTATTATCCTTATATTTTCTGACTCGAGTTACACACGAGATTCAAATATTTATCTCAGAATATGGCTTCAAATAGCTTTCATTTAAGCCCAATTTTTATGCAATCGGTGGACGGAGAGCTGAGATTTAATATTCCGATTTACCGAAATGCTCAATTCGATCAAGAATTTTCGTCCTCTCCGTCTCCATCGTCGTCGTCGTCGCCATCCAGCAGTGTTGCCAGTACCGCTCGGAACGAAGTAGCCAAGCCGTGGCGCGCGTATAACCCCGAAGTAGCCTATCAGGCGGGAAATTTTCAAATCAAGAGTCTCGCGCCAAGAACATTAAGAAGAATTTTTAACGCGCGGCGCGGGATTCGGTCGAGTCTCTATACCCGCATGAGAGCTCTACGGCCTATGTAGCGATTTTACACGGAGAAAAGATTATAGCGAAATTTCCCATGGATTTCCCATAGATGAATGAGGAAATTTGTACGTTTCCAACAGCGAGCGTCGTGGATCGAGTTTTAATCAAGTATAACTCGAAAACTATACATCATACAAAAAAATGCGGAGTATAAAAAAGTTTCAGCCTGAAGTAAACTTCAAAGTGATGACATACAAAAAATATTGGCGGTTCCGTAAAGTTGAAAAAAAAAAATTATACTACAATTAGTGTTAAAAATTTCTCAATAACCACGTCTTTTGGGGTTCAAAGTTTCAGAGAATATTCTTCTATTTAAAGCACTTGAGGCATATAAGGCCCACCTTATTTCAAATTGCTTTATATCATTTTTACTTAAAGATAATTATCTCATGAAGGTGGCAAGTGTTGCTTCTTATAATTTCAAACATACATTTCAATGAATAATATGTCTTTATGCCTCGTAATTTTGACTACAATATATAAAAAATAATGCTTAACAAGGCCTGGGTTGTTTCTCAAGGCCTAAGCCTTTTTCATCTTTTCGGAAAACCATGAAACCATTATAAATAATTTTCTAATTAGATTTAAAGTGTAAGCACTCATCAATTTATACTTATATTAGGTATATCATTTGTAAAAGAATGATATTTTCAAACAAGATTGACTTTGAAGAAGGAACAGGCTTTACTATGCGATGCACATAGGCCTTATTATCCGCACTTTTCAATATTGCTAATGTAATAAGAAGTATTAAGGATATAGTTTATACTGGATTGGTGTTAGCTGTGAATTTTCATTTTTTATGTTCCCTTTAAAAACTTATACATTCACACTATTGTAAGTCCAGTATTTTTGAGATAGGCTTCATTATACTCTAGGCCTGATTACCCTTCGGTACCTTAGTGTAAAAAGTACGTGCATAAATTTTATTATGGAGCCAGATTTAGCTTAGAAGATATGAATCTTTTACTGAATTTATTTCGAAATAAAACCAACAACAAAATCTTTGTATCACAAGGACTTCGTATCGACTGATAAAATATTTAAAAACCGTTAAATAAACAGAACTTTATAATCTGTACTTTCATTCCTTCAATTTCGCAGAGTGCTGAAAAAGTTGTATTTTTGGTTCGAAATGAATTCGGTAAAAAATTCATATCTCCTAGACGAAATCTAGCACCACGATAAAATTCATACCCATTCTTTTTACACTATAAAGGAATATTCTCTGAAATTTTGAGCATTAAAAAACGTGAAAAACGTATGGTTGTTGAGAAATTTTCAAAACTAATTTTATAATAATTTTCTTTCAACTTTCCGGAACCCCCATATTTTTTTGTATGTCATCGCCTAGTCATCACTTCAAACTGAAACTTTTTCATACCTAACATTTTTTGTGAGATGTATAGTTTTCGAGTTATGCTAAATTGAAACACGGATATTGTCGATTTCCGCATATATCGGATCAGCTGCTAACGTCTGAACGTTTTTTAATAAAAATCCACAAAAATTCATACGTACTCTTATCAAGTGCCACAAACCTTTTTTAAAGCTTGAACCAATTTTTAGAGGGTCAAAATTTATACAATTCATCATGAACAAGACTAAGTACGAATCGAGATGGTACAAAAAGTAATGAAATCCCCCCCCAAAAGCACCTCTGGTGCAAAAACCGTTCGCCAAGTACATTAATGTGATACTTCCCACAAAAATAGTTTGCAGCCATTTAATCTACAAAAGTATTGAAACCAATGGACGTTACCAAGTACAAATAAATTTGCTCCCAATTAATTTCTGAATTTTATGGACTTCGCCTTTCATAGATTCGTCGCACGGAAGACAACGTGATAATCGTCGTATTTTCAAACAAGTTCGATGAACGATTCTACCTGCGATAACCACAGTTTTATTCCACAGACTCCAATCCATTTGAAAGGAGGTCTATTAAACTATCAAATAATGTTTAATTATATGATCTTTCTTTTTCTAAAAATTGGAAATGGTCTGAAATGAATTGATAACTTTGACCGTTCGATACTTTTAAAATTCGGAAGTTGGACTGGCCCTCTGTGAAAAAAAACCTAGTCAATAGAACATTTCTTCAAAACGTATACCAGTGATAAGAAAAAAAAACTATTACCAAGGTGTATGAGCCCCCTTAACACGTTCAATTTAACCGTTTATATTCAGAAGTGATTCAATCTGACCTTCGTACCAATTCTACCAATTGGTAGATCGCGAACTCAAACCGCGTAAGTAATTCAATTGAAGAAGATCGTACGTGTTCGAAAAAATTGCTATTAGGTACGTACATGGTCCATTTTCTTTAAATTCAAATCGTATGACAAATTTGTATAGAGAAATTTGTATAAGATGTGTATCTTTCTTCTTTTCTTTTTTTCTTCTTCTTTTTTACTTTCGTATTATTTCTACATCGCGGATCCTTTTCCCCGTCGATCCAATCAGCGGAGAATTAGGTTTAGGGTGATCGAATTATCCCAAGACAAATACGTGCAACGGTGTGGGTATAACATATATCGACTATTCTTTATTCCCTGACCCGAGAAAAAGGTCAAACGACGTGTATCCCGATTGTTAATTTTCTCATTTTCTTACCTTCCGATGAACATGAACCGGCCGGTGAGGTTCAGTCTCTTGGAGGCTGCGAGCAGGCCGCGCATTGTCATACCCTCGCAGAAACATACAACTACATTGGCAGCCCGATCCTGGTCAAGATTGGCGAGGACCCCGTCGAAAGCAGCGTCTTCGGCTGTTGAAAGTACGGCGTCTTCACGAGCCACGCAAACTCCACTGCGTTCAGCGAGTTCACGAAATGCTTGAATACCACTTTGCCCGTAATTTTCTAAGGGGATGGGAAAGAAGAAAGAGAAGAATCATGAGAATTAAGGATTTTAATTAAATTTCGGTCCTTAAAATTGAGGGTTATTATTTTCCCCTCGGTATAAGGAATTAGATATAACCAAGTCGATAATTGTGGAATTGAAAATTGAATCAGCGTAGGTATGTACAAGTTGGAGTTTAATCTAATTTCCGATCTTTTACAAAAATATCGAAAAGAAGAAATAACTCGAAATTGTCGAAATTTTTTTCAAAAAATCATATTAAAGCCTGCACTTTCCGCTTCAAAATGCTTTGCTTTTCAACACGCTTCTATACGTTCATTTTACAGAGGACTACCAGTGGTTTTTTTTTTTTTTTTTTCTTCTTTTTTTCAAGAGCATTCAAACCGCGATAGAAACAACCGAATTCAAAAGCCTGTAGTAACCGACAAAAAAAAAAAAAAAAAAATCGTCGAAAAGTTTGAAAAGAGGGAAATTGAAGCTTGTTCCTTCCACTTTGAAATAATTTTTCAAAAAATCCTCTACGATTTTATTTTCCCATTCAAATATCTAACTTTTTGTATAAAGATAAGAAATTCGAAAGAAACTGGATTATATATGCGTATAGATATTTGTTATTTCTAATTGAATAAGATCGACCCTTTATATAAATCCGGGTATACCCAGAATTCGGTGACTTTATAATAGTCGTTCTTATATTTATGTCCAAAGTTAGGAAAACGACCGAGGAGCTTTGGGGGATTGAAACAAATTTGTTTCGAAAGATCCGGAACATCCAAACATCCCGGCAAACCGAAAATTGAAATTTATATTTCCAGTATAAAATGACTATATTTTATTTATACGTAAATTGAATAATTTTCATCTCAGTAGAGAATTAAGCACACAGCAAATGGCTTTAAGCACACCGTCTCTCTCTCCCTCTCTCTCTCTGCCTCTAACGGCGTGAATGAATGAATCCAGCTTGCAGGAATGATCTATTAAGGTAATTAGGCTAATGGGGCTAATTCCCTGGGTATAAGATCGAAAGACAATAGAAGATATTCTCTTTTTGGAACCCCTTTTTGTATGAGTGTAAAACTGGAGAAGTAGGTTGGATTGTACACATATTTACACACATTCAGTGGAAATAAAATAAAAAAAAAAGTATATATAGACGCGAGAATAACAGTCAGAGATTATCGCCTACATCATCGAACTGGAATGTACTTATTTACGAAAACCTGAACAGCTGGGATAATTTTTCCCTAAGAATTTTACGCGATGTATATCTTCGACCATCATCGACGGTATTAAAGTCTATTCATTTGAACCTTAAATCAGTCAACGAGAGCTTTTTTGGTATCCATTCTCAGACCTGCCTGTATTCTTGGACTCCTAATCCAAGACCAGATTTTTCTCTTAACCCCAAAAGAAAGAAAAAAGTCCGAGTGATTATTCAACGAAGAATTCTAAGTTATGAAGATTGGGTTGAAGTTTAGAGAGAGCTTTACTTTCCCAGCTCGAAATAAGAGGATCTGGTATTCGGAATGAGGCAACCAGCTTCTGAACCTTTGAGGGTCCAGATTCGACCCGGAACGAAGCAATTAACATAGTAATTCGAAGCCGAACGATATTCCGGTCAGGAATATAGATTTCAGGCAGTCAACTTTGGTGGCTGTATATACGTACGAACGCTTTGTGTTCGAACGCTTATTGTCACGTCGAGAGGACTGCTTGGTAATGTTCGACATTTAGCTGTACCTGCCTACCGATTTGGATATGCACTTCATCATCGGCTGAATGATCTTGAATTATTGATGAACATTTTGATCGATGACTGTATAATTATCAATTATTAATATTATTATCATTCTTGTTTAATATGATTGACGCGTACTCACCGTCAGTGTTTACGATCGACACGTAGGTCCAGTTGAAGTACCGGACCAAGTCTACCAGTAACTGAGCCTGGTAATGATCCGATGGTACAACACGCAGGAACGTCGAGTACCTAGCTTTGTCACTAAGGTCTCGAGACGTTGACGAATATCCGACCTGTGAAAGGAAACTTTGATTTTTATTTTTTTTTTGAGAATCTTCAAAAGAAGAAAAAAAAAAAGGAGAAGACTGTTCCCAGATGAAAAGACGTTATTTGTGCGAATGAAAAATTTGAACGTTGAATTTTTTCACTTCAAAATCAACAATTGAATTTTTATCTCGTTTTTACTCTCGAAAAAAAAAAGAGAGAGAGAAGAATAGGAAAATTTGTTTCTAATTTTGTAGACGTTGTAGAGTAACAATACTTTTTGAATAATTCTCCTTCAGAAATTTGAGTTTTATGGCTATGATTTCAAGATTTTTGATATTATTCGAAAATTAATAATCTGAAAATTAAATTTTTACGACCGGGGCTCTTCCGGATGAAAAATTAACGCAGTAGCCAAACCAAGCCAAACTAATTGACCGATTCGAAGCCATTGTTTGATTCAACAAACGATGGTAGAAAATTTTATACCCCAATTGACTGGATAATTTTTCTTCATACCAAATACGTAATTATATTCGAATTTCTGATCTGACGAGGTCTCAGAATTTTCCGAACGGACATAGTCATTAGAAAAAGAATGGGAATTGATAAAAAAATTGACCTTAATCGCATAAAACAATCGAGGAGCGTGGGAACGAATTCCGATAATACCATCTTTGTTCTCTATTTCCGGTGAAATCGATTATATATATTTTTGTTTTTCATAAAAATTCGTCGATTTCTTTCCGATTATGCTGAATTTTTTTATGAACAGTACCAACATCAAGCTACTGAAAAATTCCTCAGAGATGAATTGTCCGTTTTAATAAAAATAAGTGTTGTAAAGAGATTCTATTAGCGATTTTCTCAGAGGATCAAAAACGGTTTTTATTTTCCTCGGCAAACAGCAAGGATATAAAATTTTTGCTTCTGCGTTTACCGAACAAAAAATTTGTTAAACTTCAGTAACTATCCGATTTTGTTACGACGTGGCATATATTCCTGAATAAATAATCTTACTTGCGGTATTGAAAATAGTTGAAGTAAATTTTGGACTTGAAGAGCGACGGAGCTAGATCCGGGACCAACGACACCGATGAGCGGTGCTTTTAGGACAGGGGTCTCAATCTGAAAGGTTAAAAGGTAGAATGAAAGGCAATAAATCAGTACCACGAATCAGTCTAGTCCACTATCCAAGCTTAGACATCATGAAAGTGTCTAAAAAAAATATCAACATTTGCAGATTATCTAAAGTCAACATCGAGGGATATTAATCACTCGTCAATTTCGATGTATACACCAGATTTCAATAGATTCCGAAAGATTTTGAAAGATTTAAAAGATTTCAAGAGATTATTTACAAGATGTTAAATGATTTTATGAGATTTTAAAAAGAATTTTGACCCCTCGGTCAAAATACAGAGTTTCAAAATGTTAGTTAGGCCCATTATGGCGGAGAAAAATTATAAAAAGTAGACTTATTTATATCGAAATTAGCAATCTACGGATTTTGAGGTCGCCTATTTATAATCTGGAGTCAAGATACGAATATTCAAATTCAAAATGATGGAATAAAATTTTAGAGAGTGACTTTAAGTACTCTGACTGAATTACTCAGGGTTTTTGGTCTTCATTATTGTAAATTTGGGAATTTTTTTAATTCACATTGAAAATTAGCCCTCCCAAAAACCTTCAATTACGAATTTTGATATAAAATTGTCTATACTTTGTAGAATTTTTAAAAGCCAGATTGCAGTCACAATTTTGAATTTCTGTATGTCGACTTCAGACCCGGAAGGGAGTGAGAAAAAAAACCATTTTGAATCGATTTGAAAAAAAAAAAAAGAAGAATTTTATTTTGTGAGAAAAAACTAACGTTTCGAGTGGTGGAAACGAAAAAAGAATTAAATGCCAATATTTTTCAGACACTCTGAAGTTGACATTTAGGGGCTGGATTGAAGTTCCAAATTTTGAAAGTTCCGGACGGTTAAAGTTCCGACTTTTGATACGACCGACTCACAGTTTTTTTAAAGTATACTTCTCCGAAATTCTGCATATAGTCGATTTAAAAAACTTTGAATCGAAAAATACCTAAATAATTTTGACCATTCGGAATTCTCGAGATTCGGAACTTCAACCCAGCCTCTTCACATAACGGATATTCTACCTGAGCTGCGACTAGACATTGAGCAGTGTCTGCGTTTGGGGATAGCTCAGGTTGAGTCAATGCAGGTGTAATTGCATCGCGTACGAGCTCGATGCTCTGTTGTAATGCGACCGGTGCTGACCAGCACGAGTCTCTTGCTTCTAGCCCCAGGGTCACACCTGAGAGAATCATACACAGATTATGGAGGTAAAAAATTTACAAAGTACCACGTTCGGTAAGGGGACCAGTACAGCTTGGTTTTGGAAATTCGGAGTACTCCAAAATGCATTTATTTCTCAGCCAAAGTTTATTTCACATCAAAAAAAAAATTTTCGTTGAAAACCTTTGTCGTAAGGTTTTAGGCACATCGTTGTTCCGATTAAGGTCGTTGAGGGCTCATTTTGTTCAGAAAAGAAATTCTCATCATGTGAACGAGGGATTTTTTTTACAATTTCGTATTGGCCAAGTTATTTGCAAATTAGTGGCCTAAATATTGGAAATTTTGGATAATTGACCGTAACTTTTCACATGAATTTTTTTTTACCGATCCCTACGTTCATAAGATGTAGAAATTCTGTCTGAAGAAAGCAAGACCTTGAGAGGTTGAATTGGACCAACCTCGTGCCTGAAACCTCACGACAAAGTTTTTCGAAGAAAATTTTTTTTTGATGTGAAATAAACTTTGGTTGACAAATAAATGAATTTTAGAGTACTCCAAAATTCCCAAACCAAGCTGGACCGGTCCCCTTAATCAACAAACCAACGAAAGAAAATCTAATTTCTCTTTTATACCCACCAGGTAAAATACTGCTGTCATTGTTTATCTTGTCAAGAGTAATCAGCGCAGTTTCTACCCTCTGTATACCGTAAGTTTCGCGAACTGGACCGCAAACAAGAGCCCCCTGACCACCACGTGGAGTATGATGGACGCTGAAGAGAGCACCGATTACCAAATCGCCTTTGAGACGGGCGGAAGGATCTCCAGCCCCGACTCCAACGATCAGGAGAATAGCGCAACTCGCGATAATCATCAACGACATGGTTCGAGATTTTTTAAATAATTATTGTTAAACGATTTGGCCGTGGTTTCATTTTTGGTTTATATAATGCAACTTAGGTCTTAACACTTTTTTGATCAATCTCTTCGCACAGTTTTATTTTAATTTTTATGTTTCTATTGAGTGATCAAGTTCTATTATATATTTTTACTGTTCTTGAGCCGGACGTCGTACTTTTTTAAATTTTGATTTCTGTCGAACTGATTCAGCCGCATGATAGTCACTTGGAATTAACGACTCGGAGACCTCGGTGAAATTTATAAGATCCTACGTGAAATTAGCTAAAATTTATCGACGTTCGTATAAATTCGATACAAATGGCTGGAAATTTATCTCAAAATTTTTTTGACCGTTTTGCAAATAATATTATTCATACTTCCGCAGGCTGCACCAATCTCCGTGAATTCGTGGCTTAAACGAAATAGGGTATAGAGGGTATAGGTATGAAGTGTGTAATATACTTATTCGCGAGTGGTCTGCGTGTGGAAATACCGACCGAGGGATAAAAACGAATTGAGAAAATCGTATTCCGCGTGTGATTCAATATTTTTAATACCTCTATGCTATATGGATATAAGGGCTTAGAGAGAGAGAATTCCGTGGATAAATAAATTCTCAATGAATTTTTATTCACAATATAAATTTTCGTATAATCGATATATACCGACTATTGTCGTTAATCGATAAAATTCGAAAGAACAGAGCGAGGTTTCTGAAAGGTAAAATCTAGTATCGTTGATAAAAGGCAGAGCGTGTATACCTACTTCAACGGTTCAGATTTTAGCTTTTCTGAATCGTCAACAATGGAGAGCCGGCAATGGCGTGCAGAGCCAAACATTGAAAGAAATAATTTATCGAAAATCTGATCCTTGAGTTTGGAGAATGGAGAAAGAATTCATTTCATTTTTTATCCGTTTTTTAATTCACTCCATTCTTTTTCTTTCTTTCTTTCGCAGTAAAACTGAACAATCCGATTCTTCCACATTCTTATAACGCTTATAATAATTCTCTTTCGCCCCATATATTTTTTTTTCGCCGTCTATTCTGTAACCTCGACGATCTATATACCCGTAATACAAGAATACCGGATATTTACTTTCGTTTAGGATAAACTGCGAAAACTACAATCCGAGGATTACGTTACACGTCTTCTACTTCTTCTTATTCTTCTTCTTCTTCGCGTCACGAATATATGACGCGTCAATCGAAAGAGTGAAGTCACGTCAATTACATCTTGGAAATTATTATTTTTTTTTCAAACCACTGGCACGCTCTTAAGAAATGTTCTATTCACTCAATTTGTTTTACAATTTATTACTATCATTTCGAAACATGATTGAGATTTTTTTTAGATTTTATGGAGTTTCGCTAACGCATAGATTTAGTCTACCGAAGAGAAAGTCGTTCTCGCAGTGCACAGATCGCATCGTTCGAAACGAAACTTTTTGAAATTTGAAGAAAACGTTCTAAAATTATGTCATTTCAGGGTAAACCAAAAATACATAGAGACAATATCAGTTTTCTATTATTTTGAGCACGTAACACAGTTTTTTTTTTCTCTAAGTTTATACACACAAATTTTACTTAAAATTCAAAATTCTTGTAGCCAAATATTAAATTCATTGAATACTCTTGATTTGCGCCAAAATCACATCGATGTATAATATTTTCCGAAAATTTGACGGATTTGAATCTGATACCCTAGACGATAACGACTTTTTTTTCGGCGGAATCGATCTACGTAACGCGGAGCTCGATTAAATCTGAAAAATATTAGGAATCGGCTGTGAAAGAACTAAGCCAACAGGATATTTCTTCAAAGGATATACGTACTATTAACACGCATTAATTAATGTAACACGATCACAGAACCACATCAAGAAGTACGAACATGGTATATATTATGTAGGTATATTCCGAAATCTACCTATCCCAACGGAACATGGGAAAGATTAAGCAAATCCCGCCACGTTTGTGACACAGCTTCTATATTTTGTGGGAAAATTTACACGGAGATTATGGGATGAAAGTACCTTCGGGTATAGTAGCTGTACATACCTATAATACGCGGTTTAGGTTCAGTTTGATACGATAAACTGCAGCCCAGTTTGAAATCTGGTTCCCTGAAAAGCCGGAAGTATGTGATATCATTTGCAAGACAAAAAAAAGAATATATATACCAGGAGGATCATGGATTTCTATCGTAATCCCGTATGCAGTTATAAAGTGCACTATGCACCCTCAGTCTATCATTTTCTCCGATATATTTCCCGTCTATGATTCCTAGTCAATATTTTTGCCGTATATAGCAGAGTCCGGGCTGAAAAAAAAGGGAAAAGCTTTGTTCTCTCACGTTCGTATAATATCACGTCGCGTTGATTCCGCGTCGTCGAGAAACTGTATGGAAGGATGTTTTACGAGGCGTAGGTAAACCGTACATGAAAAATCCCACCCAGTGTTCAAGTGCGTTCGGGCGGATTGAAAATTCAAAGCATATATACATGTATTATACCGACCTATACCATCGTAAATCCACACACAGTCATTTCATACACATGTCATTCCATGTACGTACAATGACCTGTATAGAAATTGTAATTTGCAAACGAACGACTCGAAGTAGGTAAATCCTGCAAGTAGCTCGATAAAGAATCGCGTATAATACTTTAGAAATTCACTATCCTACACATTTTCAAAAAGCAAACTCGACCGGTTGATTATCACGGAACTCCGGTATATAACAATGAAAAATTTTCAATGGGTCTTCGTTAAAATTTTTTTCCTCTTCAAATAAATTATAGAACAGCTACAATGTAACGTGCATACAATAGTCGCGTTTTAGCCGATTGCGGGTGTTGTTCTGATTCACAAATTACCAACAAAAAAAAAAAATCGATTAATTGTCGGTTAGCACCGTCGCCGTAGGGGCGATGAATAACGTTCGCCGAATCACGCAGATCCTTTGTCGACATCATCACCTCATAAGGTCAAAGATATTTCGTCAATGAATCTCCAAAGAACCATCATATACAATATCCAAAGTTATTTGTACGGCAAAGAGGTGCAGAAAAAAGGACCTATCCATACCTTCACCTTTACATTTACCTTTACTATAAGCATAGAGCTTTTTTGCTTCACTTATCGGACAGGAAGGTATTCATACGTTTTATAATAATATACGACAGAGAAAACGGTACCGATATGATACGTATACGAAAAAGTAACTGGTTGGAAGACCCTGGGTCATCTTCATCGCATTCAGTACCTTAGGGATCGAAGTTATAACGGTCTAGAAACTAAAATCACAGATGAAAAAAAACTGAGACCCTTTTTAAAAAAAAAGACACACTCAAGACTGAAAGCGATCGGTCCCTATCCTCGCGGAAAGCTTGTTGCTCGATCCTGAGTAGTAAAGCTCCGCGGTACGGTCAGCCACTTAGTAGTCAAGGATCAAGACGCGGGTGGCCAGTTTGTATGAGAAAGATGAGTTTGGGGTGTTTCAGGTGAATCCCGGCACCCGAATCTCGCACGTTAATTTATTAAATAAATAAATTATCAACATTTGATTAATCTGGAAAATATTCGCACGATTTGAATCGGAAATTTTTCGCTCTATGGCGTAAAAAAATCGATTCTTACGTAGAATTAGTACGAAAAGTGGAAAACGCATTGAAAGGAATGCTCAGCGATTCCCAATTCCACAAAAAAATTCCCCCAAAAATATATATTTTCACATAATATTGGGGTTACCGGTTTGACGCGAAATGCCCCCATACCTACCAACAACAAAGATAACCTAAAGTGTACCTGTTAAACATTATCTTGTCGCCTAGGTTTCTCATATCCAGTCGAACGGCTGAAGGGCTGAAGGGTGTTGAGGGTCGAGATAAACCCTGCCTCGCGGTATATAAATATGATATTACCTATGGTGATGGTTTATATGGGTTGTAGTTTACCGCTATACACCACCATACGTACGTTATCATCGAACAAGGATATTATATATACTACACGGCAGATATAAAGCAAGTAAGTAGGCAAGTGCGTTACGGGTTCGTTCTGAGTCTTATCTGTCTCGTTTGGAACAGGCTGACTCGACACTCTCATCCCTATAGCTATTCGTTGTTGTTAGTCTAGCCTACTTGTTCGTTCGCCTATCTCATGGGCTACACACAGGAGATGGACGGACACGCGATAATATTTATAACAAAAAAACGTATATAAAAAAGTATATATTTTTATACCTACTCATCATCGACTGATAAACTCGAGTGGCCTATACAGACACTCTGCGAGTATGGAAGAAGATTTTTTTTTTTGTTCATCGCTTAATCATCGTATATAGTTAATATGTACATTGAAAATTTTATAATAGCGATCTATAAATGTGTGAGAGCGTCGTTTTCAAAGTCTGATCTGGGACCTTTGAATATAGATTTTCGTTTATAGATTGTGATCAGATGTTTGGCCGATAGCCAGTTTTCTATTATCGAAAATCCCTGGCTAGGTGTTTTTTTTTTTTCTTTCTTTTTTGGTTTTGAAAAATTTTTCATTTACGTTTTGTTCGGACCGTGCGAAATTTAACGATTAACTTAGTAACTTCACGCGGTTATTAAAAGCATTTATTAAACACGTGCTACATATACGTTGCAGTCAGTCAATTAGCGGCGAGTTTATCTTCGCCACATATATTTCCTCATCATGCGTTCGCGTAGCTGATTGATATGAGTATCGCGTAGTACAATTACCGGACGCATTAATCTACCGCGAGAGAAATGACATAAGTTTCGGTGTTGGATAACTGTTTACAGAATTCACCATTACTTGAAATAATAACGACGTTTTATCAAGTTTGTATACCTACATTTGGATATCGGATATCGAAAAGCTTGCGATGAGCTGGTAATAATTTTCTATATTTGACGTTTTTTGACCTTGGAGTAATAATTACATATAGTGACATAGTTTAAATTTTCCTGATCGATACCGCAGAGAAAAAAATATATATAAAATTTTGTGTAACGAAACCAATTTAGAAAAAAAAAAAAAAAAAAATCGGCATATATCTGTGTCTATCTATTACATGCGTCCCTTTTTCGAAACAGCTTGTAACACATAAAAGCCCAATTTTTTTTTTTTTTTTTTTCTATTCCCTGTTTTTTAAAAACGGCAGTATAATTTGACTCGAGAGATTTATAATTATTAGATTCATTGCAGTTGGAGACTTCTTGGCCCACTTCTGGGCCCGTATAATAGCGTTGTCAAAGACCTTTTTTAAAAGCTTGTATAGGTACGTGTAGGTACGTACGTACATACGCATACATACCTGTACAGCCTTCGCTTATCTTGAGATTTATATATACCTATATATGTAGGTAAAAAGAAAAGGTTTAAGAAATTGTATCGCGGTGTTTTTAGAGACTAAATAGTAAAAGTGTAAACTGCACTGATTATAATTTTTACGATTATTATTATTCAAGATGACGATGATGATGATGATTAGGTTGATTACATTCGACGAAACAATTGCGATAATTGTTAAACGCAATGTAGAGGGAAAACACCGAAGGAAGACATTTTTTTAGTTTTTCAGATTTCCTTTTTTTTTTTTTGATTAATTTTATTTTTTGTTTTAAGGGGGGGGAAACTAGAACTGCGGTTACGTCACGACGAGTATCTCGCTGGACCGCGTGCTACGTTCAAACTACATACTGTTCGGATCGAGCGCTACCAAAGGACGGATAATTGTCTCCCGCCCAAGACGCGCGCAGCACGATACCACGCGCTCGCGTCAAAGACATGCGCGATGGGTGGAAAACCCTGAATTAAATCTTGAATAAAAAATTTTCACGTGTTTTTTTTTCTACTTTTTGAAAAATTTCTGTCAAAAAAAATAATAAAACTGCGTTTACTTACACCGTGTTCAAAAATTTTTGAAAAAAACAAAAAAATACTGAAGTTGTAATTAATACGCTGCATTCAAAAAAAAAAAAACAAAAAAAAGAGGAGCCGAGCGATATTTTTAAAAATTTTTTCGCATGCGAAACGTCGAGTGGAGCGCGATAATTGTCACAATTTTAGAAAATTTTCTATATGAATCTTTGGAAACGGTAAGGGAGAAATTTTCACACTGCAGTTTTTCGTCACGATTGAAGCCTTGTATTGTTTAGAACGAATCACACCGAATGTGAGGAAAAAATTTATATTTCGGACGGTGCTTGGTAACACCTTTGATGTTCGTCTAACTCAAGTCTTTTATACACTAAAACGAGGCTTGACATAAGCACTTTCGTGATACGCCATTGTTTCAAAATTGTTTAAAAAAAAAAAGAAAAGAAGGATGAAGTCAAAAAAAGAAAAGGTAAAAAAATAGTGACTTTCTATTTTTCACACCTGAGTGATCGGTGCAAATTTTTATAGAAATATAATATGCGCCATGAAATTTGGTTGGAAAATATTGAAGAAAAAAAAAAGAATGAAGTCCCGCACTTACAGGTAATCCAAAAAAATAAAAAATAAAATTTCACCGAAAGTAAACGCGGTGAGGAAAAATGTAGCTTATGTATTATAGAGGAGGAATTAGAAGGAGAAAATTCTTTAGTGAAAATCTTCGAGTCCTGAAATTCCGAGAGAGTGGAAATACGTGTAAGTAAACCGCGAAAAAAAAAGAGAGGGAAGATTGTAGGGTGGGCGGACAATCCGTACCAAAAGGATATTAAGGGGAAATTGCGCGTCCCCTTACTCTTCCCGGTATAAACTCGTTGTAAGATATTCTATATGTATCTGTGTGTATGTATACCTGGTTTTGATATCCGTTGTGGGCTCGGTTCCATTTCCCTTTACCTATACCTACCTACCTACCTACCTGCGGAGAAGGTGAAGAGAATTATGAACCGTCCCCAAGCTCGGTGTAACCCTAAAACCCTAAAACCATTTCGGCGCAAAGATCTAGGTAAATTTATAACGCGGGGTTAAAAATACTTTGACTGTATATAGGTATACATACCTATACATATATATATGTACCTTATATAGCTGTAGATATAGGCAGTCGTGTTTCGCGCGAGAAAATTTAAACGTCTAGTTGTCGCCACCAAGCCGCCCCATGGCCGTAGCCTCGTGATTATACGACCATGGTTGAGAGATAAGAGTAAGGAGGAAAAGGAAAGATCCTTGGGGAACCCCATCTGACCTTACGCTCTTATCTCTCTTCCGGTAATATTCTCTTTATGCATTAGACGACGCGACGCAACGCGGCCACGAAATACTTCGTCGGAAAATCAGCCCTGGAAAGACCTCCTCCAGATCAGTAGGGTAGTAGCCCTAGGTACGAATTGTCCTCACGTTCATGTCGATTTTTTAATAATACCTAGAAACAAAAAAAAAGAAAAAAATTTCGTGGAATTGAAGAATCCAAAATAAAAAAAAAAAGCTTCATTCAATTTCTTTATGTATCTCAGATTCTCCTCTTATGTATCTCAGAATTTTTGAGACGCTAAAACTTGCGGTTTCGAATGAACTTTCGAAAGAAAAAAAAAAATTTGGTCGAATTTTATGAAAAATATAGACAAGAATATTTTTGTTTTCTGCCGATACGACACTTTCGATTTTTCTCAAAAATTCACGGAATATACTCCAACGTAAATTTGTCATATCTCAATAACGAAATTACGATTTCGTAGTAAGGGGGCGAACTTTTTGACTTTTCGAAACTGGCTGGAATACGTATAATACCTACGTACAATTTTGCTATCGTGGTAGGTACTTTATTAAATTATAGTTTGCAACAATTATTGTAGAAGGTAGGTACATACATACATACATCGAGTGGCTAACTTCTATAGGATTAAATCGATAATTACAACAAAGAAGAAAAGTAATAATGAACAAAACGAAGAAAGAAAGAAAAAAGAAAAAAAAAGCAGAAGAAGAAGAAGAAGAAGAAGAAGAAATGAATTACTCATTCACTAATTGTAAGAGGTATAATCGAGTCTCATTATTCGATGGTCTCGTTATTCGAATGGAATGCCTGTAGCGTATACGATATACGATAACGGCGAGTGATTACTTCGCGGTACGTATATAAGAGCGTCATGAATGCCATTAAAATTCGTATCGCAAACTCCGACCAAGAGTAGAGTAGTAGGTATGTATGTACGCAACATAACATATATACCTACATATATGTATATATGTATACGAGTATGTACCTATATTATAAATCTAACGTAACGAATGTGTACGTCCTCGAAAGTGATAAGAGCTAAATGAGAATGGCTAAAGAATAATAGGATATATTTTTCATCCATTTTGCTTTGTTTTTTTTTTTTTTTCATTGGCATATGGGTACACATATCTCGCCAAAATAATTATCTGAAATAAATCGATTCTAACGAAATCAAATTTTATTTGAAGGGAAAAAAATGAAAAAATTGCAAATATATGCAGCGAGAGAGAGAGAGAGAGAGAGAGAGAGCGAGAGACGAAGAGGGAAAGAGAAAGGAAACGAAAAACGACCTTGAGAAAGACCGACGATCAAATATTCATTTTTTTTTTCTATGTTTCGCCATGTTGTTTTTATTTTATCTCATCCCGCGAATATTTTTCATAGGAACTGATTGCGCCTACGGGCGAAAAAAAAAAAAATAATTATTTACGAGTAGCTACAGTTCGCGAACGAGCTATTGACGTAATCTTTTCCTCTGTATAGTATTTTTCAAACGAAAACGAAAAACAAGTAACTCGTGTAATGATGAGTGACTTGTGTAAATATATACATATACTTATACGCATATATATGTATATATATATACGTATATACAAATGCGTATTAGTATATATGTTATGTATACGTATATAGGAATGGGTCAAATCGGTCAAGATCATCAAGATTCAGAAGATGTCCAAGAGACCGTGCGGCTTTTAAACTTGTAGTTTGTCGATGCGAGATAAGAGCCTGAGAGAGAGAGAGAGAGGGAGAATTGTAGCTGTGACACCCATACATACAAAATTCTGTTTATATGGGTAATATCTACACATACAGAGAACACATAGAAAACCAAAGAGAGAGAGAGAGAGAATCAGGTTTGAATAAACCGCAACGTCCGACCAACCGTTATAATTGGTTCAGTCAATATAGAGCTGTCATTACGAACAGACACACCGGCTACTACGTGAACGACTTGCTGCCTGCAGTGAACAAATATATACTCGAAATATATAATAACCGATTGATATATATATACAATATATATATTTAATTACAACACAATTATCGTGAGAAACAATTTTTTGAACTTATAATAGAAGGATTACTATTATGACGAGTATAATATACAGTGCTGCAACGAATTTAACTATATCGGTTACATTTGTTATAACAATTTTGTCAATATTCCTTGGATCAATGGCCATTACTCAAGCGTTAACTATCGAGCCTAATCACGGTGAGAAATGATCAAATTTTACCATTTTTATTTTTTTCTTTCAAACAGCATATTTTAAACTAAATATATAAGTTTACTTTAGACAGAACTTTTCCTAATATATCATACAGTAGGTATAAATATAAGAAAATGAGCGGTTGCAGGGCGCGGAAACCGCACAAAGGAAAGGAGTGTTTACCCGAGCAGCAGAATTTTTCTCTCTTTTTCTTTATATATGGTATAAATTTTGTTCTGCGTGATGTTTAAAGCCGAGGAAGTTTTAATCTGATGAAAAATCTTTTTTCTTAACTGCTGGAACTCGGTCTATGGCTGCAGGTTGTAACGAAATATTTTTACCGTTATAATACATCTATTCTCGACTTTGGCTATAAGCCATGAAATTGACTCGCGCGCGGTTACTCCATCGTGGAAATAAATAAATAAATAAATAAAAAAAAAGAAAAACGCAGTGAAAACTAGAGCAAAAAAAAAAAAATGGTTGAAAACTGAAATCTTCATCGATAGTCGTGTACTTGTTTTTTTTTTAATTTTTGATTATTATGCAATTATTGTGTTTGATTGTATCTCGTTTATTATTTTATCGACCTCGTATAGATAAGCCTTGCGTCGTCGGTGATGCCTGGGCCGAAGAATGCATGAGTTGCATTTGCTTAGAGGGAAGAATCGCAACGTGTAAACCGTCGTTTTGTGCAACGAGATTAAAACGGGATTTAGACGATTGTAAAGAGGGAGAAGTTACCAAAATCGACTGCAATACATGCGTGTGTAAGAAAAACGTTAAATCTTGTACCAAGAACGATTGTGGAAAAGGGGATCAGAGACGTAACAACAAAAAATCAAAGAAGAGGGAAAAACGAGTGAAAAGAACTAATGGAAATTTGTGAATGAAAATTCAACGGATTTTTTGTATGTATGTACATATTTTCCAAAACAAAAAATAGCATCTGCTCACTCTCAAATTTTTATATATATTTATATTGTTAATTTTTCGAAAATTTTATAAGGAAATTTATCAATTTTTGGCAATAAATATATTGCCGTTTGATTGATCTGCACTTTATCAAACGCGATATTTAATTCCATAATTATTAATTACAAATTTTGATCTAAAACCAAAGAAATTATGTATGTGATACGTTATATAAAAAAAAAAAATTTCTTTCTTTTTTTTAAACAGAGATTGAAACGTAAAAATGAGTAAAGATTCAACTTTGATATACAAAGACGAAGACGTTATATACCTAACCTTCACCATTTTTTTTTTTTTTTATTAGATTTTTGGTTTTCTTTTTGTTCTTATTTTTTTTCTTTTTATTGGGGGGGGATTGTATAACCAAAGGTGAGTAAATATTTGACTTTATTAGAAAGAAGTTGGTTCACATTTTTTTTTTTTTATAATACTTTTGCGAAAGAGGCAAAGTGTTTGAGGGAGGCCCCGTGAATGTCTCTTTCGGCCGTTTAACCAAATTTTTCCGTTTTCTTTTTCTTTTTGTGTTTTTTTTTTCCATTATTTTTCTTTATTTCTTTACGTTACCACGTGACGTTTAATTTGACTTTGGCTAAAGTCCAAAACTGAGCAGTGGCAGCCCATTGTCAAAGTTTGAACAACCGTTGGGTAGGTAAGGGTAGGTGGGTATATAACCCTTATATTACTTGGCTTCGTAATAACACTCGTAGCCCTATACCAGTCCAAGTAGGTTGGTAGGACATACGTAACCAACGAGGTAAGACCCCATTATGAGGAAATACTGTGCGTTAACTTAAACCGCAGGTAAAGCCAACGTTGAATCCTTTAATTTTTAACCAACTGTCGTTAATTATCGAACAGTTTGTAAACTAAGTAATTAGGAAAAAAAAAAAAAAAAAATTCATAAATAAATAAAAATAATGTTCAAAGTTTTACTAAACAATGTCTCGGAACGTTTGACCTCGACATTTTTTTTTTTTTTTTTAGTACTATGATAAAAGATCGTCTGTGAATTTTCATCAAAATTTTCGAAGGATGTATTCTATTCGAAGGTGTTATTATTTATAAGGAAATAAAAATAGTTGGCTGAGAAATTTCGGAAAAAAAAATCATAGACGATCTTTTATCATAGAACTACAACGTATTAAAAAATTGAGCGAGAAAAAAAAATGTCGAGGTCAAATGTGAGCGAGAATGGATGGAAAGCCCCATATACATATGTATAATATTAATTGTATCAATATTTGATTTGTTGGACTGTATAAACGCTATTCGGAATATAAACCAAAACCAAATATGTTCCACGGTCAATTTACCTAAACGATAATATACCTATATATTATACATTATATACATACATATGTAAATTCATCCGGGTATATATAAATAGCCGAACTTTCAAATCGTTAGTTTCATAATTACACCTATTATATACCTAAATTGTGTAAACCGTGGGACTGTTTGTATGTACGTGATACTGACTATATGTATAGTGAACATTCCGTAAACCTTATAAAGCTCAACGTTTCGTAAAATTAAGAATTCATTTATATACGAAAATAGTTGTATACTCATAGTGGATATATATGTATATACGTGTATATAGTATAGCTGAAGTAAAATATGGGTTTCACTTTCGGCGACAGAGACTCAGTATATGTATATAGGTATATACCTAAAACGTGAACAGAGTTCTCTATACCACCTTCTAAACTAAGGGATTAAATATTCACCCCGTAATTATCGCGGAGACTATTAAGCTCTTATCCCTAGCGCGGGGTTTTCCCTAAATACGAATATCTATACTGTATACCTATATATAGGAATATTTAATATGCTTATACGTATATACATACCGTAATTTAAGGGCGGTTCGAAATAAGGAAAATCTTTGAAATATTCGAAAAAATTTCATCGTCGTTTTTTCTTCCGATTGACGAAATTTTTGGTCTCTAAGCAGAAAGAAACGACAGGGGTAGACGAGTTGGTGAATTTCTGACAATTTTGTTATATGTATATATAAATCTTACACTAGTTAAGACTCAAGATTTGAGACCTAAGCCTTAAGGCTTCAGACTTAAGGGACCAGTACAGCTTGGTTTGGAAAATTTCGAGTACTCCAAAATTAATTTATCTGTCAACCAAAGTTTATTTCACATCAAAAAAAAATTTTCTTCGAAAAACTTTGTCGTAAGGTTTCAGGCACATCGTTGGTCCAATTCAACCTCTCAAGGTCTTGCTTTCTTCAGACAGAAATTCTACCTCTTATCAACGTAGGGATCGGTAAAAAAAAATTCATGTGAAAAGTTACGGTCAATTATCCAAAATTTCCAATATTTAGGCCACTAATTTGCAAATAACTTGGCCGACACGGAATTGTAAAAAAATTCCCTCGTTCACACGACGAGGATTTCTTTTCTGAACAAAATGAGCCCTCAACGACCTTAATCGGAACAACGATGTGCCTAAAACCTTACGACAAAGGTTTTCAAGGAAAATTTTATTTTTTTTTATGTGAAATAAACTTTGGCTGACAAATAAATGCATTTTGGAGTACTCCGAATTCCCAAAACCAGGCTTATGTATATCTATCTATAGATATATAGGTATATGTATATTTTCCACAGGTATATGTCGATATCACACTTTTCGTTGCACTTGAAAATTTTCGGTATCCTGCCAAAAAAAAAGAGTAGAAAATAAAAAAAAATTAAATTTTGTCATCGATGAGAGCCAGTAGTAAAAATTACCACAGGCCCCAGGTTTCACATGTGAATTATTATTTTTTCGAAAAAATGATAAGAAAATAGAAATAAGATAAGATAAGATAATCGATGAGGGACAAAGTCTGAAGAATTTTAATTATTTCAAACGTTCTAATTACGTAGGTACAGGTATACCTATATAGTTATGTATATATCTACAACTGCAGCTATAAGAGCCGAACAAATTGAAATAATTAACTGAGAGCTGTCCGCATATAATGGCGAAACGGTAGGTATATAGATTGTATAAATTTATTGTGATCGGATCGTTAAATTTATCGTGGTATGATAAAAGCTGGTTATAATTACATCGAATGATAAATTATAACTACACAACTCAGTGCAGAATAATAAAATCGACTAAATTTACCTACATTTGTTCCGCATAAATGTATACGGGGCTGGGTAAATTTTGAAAATTCCGAGTCGTAAGAACTCCGAATTTTAATATTGCCGATTCACAGTTTTTAGAAAGAGAAATTCCCGGAAAGTCTGCAAGTCCATTTAAAGAATTTTACCTTGAAAAATACCGATGGTTAAAAATTCCGAAAGATAAAGACCCGGGAGGCCAAGACTCCGAAAATTGAAATGTAATTTTAGAGTTTTGGACTTTCCAAGTTTTTGCCTGTCTGCATTCCGATCTTTTCCAATTTTGATATATTTACTGAACTTTAACGATGCTAAAAATTCAAAATCTCCTCAAATGAATTCGTAATTTTAATGGTTCGAAACTTTGAAAATTCGCAACTTCAATTCAGTCCCAGATTTTTTTCGCAAATCTTTTTTTTTTTATCTCAAAGCTTCACCTGTGAGTATTTTCGTTCCATCTGATCCCGTGTTCATACATACATACGTATATATGTACATAAATAAGTAAAATTACTTTCTCTCTTACGTATTTTTATATTTTTGATTTTATTCTTTTTTTTCATTTTATTCTTTCATTATTTTAATACACACATATATACACCTAAGCAGAGATCAAGGGACAAGGGTTTCTGCGTCGCCAGCGAGCGCTCAAATTCAATAATTCATGGTCGCTTTTCGGTATTTGATCCTCGCCCCCGTTGGTTCTCGGTCCTCGGTCTCTGGTCCGTCCCCATGATGATGCGACATTATCTATACCCGCACATTCGAGATTGTTATCATGACGACACGCACCGCAAACCACTGACCCAATTCTACGGACGTAAGTAATTGGAGTACGTACTCTTCAAAATTGGCACTGGAATTGGGCTTTGTGGTTGCCTGCCACCGCGAATATAAGGTACCTACACATTTTTATTATCAACTTATCTCGCGATTTTTTTTTTTTTTGTTTTTAATCTAGAAATCTGATGATTATTTATACTCATAGCGCTTATTCTTATCATCATACTTATCGATTTTTGATTCCTATATATACAGAATACTGTGTAAAATATTATCATTCAAATTTTACTATAAATTCCATCGCAAAAAATGGAACGATTCTGTATTTTTTTTTTTCTTCTTCTTTCTTTATTCGAAATCGTAGACGGTTTATATTAAATAATAAAAACGAATCGTCTGCAGTATATAAGTATATACCCGAGTCTACGAACGATATTAATTTTGCATATTACTATCTCTCGAGTTCCACGCGATATCACATTAGTTAAATATGCGGCTTTCAGCCCTACTTTCTCACGCATATACATATAAACAGCCTAGAAATTTTCTTTATATACGTATATATACCATACTTATATATATACTGTGAGCATAAACTCTCGAAAATTTCTCGCCGTCTATAAACGCGTGAGCAGGTACGTTAAGTGGATCACTTTCTCCCATATTGATCAGGATTATCGTAATAACGAACGAATTTGAAGAGTTGATAAATTTCTTTTCAGGGTAAATGAACTCATCTTTGTCATTATTAGTATTAATATTTTTATTGCTATTATTCAGCTCCAACGTAAGCATGAAGAATAATTTTAGGCTCTGCTGAGAGTACGGTGAAATTATTGTGACAGAGGAAACCCTGACTCTGTCGTCTCTGTACTCGCCGCGCTACTGGAACCCTCGAGCCGAAAGCAAGTTGAGTACTACGTACGTATGTATGTACGTAGCCTCACTCAAGTCGCAATTAGCGAAATGCTACCGCTAATAATAATTAATACTATACGCGGTGTTATAAAATAATATGGACATTTTTTTTTATCCACTATAGCATTCAGAAAGGAGGGACAACTCGAGTCAAAAAGCACCCACTCGACATCGTGAACAGAGATTCGTCAGACAGAAGACGAAAAAAAAAAAAGAAATACTCGATTTTAGATACGACACAATTTTCTCTCCGATCCACTCCGGATCTAATTAGTTTTCAGACAGATCAAACGACCAATTTATTTCTCGCAGATATATCTTTGCGAATTACGCGCATGAGTATACCTGTATCTATAAATTCAATTACCAGCTCATTAAATTTTTTATCTTATATATTTCGCACTGCGCATGTACAAGATATCGAATCGAGAAGGTAATAGGGAGGGGGAAACGATACTCTCAGTCGTTCTTCGGCGTTGCAGCGTGTAGCGTCTACGCGCAGCATGAATACGCAGCAAGGAGCTGCTCGTTGACTTTCACGAGCCGCTCCATCTCTAGTATTTTATTAATACCTATAACTTATCCATATGTAAAATATTATTGAGATATTCGCACAAGGTGTTTTTACCCTGCTTATCACCAATTATGGCCTTTGAAGAATTGAAGCTAAAAACATCAGAATGAACGAATTATTTTAGCTAAAAAATGGTATTGATTTGTTTCTACTATGGCGTACCTTATCAAAAAATCTGAAGGAAATATATGGTATAAGGTAGCATATAAGGCTTGAGAAAAAAAAATATATATATTGTCGTAATTGTGCCAAAATTGATAACAGAATTTAGGCAAAAACATTTTTTTATTAAGGATCTTATCAAGCTGTTTGCTATATTGCTGTTATTTGTTTTTGAAAGAGCTATTGCAAGCCTCAAAAACATGCTAAATGCTTAGATCAATCGGTTATGTTAATCTTGAGAAGAAACATATTTTTTCTTTTTCATTTTTCATTCGATTTTTCGAGAGTCAATTTAGATAGATATCTGAAACTTTAAGGATTTTAATTTTTTATCAGTACCTACATATCCTCAAAGTATGATAAAAATATCTTTTCAATTTTTCTAAGGTGTTTTTTCTGATATGCCGATTCAAAAAATTAGTTTAGTGATACCAAATTAATTGTCCGTTCGACATCCGATGATTTACGAGGAAAAGGTTATATCTATGAAAGAAAATTCACCGTAATCGAAAATAATTTACTTTTCATGTATCCCAAAGCGTGGGCGTGACGCTAATTATTTTGACTATTATCAAAACCTGTATACGCATCATTGGCATGAAAGAAACGTTTAACAGCGCTCTCGCGATTCTTATAACGCCGAACTCCACGGTCATCTGAGAAACATCTCTAATTTAGTCAATAATAACGAACTTGC